>CM060833.1:49692500-50135000 GCA_030762175.1 Metallyticus violacea | reverse complement strand
ACACACACACACACACACACACACACACACACACACACACACACACACACACACACACACACACACACACACACACACACACACACACACACACACACACACACACACACACACACACACACACACACACACACACACACACACACACACACACACACACACACACACACACACACACACACACACACACACACACACACACACACATTGCGCATAACAAATGCAACGTTGCAGCCCCAATCTCTTAAGTACCGCCAAGGGTGGCCGAGGTCGTTAAGGCGCGAACTCGTGTGAACGGTAAGTCTGAGGTTTGATTTCTAACTGTACCATCTTCCCTGACTGAGATTTTTTCAGATTTTCCTCAGTCCTCATAAATGGCAAATGCCGGGGAGGTACCCTAAACTTAGGCCTGGAACGTTTCCTTCCTTAAAAAATCCTTTCCCAATTTATCATTTCATCTCATATATCATCAGTGTCCACCGCCTGTGGTGCCTCAGTAGTAAAAAGGGCGTTAAACACTATAAAAAAAAAAAACAACCGTGTACTCTGAGAAAGATCTTATTGCAAGAATTATTACAGTTGTTGCAACTATTTGCAATAAAGTCAGTTTTAACCTCTCTCTTGCGTTGGTACTCTGTGCAATTAAATTAATGGTAGCTGTTTCAACATTTTATAAAATAGTTTTTAACTCTCGCGGTGGATGAAATAATAAATTGGGAAGGGATTGTTTTTAAGGAAGAAAGCATTCCAGTTCCAAATTTAAGTTACCTCTCTGGCAGGAAAATCCAGAAAAAACTCCAGTAAAGGAGAACAGTGCTGATGGAAATCGAAACCCAGACTTCCTGCTCATGAGTCCATGTCTGAACGACTTCGGCCACCTGTGTGAACTACATTTGTTGTAATAAACTATATCGCCTTATGATGAATATGGATAAAGTTTAAGAACGTAATAAGATACTGCAAATATTGTTTATTACTTTAAACTTTTCGTTTATGAACTAAAGTCCTTTATCAAGGAAAAGAAAAAGTCTAATATCCTATTTTCCCAGCTTTTATTACCTTTAGAAGTACCTGTGGTAATCGAATTTCTGAATATATTATACCTTTCTATAACAATATTGAAAAAATGCCAAAGAAAGCAAGCGAAACTAAATCCTTCAAGGCAAGGGGGCTAATTTACATTACTGACTATTTTAAAAATGTCGTAATTATATTTTGTTACTGTACCATGCATTCAAACCTAATTCCACATTTATCGGTTTTAATTATCTGCACATTTGCATCCGCTCAAAATTGTACTTCTGCTAAAATTGTTTGACTCTGTATGCATAATGTTTTCCTCCAGATGAATTCATACAAACATTTATTTGGATTTTTATTTCAGAACTAAAAAACGATAACTTTTTTTTTTCCAATCCTGAATGTTTTTATAATTTTAATTTCTGCCTTCACTAATTTAATTAAAACATTTAATAATATGTTGGTTTAGTGGTTAGCGTTGCTGACGGCTGGCCGGGAAGCTCGAGTTCGATTCCCGGTACCTACTTAGGAAATTTTCTAGGTTAGGGAGATCTGGAAGCCTCGTGAGGACAATTGAGAAGCTGCCTGATGGAGAGATGGCGTACTTTGATCACAAAAGCGCAATGTTTGTCGACCGTCAGGGTGCAATACTGTTCTCTATCAATGAAGTCCTTTGACGGAGGTAGAGGAGGAGAGGTCGCCGCGGCATGCCAAGGTTCACGCCGGAGTATAGCGCCAAGAACAAAAGAAGAATTGAAAAACGCATGCCAGTTTTCAATTATCACATGTGTATAAGCAACAGTTTACGTTGACAGGCAAACAAAAGATAAAAGTTAAGTATTATATGGCGTGCGCAATTTGATATTTCAAAGTGGAACGGCAGGAGGGAAACCTAAAATGTCATAAACTTTGGTTTTAAACATCCTCTTCGATATCTGCATAGACGTACATTTTGTTTAAATTAAATTCATTTTAAATAGGTAGTTAAAATACTTGCCAAGTTTCCAAGCGAAAACCGTATATGCATTATAAGCGAAGCTTAGAAAGGATGACTACTTATATAACTGAATTAAATGGTGAATTTGATTACTTATTTTTCCGAAGAATATTAAAACATATATCGCAATGAATGCTTGAATATTTAGACCACATTAAACAACGTGGCGCCTGACCTATGAATTTGCAGACTGTGAAATAGAAGAAGAGAAATTGATATGCCACATTATAACGCGTAAGAAATATTTTAAAGAAAATCTGTTTACAATAAGAAAACAGAAAGACTAGATAGCACAGAGCACAAATGAGGAAACTGAAGAGAGAAAGCACATTTAGGTAGAGATAAGGAAAGCCGCCAACTGATTATTGAAACTGAGAGATGCAGCCGAGAATTTCGCCGCTTTGTGCATGCGGCAAATTGCCTGCAGTGGGCTTCAAAGGTGTAATTCGCAAAAGGGAGAGATAGACAGACAGAGAGAGAGAGAGGTATATGCAAATGAAGGATCCCGAACAGGGAACGGTTGGGAATCACTGACCAAATGAGAAGACATCTGGAGCTCGTCAAATGCCGAACACAGCATAAGGGGCGGCTTCCTTCAAAGCTCCCTTGATCCATGTACCTGCCCCTTTCTCGAAAGACAATGCAAAGTACTCTTGTGTGTGGGAGTAGCAAGTGAAGATATTGCCAACTCTGCTGAATGGCCCACTAGGACTCTCATACCTTTACAGGTAGCTACTTACAGGCTCAACATGTTTCAGCAGCACAAAACTGTAACACTGCAAGAATAGAACCGCCATGAGAACATACGCTGCAAGTAATGGAATTATTTTTAGTAAATCTGACCAACAATGGGTTATAATAGAGTAAGTACTTAAAAACTCACAAACTATGCCTCGGATTTGAATCATGTCTCAGTAAAGGGAATTAAAGACAATTATTACGAGTTATATCACAAGAAGTCCTGAGATTGCCGATAAATTCACGAACGTTGTGAGCTCAGACCCTCCAGTGACATTTTTAGATCAATTTCACGCTACAATAAACTTTTAAATATATTTACCTTAAATTTGGCTTACAATGTTGTAATAATTGTGTGTTTGTACTGTGCATACTTAACCTTTTCAAGTCATCTTACCACTGACGAATTTCGATTGTCAGTAATGCTAATAAAGAAGAATCAAATACGGATTTAGAACTATTTTATGAATAGAATGAGAGTAAAAAAAATATATATATTTGAAATTCGTGCACCGAATATGAACAATAGTATAAAATGCTATGAATAGTTATCTATTCAGAAACCGTGAGAGTGAACAGACGAAAGTCGAATATTACAATTGTTACTGTTCGATTTACTAATATCAACTGAGAAAAAACAGGGATAACATTTTACCATTCTAAACAACGTGTTTATTAAGATTTATGGTTGCTTAGGGAGGTATTGTTACATAATTTGCAAAATGATTTCAAACTGTTTGACTGAATACACAATTACACATTAAGTTACTTAAATATACAATACTGAAAACAGAAAAGTGGTGTTAACGCAAAAATTTTGATATTAAACATTATTTGGATGTAAAATATCATCTTCATTACATCATACATAGCTGTATCAATAATTAAAAGAAACAACAAAGAATATACGAAATAAGACATTTTTTAAATATATTCTTTAAGTAAATGTATTTAAAATGATCTTTAAATACATCGTGGCACTTGGCCTTTGGTAGTGAATGTGTTTGGTAGTATTGTATATACACTTCGATAAGCCCTGGGAGTGGTCTTTAAGATTGGTTTAAGGAACGTATGGATGGTGGCGCATGCATGAAAGAAATAATGCTATGGTTTTACATGATTAACCTGATTTCTTCCTTCTCTTCCGAGGCCTTCCTTCTTTTTCGAGGCGTAGAGACGAAAGGACGTGCCTCAACTACGCAAGACTATCTAAGTATAGTATGCCAATTATCGGTTAGAATACGTAAATCAGATATTGAATAAATTAAACTTACTTATGAAGTAATTTTAATATCTTATTTTATAACGGTATTTAGGTCTTAATTATTTTCCTTTGTGCTTTTAGAGTTGTTTGAGGTAGAGATGTGAAGGAACACAAGAAAATAAAACGATACATTTCGATAGACTATGTTTTTATGAAGAAACAAAAACTGATGCGTCCAAAAGTCAGTAGAGATCTCAAAAGCACGTACGCAGCATTATTCCTGCTTGTCTAATTTGTTTTATTTGACAGATACTCTACAAGCTATTGCCGCTAATGAGGTTGCCCCAGCATTTTCACAATTTTGTACAAACTTCTGCAATAATAGTGAACTTTCTGGAAGAAAAGTGTATGATCTTGAAACATCATCTTTTTATGCAGGGTGAATTTTAGACTATTCATTAGAAGAAAAAGCTTCTAGTGTGTCTTACAGTGTTAAAGTATAAAGGAATTGGATCACAAACTAGAAGAAATTTTAAAACTCTTTCATTATATCTCGAGTAATGTATGACTTGAGTGGGTTAAATTTTCCAACTGCTAGCCATAGTCATAGTATAAATTATTAATGTAAATATTCAAAACAAACAGCGTTATAGAAATAACAAATACATATTTTATTTTCTCGTAGTATTTTTCCGGCAGATTTGGCTATTTAGTATCTAAGGAGTATTTAGTCAAAACTCGTGCAGAACCCGTAAGTTCAGACATTTATTTTTGTTAAAATAGGCAGGCAAACAGACACTTAAAATAGGCATTTGTTAAAAGTAAAAATAATTTCTTTATCACATAATGATAGTACTTAAGCTTACTTTTCTTGGTTACAAGCAACAAGAAGACTTTTTGAAGGTATCAAGTGTCATAGTCAGCCGCTTGTCAGAAAAAAAAAAAAAAAACATTTTTCACCATGAGAAAAGAACGCTCTACTTCCACTGAAGTGAATGGATCAATTTAAAGCAAGCTATACCGGAAGGACTCATACCAGCTCAACAGAACATTCACTTTTCAGAATATCATGGAAATGTTGATCAAGATAAAGTAAAGTAGTTTTGAATAGTCCTGGCGTATGAACAAAGATGCGCAGTGGTTTCTGGTCGAGTTCA
This sequence comes from Metallyticus violacea, assembly GCA_030762175.1. Classification (NCBI taxonomy): domain Eukaryota; kingdom Metazoa; phylum Arthropoda; class Insecta; order Mantodea; family Metallyticidae; genus Metallyticus; species Metallyticus violacea. Next base: position 50,129,884 of record CM060833.1, on the reverse strand, counting down.
TTTTCTGTTTATGCGTTTATAGGGAAGTCAGGTTCGTATCTCTCTTCCATACTGAACACATTGTAGGGACGGTTTATTGCACAAATGTACCCTCTTATCTTTCTGGTTTTTAATTGTTTGTTACATTTATGCAGCTGAAAAGTCAACCCCACCACAAATTTCCTAGATCGATACAAGGTTATTAGCCAGGGTTATTCAGAACTACAGCACTTCCTTCATCCGTCCTACCTGGTATTCGTATGCCCGAGGTAACCATGCTTTCCTTTCATTGATGAAGGTTTTGATGTTTACAGAGCTTAAGTGAATGGGTTGGGAACAAAGTTTTTGACTACTTGAAAAGAAATAAATTGTATAACAACATATTTTTGTGAGGTTAACATCCATTTTATTTTTATAACTTTTTTCACTTCGATCTATGAAAATTTTTTATCTACTATTTAAAATGCGCAAATAATAACAGAAAACATCCATGACGATTGAAAACAGGCAAATAAATAAATAAATATAAAAAGGGGAAAAATTGACCCTATCGACCCCAAATGTACGAACTATCTTCATATTTATCTGCCTCTTAAACATATCCACCCAAATAGAAAAGGTATTTTGCGTAACTTCCGGGCTCTGCTCATGTGTAATAGTTGGAAAACTGTCACAATTATTCACACATGTAATTTATATCAGCACAGTATACACAGAGATACCTACTGCGCAACAGTTCTGCAGCCTAGACCAATCTTATGATATCGTTTCCCTGATCTCTGAAGGTGGGAGGTGCTGCGTGGTTTTGTTTGTTATTGCGCTCTTTATTTCGTTTTTTGATTTATTTATTTTTAATAATTCCGGAACTGTCAATATGCAATGAAAAGAAATAAAATATTCGAGATAGCTCCACTGGCATAGGGGTACCGGGATATGTTACTTTTTATCCTCTTGACTGCTTCTGCTTGTCACTGTTTAGGATATACGATAAGGCAATCCTTGCTAGCTGACCTTTGGATTCTGAGAATATACTGCTTGTATTGTCGCCTGAACGACAAGAATATGAACACCAGATGGTCATCCTTAACATTACCTTGAACTAGACGCAGTCTCTGAGGAAAGAAACCGTTGTTTTGTCCCTGCGCATTTAGTACACCATTAGAAATGGTGCAAGAGTTTTGCATACGTTTCGAGCATGCTGTATAATCACGTGAAATCAAAAATTTGAATAGAAATATTAAGTAACTCATTTAACGCACTTTTGAATTATTTTAATTTTTACAATGACCACCCGTTCGACATCTAAAGAAATGACCACAGAAACCCATTTTTACAGTGAGCCGGTCTCTTCTAACTCAGATTCGTCAAATTGTATATATCTAATGTTACGTAATAGATGTGAAAAAAAGGACTGGTTCAAATAGCATGGCTACTAGTGAGTCATACTTTTTTTAATAAAAGTAATGAAGAAGACAGGGATGCCATTAAAAAATAAGGGATGTTTAGATTTTTCTAACCTAAATGAAAATCGCGAAAGATGGAAAAGAATAGACGTGGATGAATTTAAGATGATCAAATTGGATGTTCCATGCGATTATGAAGACCGGTACGGTCATTTTTACGCTCATCAAGAATCACGTACAATTAGAATGTGAAAGAGGATATCTCTTAATCCAAATAAAAAAGAATAAATCAAACGGGAAACGCAAGTGATTAGTTTCTCAAATCCGTTCTAATCTTCAACCGGCTTCATTACCAAATGCAATTGAAACAACAACCGACTTTGACAGCTAGGGCTAGTAGATTGTTGCCAATAGCAGCAGCTGCCAGCTTAGCTTTACGCTTTACTTTCAAAATAATAAATGTATCCAAAAGTTTGTCACGAAATGTAAATTATTATTATTATTATAATTATTATTATTATAATTATTATTATTATTATTATTATTATTATTTCTGCACTTTTGCCTTTACAGTAGTAAAGGCAATAGCATATGTGTCAAATGTAGATATATGATATGCTTGCGTTTCAAACTGTGAAAGAAAGGAAAATACCAATGACTGTGTTGTACTATGACTCATAATAATAATAATAATAATAATAATAATAATAATAATAATAATAATAATAATAATAAATTATCAGATTACGAAATTATATTCACGTTTATTGTGATGAAAGAGCTATTTCCAATACGAATGGCTTTGATCTTCCTCTTCCTTTGAACTATTGTTTAGGGGGATGATTATTTCATCCACGAATTTATCCAGGATCACTTCTTTCTCTCATTGTTCCTGGATAATTATTTTCCTGTGGGAGATCACAGCTGTCCAGTCGTGTGATATTCTGGCAAGGCGCTCTACTTCTGCGATGGAAAACATTTTATTGTTTTTTGCTATGTAATTCTTCTTTGAGCTCAGGTATTTTCAATTGATTAAAATAGCAGTAATAAGGAGGAAACCTGATGACGCGATGTCCATGTTTTATTGGCAATTATTTCATACCGTGGCTGTGGTTTAAATGGTGCCAAAAGTTCCATTATTTCTGTTTTGCATGTTCTTATGAACTGTAATAATTTTATTTTTGAACAGTATATGTTCTTTCAGACATTTTAGGATGTCCCTTTTCTACCATTGCATTGTAGGGACTTTGTTTTATATTACTGAATGATGTACATAGTCAATTTGGGAGGGATATACTTCAGAAACGAATTTTGAAACCATTCCTTGAACAATATGGCGTGCATCTCCTCGTGGTAGTCTCCAGTTTTTTGCGAACGTAATATTAGAAAACAATTTTGGATAAAACCACTGAAAGTGCCAACATGAATAACTCTCCCTCTTTTGCCTAACGTTACTTTCATTGTACCCTTGGTTGAGCGATCAGTCCATCCCTTAGCCTTGGTGTCACCCTGCGTTGACTCACGTCTCAATATTTTTGTCATCTTCAGCTTTAATTTCTCTCAAATAGCGGCAACAATGCCTTGTCTTTCCATCACCAAACAATTTGGGAAGATTTCAATATTGAAGCTTCATTCAATAAGGCGAGTTCGAAGTGAGGACTCGCTAGCATTAAAGAAATTGGCTTCTTTAAGACTACTGCTGAGTTGCTTTAGTAAAGGATGCTCCTATCTTGTTGGAAGCAATCCAGGTCGGTGACCCTTTTTATTAATTCGGAGTTTTCCTTTCTTTTGTAATGATGGTCCAGCTGCTGGCACTACTTCTCCTTCTCCTCCCCCTCCTCCTCCTCTTCTTCCTCACATCTCCTCTGCTTCTCGCTCACCAAACTCACTTAATTTCTTTTCTTTCCCTATTTCTATTACAGTACACCTTGATATACTCAATGCAGTCGCTGTTCTTTCTGCTATTTTATTGACGTCTATCAACGGTCCACCATTTTCCTCTCCCACTCAAAATAATCGCATAATGCGCAAAGCATGTCACAACTTGATTACGAAGGATCCATACGTCCATTTCTGTCTGTTATGTTCGCTTTTTTGTGGGGAATGCAGCCTGGATCGCTCTCATTTGCGTTTGCCTGCAGTCTCTGTTTGTGACATGCTTAAAGTATGGTATATTAAATATTTCAGTAGTCACTAATATCTCCTACTGTTTCTGCAATAACAACAAGCGATAACAGTGATAACAATAAACGATTTTATAATAGTAGTATTTTATAATAGTAATAGACGGAAAGAATGGGCTGCAAAGAACTAGTTGTGGCAACTTACAGACAGTTTGTCGGCAAAAGGAAAAGGGGTGGTTATACCTTATTGGCTAGAATGAAAGACAAGGGGGAGGAAGGGACTATTTACATGGACTGTCCGAAGTCTTTCGTTACTTTAATTCTGTTATAGTTATTGATAATTCAGTTATTACAGCTCCTCATGTAGGACTCCGCTCACTGCGGATAATGCAAGTATATCTGGTAACACTATAGTAAATAGGTTTCACATAAGCATAATAAGTAAATAACTGAGTCATATAGGATGGGCGAAAAGTCGCTTTCCTCGATAGTATAAATGTAGAGAAATATTGGGGAAAGCGACTTTTCCCTCACCCTTACAAACGTTTGCAAAATCAACTTGAACTAACAATTACCTTTCACGAAAGACTGGTACCTACTGTTCGCTTTAAGTTGCCTTTCAGCAGAACTTTTTTTTGCATATGCTCTGCTGCAAAGTTTCGACCATGCACGAAACTTGAAGGTGTTCCAATGTGATCCTGTTGAAACTTGCTTTGTTAGAGGAGAGTTGTGGTGTAGAATCTGTCGGAACGAATATTCCGCGTCGCTTTGGGAATGTACTAACAGAAAGGAGAGACAGCCACAAGCTTGACGCTTTTAGTGCTAAAAAATGGGCATTAGGTTATATAAATATCGTGGTTATATAACTTTAAATTTCCCCCATGAAAGTATACTGTATTTTGTTTATTAATGTCTTTCAGAAGAAAGAAAGAATCACTCACTAAAAGTCATTTGCATCTTTAATTTGTCGTCCGTGAGTACCACTTTGTAAATACTATAGTAATTTTATTTCTTATATTTTTAATTCAGACAATGTGAAAAAATTTATAAAAACAACTGAAATATGTAAAATGTACAATAATTCAGTACTTTTGCTAAAACAGTTGTAGAAATTCTTAGGAAAACAGGAAAAAAGAAACAAGAGTTTATACCCCTGTACTTTCGTATTTCTACGAACGCATCGCTAGTTCCGGTCCTATGAAAGAGTCAATTGCACCATTCTCGAAAGTTTTATCTTTTAATTCATTTCCCTTTATACTTCTTCTCGTTTTCCGAATGTATGAATTGAATCATGGGTAATTTGAATATTTGTAACGATCGAAGTAGACAAATTCACTCTGTCAGTACGAATGAAGCAAAGATAAACACTCGTTCTACAGGAAACAATGCTGAGACACTTCATAATTAATAAAACTTTCCCATACATCTGTTGATCATGGAAGTCAATACTATAGGTGTAGGGATGAATGAAATGAATTAATGAATACGCAAATGAGCTCGGAGTTCTTGGCACCTTAAAGCTATCTGGCATTCGCTTTCTCAGGATAACGAAAAAACTCCGAAATACTTACCCGGACGGCTTTTCCTGACCGGGATTCGAACCCAGGATTCCTAGATTAGTAGTTGCAAATGCTTCCACTATACCACGGAGGTGGTCGGAAGCAAATGCCTCGTGAATGGTTAATACTGGTATGGCTCGTTAGGTAGGAAAGATATAAATAAAAAGAAAATGAAGTACATATAACAAGCGAGTTATTTTGGCCAAGTGTAGAACTTTGGAAGAAAGAGAAAAAGTTTTCTTTTTTCCTTGAGAAAATAGAATTAGAAACGTTAGTCAAAGTTAATATCGTCTTTAAGTGATGAAAAATACACTTAGAATGCATTAGAAGCTTACATTAAGTTTGACGTAAGACATAAAAGAAAAGAGACAGGAAAAGATGTCTTGGGGTGACCTTTTATTCGGGTACACCTACCAGGGGACTAAAAGGATCAGGAAAGGAGAATATGGAATCTGTCACCGCTCGTCACTTCCGGGATTTTGAACAAGGAAATTGAAGATGGCTATCAATTGAGAAGTAAGAGTAATTTGACAGTCTAAAACACACAGGGACTTGCTATATCCAATCACTGAGAAAACTGGATGTGGAAATAGGATTTGAAGAGCATTTCTCTTTGAGTAAATGTCTCTAACTACTCCCTGAACACGTCGATAGGTTTATTTGGTCTAAATATCACGAAAGAAAAATTTCACACAATGTTTTAAAAAATAGATAATATCACATTTGGTTTTTATGTTAATATATTTATATTTGATCCCTATAGCCCATGAAGCGAAAACTAAATAGATTAGGGTCAAACCTCATACAAATTTAATATTTTGCTACATTAAAATGCATTGAACTTAACCAACTGTTACCCGTAGAACTGTTTTTACACATGTTTCTTCTTGCACTTTTACTTTAGTACTCTGTTCTTACAATTGTTCTACAGAAGTAAAAGTATTACTTATGGAGGTGTCATTTGTATATGTTAGATGGAAGTAGACTATTGATAACAATTTCTGGTAAATGTAAACATTGCCCAAGAAAATGTTGAACATATTTTTGTTTACCAATTTTTGAAAGAAATTGTTACAATTGTTACGCGTTTGTTATTTTACATGTTATCCCGCTGAGCGACGCTGTTGTACTGATATCTGCACAAGAGAACAGCTGATTAGACAATGATATATGTGCTTTTGGTTTGATGTGTATTTGGATGTTTTATTGATTGCTCGTCAATAGTAGTAGGATATAATATTCCGTCTTACTTATCAACTCACCATTATGTTTGTGTCCTTGGAAAACATTTTTGAATGACAAAAAAAAAAAAAAGTTCTGGGTTAAAGCTACGAAACTCTTTTAATATCCTTCAGTGAACTTTTATTTTATTTTAGTATTTATTTCTTGGTGTTTTCATGGTCATTTAACTGGCATTCTCCTCGCTATGAACAACATTAACTTGGAAGTTTGTATTACAGTATGGTGTCATACTTCCACAACGTGAAAGGTTTAAGCCAAGACAGAAACTAATTAAATGAGCTTCAATAGCCCAAAAAATGTATATGATTGTCTATTGCCTTTCAGCAATATTAAAGCACCTTTACACAAAAACAGGAAATTGCAAAAATCAACATTTGGAGGTTGCTGATTTGTGTTATTTATGGACGCTTTTTAACATCTCAGGTCATCAACGTCCCATGCAATTCAGGGCGTGAAACGACCGATAAATTTTGCTCAAAGGCCTCTTCTTTCATTCTTGAGGTTCTTTACGGGCGCTAAATCTACGACATGGGACCCACGGCTTTACTTCCCTTCCTAAGGCAGCCATACTTAGGATTTTTACGCCCGAAAAAATCCATAGATCCTGGCTGGGATTAAACCCGCGATCTTGTGTTTAGGAGGCAAGTATGGTTACCAATAGATCACCAAAACGACAAAACAAAACATCCTGATTCAGTTACATTTACAAACGTCTAAAACCTTGCCTTGGTGAATGTGCACAATTTATGGCAAAAATGGAAAAAAATATACAATGGTTTCTTCCTATTGTCTATACTTTTCACACAACTGCGTTTTACTGCATTTTCCAATGCAACACACAATATCTGTACAGTTGTAGGAATATTAGAAAATTTAATTGGCGATATTTTAATTTCTTTTTATATAATTAATGGAATAAAATTACCTATATATGTGATTCAGTAGTAGTGAAAGTTATTATACTTAATGATAATGAAAATAGGCATGTGTAAAATGAAATAATACTAATTTAATTTTAGTGCAGTATTTCGATTCGGTGAACGTTTTGCGTTAAGTGCAATTAACGGGATCCGGAATGCCCTATCTTTTCAATGCAAAATAGTCCTTATAAAGTACAAGTATTCTCATAATTTATTTAAACTTGGAGGGTGAAATATTTATAATTTATCTATGGTAACTTAGATTGTAACAGGCCTTTCTTCATCTATGATTTTATTATTTTTTGTTATTTGAAATGCATTCTTACTATTTTGTATTATTTTGTATATGTAACTTGGAGTGAACTTACTTTTTTGAAAACGTGTAATGGATAATTAAACAAAATTGCTTGTTAAATATATTATACAAATTTAAGATAAAATTGATATATTACATTATGAGAAATCATGTATTTTTCAAGATAACATTTTCGAAAGTCATGTGATAAAGTATGATTGTTATAAAATTTTATGTACACATTACAAATATATTTTATACATGAGCCATAGACCTTACATGCTTAAATATGATATAAACAATTAGAAATAAAACCAAATACAAATACAAATAACACAACATTAATAATAAAAATCAACATTAAAATATAGAACGATATTTACAGATGTATCAATGGAAACATATTACATATTTATAATTAAACTAGTTATTGCATTCTAACCAGAGAATAAATTGCTTCTAGCTTCGCGCACTTTGGCTGGGAAAATGTCTAAATTCAACCAATCAGCGTGGTTCGCAAAAATGTCTCATCATGCCAATCGTCTCTAATTGCCTTAAAAAGTTTTCAGGGTTTTCTCAGATGTTTCTCAGATGTTCCATTCCTCCTCCTCTCCACAAAATGGGCAGATTCTCCTACCAGATCTATCCAGTATTTTTTGTTCCTAGTCGGTCCTGGTGGTCTAGTGGTAACCATACTTGTCTCGTAAACTCAACGGGTTCAATCCTAGCTAGGGGTCGATGGATTTTTTTCGGGCGTAAGTATACCTTCCTTCGGAATGGAAGTAAAATCGTGGGTCTCTCGTGTCGTTGATTAGCAGCACGAAATGAACTTCGAGCCTGAAAGAAGAGGCCTCTGAGCAGAATTTACCGGCCATTTTACGCCCTGAATTGAATGGGACGCTAATGACCTGAGATGTTAAAGAGCGTGCGTAAATAAAACCAATCAAGAATTTTTGTTCCTTCTAACTCCTAGTTAAGCCAGTCCATTCCTGAATTCGCCTCTTTCCCTAGAACGAGCATATATGCCTGTTTACCCCGGGTTAATTTTCTTTCATTTGATGGGCTCAAGGAGACTTTGTGTTACATTTGCCTCGATTTCCTGCCTGCTGATAGCTTCTAGCATTGTTCTAACCTCCTTCCACGCATTTTTATTATTTTATTGCCTCGTTACCATATTGAACCCAAGCCAATGCCTCTGATTCCTCTTTCAGAATACGTTTCAGTGCATTCCAGCCCTACAGAATGGAGTATATTATTTCCACACACTTATAACTACAATAACCAGAAACATTTAGATGTTTATAAAGGTACTGAATATATTGACAGGTTTGCTACACCATTTAATTCCATAAAGTCATCAAAGTGTATCTCTTGCGCCTGAAGTTGGGAAAAATATGTCGATAGTTGGACAGTTTGTAACCGAGGAAGGCCCATGCAGCACTTTTTTACAATTTTAATAGCTTTATTAAGTGCTTTATTAAGTACCAAACTATATTAAAATAGGAGGTTTCATAGATTTTTATTATCTAAAGTTAGGACGTATTTAAGTCCAGCATCACACTTTGTTTTTTTTTTTTAAGATTATTCGGAAAAAAGTATTTCCTTGACTCATTCCCTTTTAAAATACATAATTTAGTCTTTTCAAAATGTTTGCCTGTAATGAAAATATGATTAAAAATAAAAAATAAAATTAAATGTACAGTTTGAAAAGTACAAAAAATGAATTATCGCGTGCAATCAGGAAGATTGTTTCTTGTGGTATTTCAATGGAAAAAAGTACATAGTAAAATATTTAAATATCATTATTTATTAATAAAATGTCAGACCAATGCTGTAGTAATGATAATTATCCGTTCTACACATAAAAATTATGAATTTATTACTAAAGGAGGTGAACAAAGTACGACATCGTGTGGAAAACAGCTGTTCCTCTATTTTTCACCTTTATGATATTCACTATATATTGTATAAGTGTTTTGCGTTATTTTTAGGACAGAAAGCTACAACAGCATACTTACAAGAATGTTTACTAATGATAAATAATATATTTCACCGTAATATGTGGAACAAGGCATAGAAGGGTGTTTGGCCTAAGCCTCTAGTTATCCCCCTCTTGTGTTCATTCCCTTCCTTAGCAAGTTTATACTTTTACGCTCTTATATCTTTAATGAAGTTAATTACAATCATATGGTCGCAGTCTCATGTTTCTAGTTCATTAGTTGCTAAATAACCTGTGAACAGGGTGGCTTTATAACTCGGCATTAATCTACCTAGGATGAAGCATTAAGGTATTCTTCCTCTAAAATAAACCCCAACAGGTCATGTTATAACTCATTTGAGAAAATTAACTAAAGGAAGGTCTTTTTTGAAAGTAACAACTGCAGTAGTAAAAATATCTTCCCCCATGGTCAGCTAAAATTACGAAGAAATTCTGCTGAGGATCTTTTATTTTCTCTAACAGAGTATACCGGGTGGTAAAAAATGGGCATAGAAATCGTGGTTCTCAAGATAATTTAGCATATTAATTAGTTAACTAAGTTTTAAAATAAAATTTATTAAAGCATACTATAGAAAATGAGGGTATGTTAAAATATAATTAAAACTGACTAAAATCTGTTTGCATTTCCTGCAAGTCCATGCTGCGTATTTCACTGGAAATACTTTAGTACGTGAATGGAACCCCCCTGAAGACGTTGGAAATGCTAACAATAAAATTGTAGCGTGCATTTGTTAGGGTAACGATAAAGGTAATGATAATGTTAAAATGATATTGCTTATGTACACACAAAATCCTTTATCATAATTTAATTTACATGAGTTTGTTTTCCTTTACATTTTACAGAAACTGAATATAGTGCTTTAACCTTTTACGGTCTAAGGAATGGCAGTTGCAACTTTACATATCTTCTAACATATAAGCATTAATTTAGAAGTCGTAATTCTGACTTTTTCGGAACATTTACATAAATTTAATATCTTAATTAAGGTCTTTGTTAATAAGTCTAGCGTAGCTTAACGACAGTATAATACCATCGTAGAGGGGAAGGAAAAAAAAAAAAAAGAAAAAGAATTTGCTGTTATTTAAGGAAAAGACATATAGCAATAGATTTTTACATTAATTTTGTAAACCAGTAGTTTTTTAATTAATTTAGATTGAAAATATATGCAATATATCAGTGTTTTGCAATGGGGTTATTAAAAAACCTAATACATTGTACCTATGTATTTATATTCTAAAAATGAAAAGTTAAATCTATACCTATGTTGTACTATAAATTACTTTTGTTTCGGTTTCGAGGTACCTGCATACTTACAGATACTTATGAATTTGACTTTTTTTGCTATACTTTTTTGAAGTGTGATAACAATTCTGTTGCTATAGTTGAATAGAAGATTTTCTTTTTGTTTCGTAAAAGTATTTAAAAGAAATTTCCCTTATTAGAGAAATGCAAAAACAAAAATGGAATATTTCATTATATTTTTCCCACCTGTTCCTGAAAAGACATTTAATAATGAGAATTTTTTTAACCTGCGTCCGTAGCTGAAATAACTGGGCCAAAGGCCTATCAGTCGCCGGCTCCTTTTGATGGAAAAGTTCCCCTCGCACTTCCTCTTGCACAACTTTGATCAGTAATAGCTCGTGAGCAATATTAATTTTATTTCATAATTAGTATTAACCTGCGTGTTTATTGTTCGAAGTACTAACTCGGGTGGCCAAGGTCATTAAGGTACGGACTCGTGAGTGGGAGTTCGTTTCCCGCCAGGACCTTCACCCCTGACAACTTTTTTAAAAATTTATGTTTCCAATTTATAATTTCATCTCGTGTATCACCAGTGTCCAACTCCTGTAATCCTCTCAAGAGTGAAAACGGGCGTTGATTACTATTCAAAAAAAAAAGTTGTTCCAAGTGGGTTCCACATTTCTGACATCTTTTAATGATATTTCCATTTAGTAGCAAGAGACCTGTTTCTGCAATTCTTCCAATTTCTGTCTGATGTTTACTTTAAAGTTCTTCTATAATACTAGAGTTATCCCTTAGACTTTATTTATTTCTCTGTTCTGATCTTAACATTTCTATTCCATAAATGAGTCAAAGTAACATAAAAACTCTCGTAACAGGAATCTGCAACTGACAGTCCACGTGCAGTCATCAGCCCGGCAATTTTTTCTTATTATAACAAGTGACTGGCGTGACCTTTGCCCAGCGCGCAGGCCAAAAATCATTCCCGATGTAACAGGTATAAAAATTCTTAAATTGAGAAACAGTTGACCTTATTGATTATGGAGTAAAGAAATGAAACAAATGCATAGCTATTCAAGGTAATACACTGAATTTATTGGTTATTTATTATCAAAATAGTAAGTCCTTACGGTTGCTCTTCAGAAAGATATTTGTCCTCATGGTGGGACATAGCCTATGAAAACTGTTGCTATTAATAGAAATAAAATAATTGTACCGATTATTCAAGTGAAATACAATTTATATGATCCATAATATAAGCCTCGTCTAATTTCGCTCTTGAAATTTGGTGTGATATATTTAGGTATAACAAAAATAAATGAGGATAAATTAAGCAAAGCTACTTCATGAACACATAAAGCGTTTTATGTAATTCCTGTAGCGGGATTCAAACATTTAACAAACAGAATACAAATTTATCCCAGATTTCGTTAAAATTAACAAAAAAATTGAATTGGTTAGCTTACTGCTATGCTGCTCAATTTATATAGAATTGGACAAAACGGTTTATAAAATTATATATTTTACTCACTTTTTTGAAGGCCGATTCGACATTAAGAACATGGTAAAATAAATTCAGTTGAACAACAAAACGCACATATGTCATTAAAGATCAATTGGTGGGTTTTTGCTGCATTTTCTCATGAGATTTTTGCAGGAAATTATCAGGGGTATTTCAGATGAAATAGATAAGAAATTTATTTGAAAATATGTTCGCTGATGATTTTGGTACCGCACTCATATGAGATTTCTATAATAGGGAAATTAAAGTTATTGGTTTTAAAATAAAAGAAAATATTTTAATGAACTAAATATATTTTTAAAAATATCAGGCATGCAACTCTGTACCTTTTCCTCTTATAAACATGTCGTTTATTTTCAACGAGTATAACTTTACAGTAATATCTAAAAGCATTCAACTCCATTTATGTTACTTAAAATTTGAGAAGTCAACAAAATTAATCTACTTATTATTTTCCTACTCATAGTAATGCACCAACATTTTATAAGTCATCTACCGTGACGTGGCTTTCAGGACACATTATAGACACAGGGGATTTTTTTTTTCTGTCTCTTGTACCAATTTATTTTCTCCAATTACTATTGCTTTCCAAGAAAAACCACTACATGAAATCCTGTCCCCAGAGAAATAAACACACTTGTTTCATCTTATCAAATCCTGGATTCCCCTGAAGAATGCTTTTGATGTCAAGTCTCAAGGCATACAAATAAACTAAACAAAATGGAAAATTCAATTATTATGTGCAAACATTCGTTGAAATTTGAAAAATGAATAAATTAAGAGAGAAGAGAGACGGTGAAATTGTGTAAAATAATGGTACATAAATTGTCTCTATGGTTGTAAAAAGTGGGTGCTACAAGAGGATAAAAAATAAAGGAAAAAGACAGCCAAAATAAAAAGTTAGAGATATAAGTGCAGAAAATGATGCTGTCATAAAATTTATGAAATAAAATCGACGTTAACGTATGCAGCTGAAATGATAAAGAAAATATGATTGCTTCGGTATAAAGCGGTACGCTCGTGTGGCACGTTGAACCTTTTGGCCACTAAGCACATTTAGTTGACACTAATAAAATATTAAGCTTTGACCCAGTTTAAGTAGGAGGTACTATAGCTGTCCGCCATCCTTTTCTATGCTTCTTATATATTTCCGCATACTGAAGCGAGTTTGTTGGATGATGGCCGCACGCTGGGCCCCATTTTGAAGCCATTTTGTTAGTTAATGGCCCCATGCCGGGCACCAATTGGAAGCGTGTAGTTGTGATGCTTCAGCAATGTTGATGCCTCACTCTGTTGCACCGCTTCGCTATAACAGAATTTCAGATTTTTTTTTCTCTGCGTTTTGTGAGCCCCGCTCAAAGGACGTGATTTAGTTTACTAAAGAAGCAAACGCAACTTTACGCGTCATGTAATAGTTTATTATGTATAACATGCTTGGGAATAATTATCTTCCGCTGAGTGGTTAAGAAACCTTTGCATCCGATTATATAAGCAATAGCGGAGGAGTATTATTATAAACTTTAGCTTGTTTGTATCTGTTCACGGGGTTACGGTTCCCTCAGAATGTGGGTCATGATCAGCCATTTATCACATTCGCAAACTTCTCAATTTTTACATTATTTAGATGAGTATTACCGATATTTATTTCAAACTTGGTTGAGAAGGAAACACCAATCGTAGCTAAGAAAAGCACACTGTCTTTGCATACATACAAAACTGATGATGATTAATTCATGGCCGTGCGAGAACGTAGTTACTTCGCAAACCTCCATAGAGCAGAATTGAAAATTGAGAAGAACCAAAAACACCCGGAAGCAGTCTTTTTGTACTTATCCTGCTTCTAATAAATGAACCTCCATTTAATTTCTCTTTCGTGGACCTCATACATACATCCATGGCTGCTGCTACCTTTAAATTTTAAAAAATAATAAGTATTTATTCGCACTTGTCTTTATTACGCATATTTGGCGGGAATATTCAACTGACCACAAGTTATAATAGCACCTCGCTCTCGACTTGGTCATTAAATTCTCATAATGCGTTACCCTTTGTTAGTTTCAAGCTCTAGCTTCTATGTCTTTCCCAACCAATTGAGTTTTTCTCTTTCCCTATTCATTTTGAATTATGTAAATGCACGTGTTATTGCTCATTGTGTATAAAGCATTGAAAATATTACCCAAATGCAATTCAAATATAATACAAGAACATTTACAATTTTGCTAAAATTCTCTTCCATTAATTAATACTTGATCCCAGGGGTGCGCCATGTAATATTGTTTCAACACTTAATCTTTCAGTGCACTTCAGAGATAAAAATCGTCGGAATGTCGGTTGGATCTTTCCAAGAACAATTGATTAATTTCTTTTCGTAGCTACTGAGATGGAACCATAGTCCAAGATAAGATACAGCTGCGTAATTCTGCCATGCGCATATTTCAAAACACCTTAAAATAATAACATACCCTTCCTAAGATCATGCATTTGTAACTCAATGACGTAAACTTGTTTTGTAAGGTTTGCTTTTGAACAATTTTGTAATTATATGCACAAGTTATTTTTAAATGAAGCATGTCGTTTAAACACAAAGATCCTGTTTTGCATATAGTTTCTTTTATTGTGACAATATAATTACAATCTAAAATCAAGTTTACCTCAGGTTGTAACTGAGGATCTCTTATCTTAAACGCTCTTTGTAGCAATCTCCGGTAGAACCTCGTTTTTACTTTATTCATTTCAGTTAACTTCGCATGAGGTTGGACATTAGGTGCTGGTTCCTGACTTTAATCCCCAAAAAATTAAACTTATAAGTTAAGAGACAAGGAGCACAAATAATACAATGAACTGATAATTGAGCTGATCTGCTGCTACTATAGCTTTTTAATGGTATTACCTTGAGAATGCGTTACATGTAGGACGCTGCTACGATGGCCAGGGAGAGGAGTTATACATCTTGACCTTCTCATGTCTCTCGATGGACTGACGCTTTTTCCTTACCAAAACCTCCAAACATTGCAGCAATAGGCATGCGCAAAGCTTAACTTTTACATACGCCAGACCAGCGTACAATTAGATCACGATTGTTGACTTCAAAATTACTTTAATATCAAAATAATGATGTATTAACACTTATTAGTATTAAATTACTAAGTCTCATTATTAAGTATATTTTTCATTATTAAACCCCCACACTAAAATTGCTGCCTTTTCTTTCATTAACCCTGAACTATTTCAGAACAGCTCCTTCATTGCTGTTTGGTACAATGTGGCCTAATAATAACATTTCTATGGCATGTGTTCACTACAGTTACTAATTTGAGTTTGGATCCAACATTGAAATAGCCGGAATCTTTTATTTGTTACTATTAGTTTACGAGATTGCAAGCTATGTTCTTATAATTTCATTGTGTTTTGCGTTTTGTGTTATGGTACATAAAACATGTATTTTACAATCGTTATAGCTTAGGGATTTTATATGTAAATAATTATGCGCCCAATAAGTTGCAGAAAAAAGACTTTATAATGAAATATGTAATATAATAATGCACAGTAGTTGAACATACATACTGAATCATGTATGATAAAATCATTCAGATTCACACTGCAAACAGATTGGACACTTCTTATGCTGTATGAGCAAGGCTCATGTATTTATTACGCAAAGTGCAGGCCTTTATGTGCTTTCCGTCTTAGTTTCTTGGACATAAACAGCAACCCTTCTTTTGAATTTTCACCCCATTATCAGATACGCGGTTCTTAAAGTACAGTACAGCTTTGATCTTTATAGCAATTATACCAAAAGATACGTAAAGCGTTTGTGTACTTTGGATGTAAACCAATAACATTTTAGCACGTCTCATTATATAATACATTGCAAAGTTCTCGAGGCAGATCCTTCACATAATCTTTTCTTCTTGAAGCTCTCTTTGTGTGCTGCTTAGCCCCTGGCTATTAGTCTCACAAAACAAGACATGATCATATGTTGCAACATCAATCAAGTGGAGTAGAACCGCCATTGGCTATGTACGACTTGTCAAGAACATGCATGCACCCCTGCTTTAATGAAATTATAAAACAGGATAATATCTGGCTAATCCCCCTCTGCCTTCAGGTTAAGGTGTGTACAATTAACTAAATATATACCTTTAACCGAATTATTACTGGTTCAATGTGATAAATATTGTTACAGTTTTCGGTCAACAGTCATCTTTGAACGAGGTAGGACAATAGGAGCACGCTCCTTATTTTAATCCTTAAATAAATTAAAATCTACATAAGGGACGAGAAATTTCATTTAAACCCATTTTTGACAATGCCCGCTATACAACCACCGTCCACCATTTTGGATAACAATTCAACATTTATTTAATTGATGTCGGTAGCATCCACAGGGTTTTTGTTGTCTCTTAATTACTCTTAGCCAGTATCTAATTACATTTATTTTGCTGTAGACTGCATCTCCCCAGCATCCCACTCCTCGTAGTACACTACAGTTCGATGTGCCCCTCTCCCCCCCTAGAATTCGTTTCCAGAAATCACTTTGTAATTTATTTAGACCGTCTATTTTATCTCATCCTCAAATCTCACTTACATATAACGACAACCTATCTCTACACTTGTGTCTTCAGCCTAAATTGTCTGCAGGTCTTAGCAGTGAATCAACTCTCTGCTTCCAAAACACCATGTTCATTTAGAGGAGATTTATACTATAACGGCCTTATTATTTGTAATCACTGGTACATGTCATAGATAATGACTAAGGTTAGAATCTGTGTGTGGAAGAAGGTCTTTAATGACACCATTAGAGGCACCAGTATATTGTGCAAAGAATGCTCATCTGGTGCTGATGTTTTTGGACCGGACGTTTGGACTGTAATGAGGCACACCCCTACGGAGATGATATCGAAGTTTTGTTCGCCAAATCAGGAGGAAGAAGAGCTGTCTATTGTTTTCTAACGAGGACAGCGCATATGGTCCAGTGCTCTGATGAACATAGGAGTGATGCTGATGCTGCGATCAATGCCCAAACACAATAGAGCATGGTCAACTTTAATTAACTGACATTAACCAGACAAGGAGTTTAATTTCCAGAATCAACCGTTTGGATAAAAGCGGTATTCAGTTCCACTTAATAAAGTTTCAGACACTACTGGAAAGCTCATTTTTAACATTTGGGAGAACCTAATTAAGGTTATGGTCCTAAGAGATCTTGAAGGAGAAGAAATATAATGAATGGTACTAACAGTATTAGTGGATAACCGATTTTAAGATGCAGCACTTTACAAAAGTAGAGCTGTTTTAATATAGGTAGTTTTAGATATGTATTTTGAGGCATAAAACAAAACAAGTTAAACACATATCGTACACTTTTCGCACCTTTTCCCATTTTGATGCGTCAGCACCTTTTCTCCATTTTTCACTCATATGAATTTTGTTAAAAAGACTTTTCATCACCATTAAACTCAACATTTTATTTAACAAAATGAAACATAATTGATTTGTTTTATTTACAAACGCTACTCTTTAACATCTCAGGTCATTAGCGTCCGACCTGACGCTAACGGCCGACAAATTTTGCTCAGAGGTTTCTTTTTTCAGGCTTGAGGTTCTTTATGGTGCTGTAAATGTACGACACGGGACCCACGGCTTTACTGCCCTTCCGAAGGAAGACATACTTAGGATTTTTACGCCCGAAAAAATCCAGCGACCCTGGCCGGGTTTAGAAGGCAAGTATGGTTACCACTACACCACCAGGACCGACTACTTACAAAGGGTATAAAGAGTGTAACAAAAAAGCACGTTAAAACTTTGGGAAAACATTCCTCATATATTTAGGATAAAAAAATATGATATGAACATGGGTCCGGAATTGCTTTATTTCTTTGTTAGATATTTCTACCTTTGTACCACAAAGCAGAATATTCAAAAACAGAATTGTCTGAAACAGAAAACCAACTGAAATGTTCAAAATATTGTGAGTTAGCACTGGTACATCCATTAATAATTACTTGACCACCACGGGTAAGGCGCGGACTTGTGAGCGGGAGGTCTGGGGTTCGATTCCCGCCAGAACCGTCCTCCCTGACTGAGGCTTTTTCCAAGTTTACTTCAGTCATAATTGGCAAATGCCGGGGAGGTACCCTAAACTTAGGCCTGGAACGTTTCCTTCCTTAAAAAAATAATCCTTTCCCAATATACCATTTCATTCCATGTATCATCAGTCTTCACTGCCTGTGGTGTCTCAGTAGTAAAAACGGACGTTAAACACTACTAAAAAAACCCCCGACGTTGCATGAATTCCCTGATGCGCTGATATATCCTTGGAGTATCTCGTATTGGCAGCCTTGCAGAATACGAGCATGAAGATTCTCTGCACTTTCGACTAATCCATAAACCATGTGATCATCTGCCAACTCCACATTTGAATGCCTCATGTTACCTGAAACGAGTCGTAAACCCACAGAACTGACACTACATCTTCGGGCTACGTCAAGCAAACAAGCAAGCACACTACGTGTAAAGCGATGCTCCCTGATAACTTTTTAAGGCAATTAGAGGTCGATTGGCACGCTGGGCCTGTTTGCGCACCACTTTAATTGGTTGAATGTGGGCATTTTCCTAGTCTAAGTGCACGAAGCTAGAATCAGTTTATTTACTGGTCAGAACGCATAACCAGTATAATTATAAATGCTATGTAATATGTTGCATTTCATATATCAAACTACCGTTATTCATATTAAAACCTTAAAAAAGTAGTATATTGTTATTATTATTATTATTATTATTATTATTATTATTGTCTTATTTTCTTAGAGGTAAACATGTTTCTTCGTGAACGACTCATTAAGTACCTATTTGTTACTGGCGTGATCTATCGCAGCGAGTATGCAAGGACGAGGGTATTGCCGCGATAGTGGTTTATACTTGTTTGGCTCGCTGAGTGCGATGTTCATGCCCCACCAACTAATTAGTTCTTTTATACATTGACAACGTTCTTTTCATTTAGGAAGATTTTCTTATCTAAAAAGTTTATACTTTGATTATTTACACTGTTTCCAATTATAGAGACATGAAATGTACTGCATCTGTTAGTATTAAATACTAGTACAGGAATAGGATCTTAGGAATAGAAGTTCATACGTTATGGAAACCAAAGCTGTTACCTTACTACATTTCCTTTACTTTTAACTTAGTAAAGTCTTTTATTGAAATATCGTTAGGAAGAAAAGTACAAATAACAAGCACTTCGCTTTTTGTTTCTTATCTCTATTCAGTGAGCCGTCAGAGATCTCTGCTTTTCTCTGAACTATAGACAACTCTCTCTGAATCCGTTACACTTTGCATCTGTAGATGTCAGAGGGAATGATGATCAGACCAATTCCTTGATTGCCATCTAGTAGTATACAAATGCATTACTTGGACGTGAAGTGGTGAAGTTAATTACAAAGCGAAACAATTACCACAGTAGCTTGCTGTGAGAAGACCCAGCTATAGAACCATGACAGAAAAAAATAAAGCATTTCCTATAGTACTTTTCTAAAAAAAAAAAAAATATCAATTGCGTGAGCGTAATAAAAATATAGGACTCCAAGGACAAGGTTGAGGAATCAGGTTCCAGGACGTCCTGATAGAAAAACATGCAAAACTCCCAGTATTTTTCTGAACATGAAAAAAGTAATTGACCACTCACTAGTTATAACTGAAGGGAGGGGGGGTTCTTTTTTCAAAATTTGATCTCTGTTCTAGCAAAGCGTTGTGTAAACAAATGTGGTTAGACAGTGAAACTTTTCAAAATAGTTTTCCCAGCAGCAAGTTTCAACAGGCGAAGACCCATCTTCTATATAAGAAAGTACTGATTCTATAAAAAAAAATTAAATTATTAAATACGTTAGGTCGATTCATACCGGTATCGCGAGGTGAATCGACCGAATATTTTATATATTTTCAAACGATTCATTTCGCGTTATAACAATAATTGTATTTTATTCCTCATATTTTGTGTTTTAGTACTATTTATTAAATTTTTACGAAAAATTGACGAAAAGTATACTGCAAAAATACGGAAAAAAAAAGCGGTGGACTCTAGGCGGGTTGAGTGTAGTTGTTTAATAGTTCTACTTGAGGTACGGCTGAGGGAATCGTATGGTATTTCCTTCGCTGTGTAGATACCTTCACTTTGGAAGATCTAATGGCTAACATTACAAGTTTCAACCAGACGTACATCGCACGTAATAAATTTCAGAAAAACAGTAGCACTTTAAGCTTTAAAATGTATAAGAAATATCTAGGGTAGTTAAAGTGGGCAACTTCTGTTTCAACAATTCCGTGAATAGTAAAAGGAAACAATGCCGATTTATTCTGGAATTATTACGTGCACCTGAAATTTATCACTGCGCGTCGGAAGTTATTCTTCTTTTTATGACTTTTTTTTTTTTTTTTTTACTTTGTACCAGTTATGCATGAAAACAATAATAGCCAAGCTTTTGTTGAATCCTAAGTACCGCATTTAACTTTGCAGTCATGTTTGAAATATTAAACATGCCATAAAAAAGAAGCGTTTTACGATGTCATAAAATTCTTAACCAGCGCAAATCTGCGATAGACTGTAAGCATGGCTTTAGCACAGCACATCAAATGAGCATAGATTTTTGAAGTGTAACCGACGTTGTCTTCTGCTTGTAATTGCTTCGTCGCCAACAGAATAACACATCTCGGCGAGTAATGAGGAAAATTAGCTGAACATTTACCCGAAACAGGGCAAAAGAGAGGTGGTCAGCTGCTACTATCCAGGAAACAACCGCTGCTTTGTTAAAGTAAAAGATTTAACCGACTTATTCAGAGGGATTCCATTCTCCTGCGAGACTGTAAGCAAAACTTTGGTTGGGATTTTTACATGATAGAATTAGTACAAGTGTAAACCTAAGGGAGTATAAATATGTTTAATGTTTGATGAGAGGATGTATCAATTCCTTATTCGGCAACGTTTCAGTCCTTAGGTGTGGGACGAGCGATGGTGAGCGTGCATAACGCACATTAGCTCATCTGTTTATCGATGCAAGCATTTGATAGGTGAAGCGTGGGGAATAGCGCAGGTGATGTACTAAACTGCGTTATTTTTAGTTTTTTATTAATATTAATATTGTCTTATTTATTATTAGTATCTGTTCCTCTTTCTAATCGTGTATCATACGCATTTAAGCATTTACGGTCTACGACTCATGCATAAAATATCGTATATTTGTAATGTGCATGTAGAATTTTATAACAATATACTACTACTACTACTACTACTACTACTATTACTACTACTACTACTACTACTACTACTACTACTACTATTACTACTACTATTACTACTTCTACTACTACTACTACTACTACTACTACTACTACTACTACTACTACTACTACCACTACCACTACTACTACCACCACCACCACCGGTTTGTGCAACCTCCAAAAATGTCGGCGTTTAATTTCATGTAACTATTGTTTAATGCGTTTTATGCGCAAAAGTGAAAAGAACAGGCACTGTCTTTACGGGACTTATTGATATTTATATTTTCAGTGAGTATGTGGAGTGTTTTGACCGATGGAGGTGAGAGGAAGAGTCAGAAGGGCGGGAAGTCATAAGACTATTATGTGCAAGCACCACTAGAAACGTCATATGCGTCATATGCGTCACATGCGTTCTCAGGAAAGCCTCCTGTTTTACACAGCTGATTCTTGTTGCGTTACACAGTTAAATGAACTATTTTAAAATCCAATTAGAGGATTACAGAGAACATTATATTAACTGAAACCGTAACAAATATGAAATATAGAAAATGCAGTTATTTCAATATCAGCTCTCCCAGGAGCAATACTACTATGGTTCCGTTAATAGTAAACTGTTGCTGAATATCAGACTTGTAAAACTTTTGTGAATTGAGCAGGTATTTGCCGTATTTATTTTGTGATAACTTAATGCAAAAAAAGGAAACACTACAAAACTTAACACTTTAAGTGTTTTTCTTTGGGACCATTCAGAGAGAGAGAGGGAATGGAAATTAAAAATTTGGATAGATTGCTTTAGAGTGTTAGAGTATCGCTTCAAACTTAATTCCAAAACATAGGAAGTATAAACATTTTCCATAAAGACAGACTTCATCCTGCATATGGCAAACTTTATAATTATTACATATCATGAATAAGTTTGTTGCAAATTTCCACGATGATATGATTAAGTTTCACTCCTCTGTGGTGTATATGTTCAGCCACGAGTGTATGGTTGTTATTTATAGTTATTAAGTTTCTAGAAACTTGAAATCTACATTCAGCAGTAGCAGTAGTAAAATTGTGCACTGCTGTTTTGATCCGTCTCTGAAACTGTAGCCTTCCGCTCTCCTTCCCTTTTCGCGCTATAAGAGTTGAGCTCATAGACGATGTAGTTGCCGGGATCATGCACGACATGCCACTAAATGTTATAAGACAGATAGCGAATTGTGTCAACGAACAAAATACTTTTTGTATTCTCTTTACGGAGCAAGATTGAGCTATAAGCGAATGCAGTAATCAAGAATACATGTCATGAGGAAGTAAGCTTTAACAGAGAAGTAATATCTCACCTTATATTCGCGACATGTTGCATGAATTTGGTTTATTTATGGACCTCTTTAACATCTCAGGTCATCAGCGTTCCATTCAGTTCAGGGCGTGAAACGGGAGATAAGTTTTGCTCAGAGGCCTCTTCTTTCAGGCTTGAGGTTCTTTTTCGTGCCATGGGAGGGTTTAATACTTAGGGTTTTTAGGCCCTTCAATCCTGGCCGGGTTTGAACCCGATCTTGGGTTTAGCAGACAAATTTTATTATCCCTACGCCATGAAGACTGACATGTTGTATGAGATCCGGATGCGCCCACGCTATCACGCATCGTACTTCATGTGCTAATGAAAAGAAACATTTCCTGATATTTTAAAATGTATAAGGATAAATTGTTTCTTTAAACAACGAGCTAAATTTTATCGCAAAAAGTCATTGTTCCCAATAGCCAACAGGGATGACTAAGAGCATCTGCTATTGTTAACGTACGGAATAAGGTAAAGAGAAACACTTGTAAGTGCCAAGTTTCTCAAACTTAAGTTAAGTGTAAAATAGTACAATGCAGTTACAGAGGAAACGTGCAGAAGAGTAAAGGCAAAGAAACGGTTCATTTCTAAACGGAGAGAATGCTTTAACACTTAGGAATTACTGTTAATTTTAAAAGTAACGGATATGTAAAATCAGGTTATGTTCATGCATGACGAACTTCTAATCTCTTACAATGAAAATAGTTTACAAAAATTGTGCATAAATTAAAAAAAATTTATTAAACCCTATAACCTTACTATAGCTAATGAAAATTCCAAACGTATGGCATTAAAAAGGAAAATGGGCTGTAAAATCTAAATGGATATGTGAAAATAAAAGCATTGAACAAATTAAACACATTAATAACTTAGGCTGTCAAATATATCTTAGGGAAATAGATGTTGAATATAAACTATAAAACTTCTATGGAATGTGCGATAATTTCGAAGTTAATAAACAAAACTAAAATGGAAACTTAACTACATTTTATAAAGTAATAACGATGACTAGTTGCCTATATCACAGCAAAAAACTGTATATACTTTTCCTACGATAAGTGAAGGAGAAACACGAGAAAATACAACATTAAATGGAATTATAAGAAAGAAACTGAAAGTAGAAATTTTAAGGATAAAAAACATTGCTAGGACATATCAAAGCATGTCTCAAAATAAAATGCCACCTTTTATTTTAAATTTCTTTTCTAGTGGAAAAAGAGACTTGGGTGAATCTAGAAAGCTGTGGAAAGATTAGTCACAATGGCACTGCTGGAAGCTGGAGAGATGGCTAGTGTTGTGTTGGTAATAGTGAACAGCTGGACGTTATGAACACTAGTCACCTCTCCAGCTCCCAACAGTTCTTTAGCTTGAAGTAGATTATGATTTTGGGTCCCTAACTGGCCTCAGTTCACAATCAAAACGTTATCGTCTCTTGACCTGCATTTCAGCAACATTTGTTGCAAATTTAATCCGCTCTATTCTTTCCCTTCAATCGTTTCTAAAACCTGCGAAAAGGCTTCGTATAACACAAACATCTTCACTGGCACTATTTTGAAATCGGATCATCAATGCAACCTAAAACAATTTTTTTCGTAACTTGTTAGTTCGCTGCCTTTTGCTTCTTTGGATTGCCACAGGAAATGCCCCACCAATCATTCAATATGCTCCTAGTTGAACCTGTATAATACTTTATAATCAAGGTGAAATGATTTCTGGTAAAACGCCAGCATAAATGTCATGTTGCTTGATATTACCGTTGTCACCGAGTCACCTAATGGGTAACTCCGAGAAATCCCAAGCAGACGCAAACCAGAATGAATGCCCGGAACGCATGAGTGCTTTCAAGGACACAAGCCAGATGTGAGTCGCTGTTAACAAATAGAGAAAAATGGCATCCTTAACAAATGAAGATGCTGGATACCGCAAGTTACGAGATAGCGTTTGTTTCCAAAATGTTGTACATTTCTTCAAGTATGTCATTTTGTATTTCGTTTAAAGTTCGTGGAATTGATATGAGTCGCCCCATGCAGAAAAGTCTTCAGTTCATAATACCTACTTTTCAGGAAATAATAATAATAATAATAATAATAATAATAATAAAAACAAATAAAGTCACTAGTTTTTATTTCATTGGTTCAAAGCCGGGTTTTTTATCAACCTAAAGCAATATTTTTGTAGGGATTCAATCAGTTCAGAACCTTTGTAATAACTGAAAATGTTTATTTTTTAGTATTGAACTGAAGACCACTTTGCATAAAATGGAATTTATGTTTATATTCAGTTATAATTTGTTTGTAAAATGAACAGCAGTAATTTTATTTCACTGAGGTTATGTTTATAGTTTGGGCTGCAAAATTGTCATTGGAGTAAAATGAAATAAAAATATTTCTTCTAACAAATGGCAAAACATTTTAAAACTGCAAAACAATGTCTTTGTTTAGTTACATTACTTGTCTAGGTTAACAGTTTTGCTAATGGGTTTGAATGAAATGCTTTTATAGAATTTCTGAAGCTCTTTGAGGAAGTGATCTAATAATATAATTTATTTTAGTTCCTTTCATTGGATTTTTTCCGTTGGATATTCTAGTTTTGGTACAAAGATTGGGTTTGAATACCCAGATTGAGAAAGTTGGAGTATGTGTTTTACAATACCATCAATAAATAATATCATTTTACTGTATGAAAATTATTATATATAAATAATTTATTTCTATTTTATTAACTTGACGTTTTAAATTTTTGATTTAGTATTGCCATTTGAATCATTCATTACCTTTTCTTTTTTACCCTTGCATGTTTTTATTGAATGTAAAAATATACTTTCATAGTGTATAAATATATAGACTACAAATTTGAAAACATCACGTGACGGAATATATTTGCCTCCAATAAACAATATCTTTTCCCTTAAATAATGCTTTAGTGCTAGTCAGTATATTTTTCCCATTCTGGTTAATAGAATTTCCCCATGAAGGTCCAACAAAATACTTAACATAATTACATATTATTCACCATTAAGCAATTTTAACCACGCTTCATTTTTTATGCTTCTCATGTATTGGATTGAATATTTTTCTGTGTAGAAAATTGCAGCAATCATTAAGAAATGGATTTTCGTCCATATCTCATTTTCGATAATTTTCAGACTGAAGCCCTTTCTGCTTGGAGCGGTTCATTTATAGACTCTGCCTTTGAAACTGCTCTGCAGATAAAAATAGGTCTTTAAATTAGGAGATCGAGCAGGTCACAATCTATTATAAGTTGCTCTCAATTAAAATTTAACATGGCAGATGTTTAAAGACTCTGGAGAAATCAAAAAACCTACCAAAAGGAGTAAAAGAAGAAATTAGTTTTCTTTTTCATTCAGCTAAACTGCACAAGAGCTAAGGAAACTCCCAAATGGCGATATAGTGCAGGTCTGAGTCTGTTTTAGGAGATTTTCCAGCGCTGTACACGTTTTCATTTATTATTTATTAAAGATATGTTTAAGTATGAGCTCTCCAGAAATATTCTCTAGACGGTAAGAAGGAAGTGGATTAGGCGCAACGTGAAGGAAACCTAAGAACGTCTTGCAAGCGAGGTCAGCGAATCGATATGCAAAGTTCCAACACAGTGTGGTTTTAACTCGCGCCGCTGTTGTGCTGCATTCATTTTTCATCATCAGACTGACATGTTGAGAGAATCGAAATATCACTTTGCGACCTTATGACATTAGAGCAAATTGTAGGCTGTGTGGCAGATATTTAAAAATTGTTTCTTTTGTGTTTATTACAACGAAAGGAGCCAATCAGACTTACTAAGCATTATATGTTTTTTCTCTTCGCACATTCGGAAAAGAGCAGAGCAGTTTCCAACTGTTATTTTCTTTCCTTCTCTTGTTTATTTTCTTTCTCTTTCTTGCAGTATTCCTTTTTTTTTTTTTTTCCTTTTGGTTCCTTCATTTGTTTGTAATTTTTTTTTCTTCAAACGTTCCACCATTCTATTGCTTTATTTTTCTATAACATCTTTTTCTTGATTTATTTCTTCCTTTATTTCCCTTTCCAAATATACGTCTCTTTCGTAATGTCTCTCTTCCTTTTCTTTTCTTCTATTCTTTCTCTCCAATTTTTCATCTGTTTTAATCACTTTCCCTTTCTTTTCCCGTTCTCTGTAAATTTTTTTCTCTCGATTTTGCCTCTGTTTCTTCCTTTTTATCCTCCTTGTTCCATTTTCTTTACAGTGTTTTGTGCCCTTTTATTCCCTTTTGTTATTCTTTCCTCCATTCTCTTTTTTTCCCCTCAGCTTTTTGATCTGTTTCTAGGGGCTTTTACTATTTTTTATTTTTGTTCTATCTTTCTCATCCTAATTCTGTTTCATTACTTCTTTCTTTCCTTTAACAGTAGCTTATATTTTTGTATTTTCTATTTCTGTCCCTTTTTTCTGTTCTTCTTGTTTATCTTTTACTCTCTTCTATTCATTCCTTTCACATTTTCTTTTTCTCTTTCTTCAAAGTTCTTTTATCCTCCCTCATTCCTGCTCCACCTCCTTTATTCTTTCATTATTCCTTGCTATCTAACTTTCAGTTTCTTTCTAACGCTTGCCTAGACATCACAAAATAAATGCTACCCAGAAATTGCTTTCAAAGACGTAAATGCCTGAGAGCGCTACGTCACGTAGAACTAAACTACTAATAGGGCACTTCTTTGAGACGTGCGTGCTTGCGAGTAATTGAATTCTGGTACAGAACATTACAAATAAATTCTCTTTATAAATTTTAAAATTGAATTACGGATGATAATCCTAGTTCTCCGACTTCCAAAGGTTAATGAGTTTGTCTACGCCTGTAGCGTTCTGCCAGTAAAACTGTTACATCGGCTCCCACTGTTCGAAATGGAAGAATAAAGCAGCTAATTGATATTTAAAAATTACACATATTTTAATAATTACACCTAAAATATTTTAATTACAGGATATACAGCCACGGTTTATGAGTGCTCTTTATGTGCAAGTTTAATGTATTGTATATCCCAAAACGTGCTAGTCAATACAAAAATATTTTAGGAATCATGCGCCTCTTTTGGTTACACACGCACATACTGGGGGAGATTGTAATTAAAACTGTTCAGCCGTGTATTGATATAGGACACAGAGTTGAAAAGATCAGACAAATTTAAGAAAATATACAGGATATTGAAGAAATACTTTTACAAACTTTGGTGGCGGGTTCCTCACACCAAAACAAGACGAAAAGTCTATATAAACATAACCGGAAATCCTTAGTTTTTGAGTTATTAATGAAAGTTTACGGAAAACGAGAAAAGAAAAGTGTGTGTAAACATGTCTTAGTTTTTGAGTTATTGATGAACGTTTACCAAAAGAAGAAGAAAAAAAGTCTATATAAATTTATGTCCGGAAACCTTTAATTTTTGTATTATTAATGAAAGTTTATCAAACAAAGTAAAGAAAAGGTCACATAAACATATCCGGGAATCCTTAGTATTTGAGTTATTAATAAAAGTTACTAAAACAAGAAAAAAGTCTATGTAAATACTTCCGAGAATTCTTAGTTTTTGAGTTATTGATGAAAGTTTACCGATAGAGAACCCATATAAACACATGTTCGGAAAGTCTTAGTTTTTGAGTTATTTATGAAAGTTTACCAAAACAAACAAAACCCAATAAACACAATATAAACTGAGAAAAATCATAATAACCATTCAAAATGTGCTCTTCTTACTTCCACGTGCATGTACTTGTCAGATCAGGACTACCGCACTTTTCAAATACTCCCATACCGTGTCAAACGGTTTCGCAGACTTCCACGACACATTGACGAAGTGACTCTGCATTCGGAATATCTGCTGCATTAACTAATTGTTTTAGGTGGACCCACAGATAAAATGTAAAGGATTAAGGTCGGGGGAATGTGCAGTCCATAGAACTGGTCCTTCCCCACCTATCCACCTGTCATGGATCCGCCAGTGCATCTCGAACAATGCGGCTAAAATATGCTGGAGCCCCATCATGATATTTCTTATTTGCAAGGGCACGAAATGGATATCCTGCCATGGTTAAACACAACACAACATGCATCACAAGTGAAATATAAGAAACAGATGACAATGTAAACAAGTCTACTTGGCAACACTTGGTCATGTAGGACACAATGAATACATCAGCAGACTTGTATCGACAACATCATTCGGTTACGTAACAAAGTGAATTTTATTATCTGTTACAAAC
Source organism: Metallyticus violacea (assembly GCA_030762175.1). NCBI lineage: Eukaryota > Metazoa > Arthropoda > Insecta > Mantodea > Metallyticidae > Metallyticus > Metallyticus violacea. The sequence continues at coordinate 50,100,774 of CM060833.1, read as the reverse complement.
TTAAGTTGCTAGATTGTACTTTAAACGTGTGGAAGTAAACTTTCATTAATAACTCAAAAACTAAGGCTTTTCGGATATATGTTTGTATGAACAGTTTTTATTGTTGTGACGTGAAGAATCCGCACCAAAGTTTGTAAAATTATTTTTGAAACAACCAGAATGTAAAGTAAAGATTTCGAAAAATCGAAAAAAATATTTTCTTACATCATACCATGAATAAAATGTAAAATAAACAATCCAAACTGAAACTAAATGATTACCTGTTATCAGCAGTTGTTGTATATTTAGCTGGATTCTTTATTCTTGAGGTTATAAGAAACTCTTATCTGAAATCACACTCGTAGAGTCATTTGCGGAAATAAGTCCATTCAGGCATGAAGGGAACACTATCTTTATTCTGATCAAATATGAGCTAATGAGCTTATCGGCGTTGTTTTTCGGCATAAAACACAAAATTTTACAAGAGGCATAAAACGGCGAATATACTACAACGTTTTCGTTGAACGATCCTTGATCAACTTCGCTGTAATGTTTGGATCGTTCATCCTAACATCTTTGAAAGAAAAAATGAAACGAATGATATATTTTATAAATTAATACTCTTATTTATATCAATGATATCCTTTCTTTTACGTGCCGTAAATTTATAGGATGAATTGCATTACTTCTCTTCCGAAGGACGTCATACTTAGGATACCAATAGACTTTACATGCTAGCAAGAACGAATCACATATTCGTGTTAATCAAGACTTTCTCAACCAGCATGTCGGTTGTCACCCTTTACTTTATTTTTTCTCCGTTCTAGTACTAGTTAATAACACTGGTGCACCAAAAGCATGTAATTACTCCACTTTATTAATACTAGTAGTATCTTAACTGCATATGTACTTTGGAATAAACATACAGATCACGCTTAGTCTGTTAACAGCAAACTGCGACTGACTATTCGCGTACAACCATCAGTACTGGCATGGTCTGTTATTACGGTAATACTTAGAAAAACTTGTATGCTGCACTTTCTAAACTTGTATGCTGCACATTTCTAAATTTATTTTTACGGACTCGCTCGTTACGCCTGCTATGGACGCAGACCAAAAATAACTCTCGGAAGTTATTTAACTGTGTTCTAGGACCTATTTATATTATTTTCTATCTGACTATCAAAATATGATCATTATATGATTATTATAATTCCTGTGAATGTACTTATTATACTTATTAACCATCTTTTTGCTCTGTTTCTTAAAAATTGTCAACTGCTGCTCTGATTTTTTAAAAATAGTATTTTACAGATGTAACAAAGCGTTTTAATTTGGTTTTATAACATGAAACTTAGACTATGAAGCAAATTTGGCAGAAAGAGTTCAAACACATCACTAAATGAAAATATGTAATCTTTTAAAAGTTTGAAAATAACATCATGCAGCTATTATTAACATATTTTTGAAAACTAGGCAGCGATATCGTAATTATTTGTTTTGTCAAATGCATTTTAAAGTAAATTTAATTCCAATAAAAGTAGAACAGGAAAACTGTTTTTTTCTAAAGGCATTTGGCTGAAGGCATGTTTTCATGTGCAATATAAAAGTTAGACTGCCACTGAGGCTAAAATTAGCTCCTGTAAGTTCTTACACTTTGATCCCAATTCTCTGAGGGTACTTTTCTTAGCGCACTTTCCCTGACCTGCATATAGCGACCTCTACTTGTGGATCTCCTCATGCTACGGTTCATAATGCCTCTTGCAAGCTGAACCGCCTTGTGCTGTCTCTGTGCTGTTTTTAAAAGGTTTATTTAAAGCTGAGGGTATCACCTTAAGACCGCGGCGTCTGGAACCTTTAATATTAAGTAACTCATTAGTGCCGAGTCTCGACCGCTCTGACATTCACTTCTGTGTTTACTTTTTTGCCACAGGATGTTCCTTGCCCTGGCTGCCGCAAGCCGCAGCGATGTTGGATAGCATGATATTAAATTATACTCTGAATTGTTTGTATTAAACACTGGTTATGGAGGGAATTTATACAGTTTGTTTCAAACAATTGAATATTTCAGACTTTTGAGTCTTATAATACAATAAAATAGTCATGATATAAAGTGCTAATGTTCGATATGTGTAATCAGTCAAAATTTTGAATTTTTCCCTTTCAGATGGTTCCTTGAACCTTTGGGCGTCTACAGAGAATCAACATTTGCATTTCCGCACTCACTTCGGGTTTTACAGCAATTTAAAGAGATCAGCTTGTCCTTTTAAATCTCCAATATACTTTTTATAAAACAGCGTTTTTCTCAAATCTTCATGTTCTTATATTCAAGCGCATCACAGTTTTTGTTTAAATTCAATTAAATTTTCCCAGAATGTGGAGAAGTATACGTTGTAATATTCTATAGGACAAAATACATGCTAACTCCAGTAATAAATAACAATTTTTCTGTGAAAATTATTACGTTTAAAGATTAAATTTCTTATACATTTAAAAAAATCATTACAGTTCATTCATAAAATTTATTTAAAATATCTTTGTATACAATTTTTGTAGGTGCTTCAAGTTTCCAATTGCAAAAATGCCAACCAATTTTTCAACTCTTGGGCCACGTGGGACATTTTGATATCTCATTAATATAATTTATTAAATAATTTATTTAAAATTCGATGATAGTTTACAGAAAATTGAGCTAATAATAAAGTGTTATTTTTTCCCTTTAGTCCCTTACGCCGTTAGATCAAGAGAGAGATTACATTCGAAAATCCATCTCCTCCATTTTTGGGACAATTAATCCGCGAAAGTCAACCTTATTTTGAAAATTGGCTTTTGTGAGTTTCTTCAATCTCTCAGCTCTTAAATTCCTGCTTGAATATTTGCTTTTGAACTCATAAAAGCTGTAAATAAAAATTCGAAAGAAATTAAAAACATATATCATGTGACTAAATAATATGAACCCCAAATGTTACCGTACTAAATATAGAATTGAAATCTGTGTGTGTGTGCGCGTGTGCGTGAGAGAGAGAGATGCGATCCGGCAGAGTTTTCAGGAATATCTGTAGATTGCCCAGTTACAGTCGTGTGCAGGAGGACATGCTAGGAAACAATTCCTTGAATATCTAAAAATGAGATGACCGTAACTTTCCCAGCAGAAACAACCACTTTTTTGGGGATGATGATGGACATTTCCACACAGGACCCTGCTGTTTGCTCTTAGGACCACAATAATTTAGCCAGTTTATTGAAAGAAACTCCGCATCTTCCTGCATGCAGTCCTGCACGTGAACATCATTTTGTTCTCTAATCAGCAAGCTTGGAACCCACCATGCCCAAATACTCTCATGTCCAACTTTTAAATTACCAGGTGCCCACTGTGTAATTTTCAGAATTTCTGAAAGTGTTCTCATGTTAATTCGACGATCCTCTCTCACAATGACAGCTGCGGTGTTAATGAGTTTTTCCGTTAGAGTACAACCTGAAGTGTGGGGTTCATCTTCCTTTGAAATTGCTTGCCTCCTTTCTTTAAACATCTTAAACCATCATTGAACAGGGAAGTACAAACTCTCCATAGTACTCCTCAACATTGCATGGGTCTAAGCTGAGGATTTGTTGAGACGAAAGTAGAATTTCAGAGCAGCATGTTGTTCGTTCACCTTCATTGTGATGTAGGGGAACTGAACATGTCTCAACCTGCATAGCTCTTACAGGTTACCACCTGTAGAAGAAGAGAGCTGTAGATTATGTCCAAGTTGTATACAGTAAGGGAATATGGATAGATGTTTAATGTGCACAGTAATTTAGATATGTTATGGGAACGTTGCCGGTTCCGTCATTGAATATCCAACATCAGCAAGTGTCCAGGATATAGGAGAAACGAGCTAGAGATATTTTACGTATTTATTATTTCTATCTGTCCTTCTAACCGCATTTCCATCACTTGCTTAATTTACTTTACCTCTGTCATACAATAAGCATGTCTTTCAATGACTCTCTGTTTGCTTTTCCTCCTGACATACATGTAATACTGACATCATCGCAGTCAATGAATTGTGGACGTACATCTGACTGAAATTCCAACCCGTTACTCTTTCCACTCTGTTAAATTTGATTGCGTTGACTATATCGTTTATGATACTCGAATTTTGCGAGACAGATAAGTCGAAGTTATATCGATACACCTGTCGTATGAAAGCATCATTTTGCAAGGTCTCAGTGTCAATTGAAAAATACAATGGCTAACATTTTTCTTCTCCTTTTCCTCAACCCTACTTTCATATGTTGGGCGATTTCTCCTCCCATAAGGCGCAATTTCCCCAATCCTTTTCCATTATCTGTTCAATATAAACTTGCTGCGAAAGTGGCGGTCTTTCCCCCGTTGTTATTGGTTGCCCGTTTAATATCTTACGCCATTTACTTTCACCCATTCTTTGAACATGGCCGACCCACTGTAGACTGCGATTTATTATCCTGTTTGACACAGACTGCGTCACTTCCATTCTTTTCCACACTTCTGAATGCCGTATCCCATCTTTTTACTGAGCCTTAAACTTCTTATAAAATCAATTTTCAGTTCTTAGCTTTTTTATTTGTTAAAGGCCACGTTTCTGCACCGTATTTGTAATTACATTAAAGAAAGCCTTATTCTTGGTGATCTGGCTAATGTTCTGTGATTCTAAATTAGACCGTGTAAACATTTTATCGCCTGTTGTCAGTTATCTGCTTATCATGCATTTCATTTTTCCCGGTAACATACCTAAAATATTTTTATTTCTGCATTATCTACACTAAGAACTGCATCCTCTGACCCTATACAATAAACTTTTTTTTCTAAATTTGATTTTCTAAATCCAATTCCTACATTCTTCCCTCAGTTTCCGATTCATGTCCTCATATTAGCGCCAGAAGCACTTAGTTATGCCCATTTACATTTCTGCACACTCAAAATAATATTTTTTTCATGCGTCAAATGAAAAATCGCTTAGAAAAATTTGTTTAACACCTTAGGGTATACATTTTTATATTTCTATCTATGTAGGAGATACGGGATATACAAGGGTAGGTCCATAAGTTTCCGGCCTAACCATTTTCTAGGAATGATAAAGACAAAATCCATATTTCACTTTTCAATATAGTTACCCTCTATTACAGTACACTTCTCACATCTTTGAATTAACATTTCAATCCCCGTCCTCCAAAAGTAGTAAAAGTCTTGTCTGCAAAATGGGCATGAACAGCATCCATCACTTCTTCGTCACACTTACATTTCCTTACTTGAAGGTTCTTCTTGAGTTTTGGGAAGATGAAATAGTTACTGGGAGGTAGATCTGGGCTGTAGGGTGAATGGTCGATCTCCTTAAAGTCACATTTCTTCACAGCTTCCTTTGCAACAAGAGCTGTGTACACAGGCTCGTTGTCGTGAAGAAAGAGCACACTATCACGCAGCTTTCCTCTTTGATGGAAGCACGTAGTCTGTGCAGTAGGCCAGCATAGTACTCCCAATTTACTATGGTGTTCCTCTTCTTCAAGTCAATGAAGAGTATTCCTTCACAGTACCAAAATATTGTGGCCATGATCTTCTTGATTGACTGAGTGACCTTAGACTTTAGAGGCGGTTCTGCGTCAGGTTTACGCCACTACATTGATTCTCTTTTTGGCAAGGGATCATAGTGGAGGAGCATAGTTTCATTTCATGTAACAATGGCTTGTAGAACTTGTCTCTACACGGCAGAGCTCCAAAAATGCTTGACAACAAATGACTCGTTGCTGCTTTTGAACTAAGGAAAGAAATCTAGGCACCCATCTTGCACTAAACTTATTCATGTTTAAATGTTCATGAAAAGGACTGTTGTTTTAGAAAGGCCTTTCACAAGAGCGTTTCAGGAGTGGGCACCTCCAAGGGCCATTCTTTTATGGTAGAATTTGAGGAGGATGCTTCCACATATAACCGTTCAATCGCTGTTTGATTTCATTTTTAGTAAGTCCTTCTTTTGTGAAGAACTGAATAAAAGCTCGATACTCCATTTTGAACATGTCAAAATCTTCTATGCATAGCCTTCTTTTTGCAACTATATCTGAACAACTGAACACAGCGGGTAAGAAGCTACAGATGCAATTATTTACTTAATAGATAAGGGTTTTGTGAAGGAGACTTTTCTTATCGGCGAGTCCGGAAACTTATGGACCTACCCTCGTAACTTCGTCTTAAATAACACATTGTACATGTTATTCAAGAATGCATTTACTCTTTCTAACAACTATTCAGTATCTCCTACATTAACGGAAAAATAAAAAAGTATACCCTCAGCAAGTGCTCTCCATGGCGTTGAAAACTTTTGTTTGAACAAGTTTTCATTTGAAGCATCAGAAAAATGTGTTATTTTGGGTGAGCAAGATAAATGGGTCATCCGGCTTATAATATGCATATATGAACAGGACGAGTCAGGATCTCTGCGACAAATAAGGAGGTGGACAATTCTCACAATGAGCAGCAATCATTGTTCCTTGGTGCGTCGTTTAGAAGCTGTGCACCCCTGTTTGTTTATGTTTATGTTTGCTGGTTCCAACGTCAAACTACCTGACGATGGCTTGTCCTCTCCGTGTACCTCTATGTGTAGTCTATGTGTATGGAGTTGAACGACATGCTTTTTTTTTTCTTTAAGGGTATGTGCACAGTTTCCTGTATACGATCCCAGTTGACACAAGACACGAACTGATCAAGCGAATATTTGTCGCTTTTCATCAAATGCAACATCGCATTAAAATATTTTCCAAAATCGCGACAGACACTGATATGATAATGTAATGAATGTAATACAATTTAGACAGTTTGAACACTTTCTGTAATCTGTTGCAAGAGTACTTGCAGGATAAATTAATATCATGTCATAAAGTCTCGCACCTATGTTACCTTCGTTGACGCATGTCTCTAAATGACATGTCCGAGAACATAAGTTGGTTAATACCTTTTTTTTCATTGTGAGGTCTAGTTCTTCTCCAAATTTTTTGTAGAGGACCTGACACATTCGATATATGATTGCTGTGTGTTATAAAGTAAAAGGAAGATACGACAATGTTCAAGTCCAGTGGTCTTAAACTTTTTATCGTCTTCCTCCTCATCTTTGTACTTGCCCTGGTAACATTGTAAATATTAAAATGATCCAATCAATTCACTTATTTATCAAAACATTTACATAGCGCTTATAAGTTCTGATCTGGAGATGTTGTCATGCTTGTTATAAATTATCGTTTTTCTCAAACATTCCCTAACCGTGAATCGCCTTTAAATTATCTCTAGGTTTAAATTATATCTAGGTTAATTCAATGCTTTTTTTTTTTTTTTAGTTTGCTTTACACAGTGCATCAATAGACAAAACATTAATATTACATTCAGGAAGTATATAAAACGCATATAATAATACTAACAATATATAACGACACAATATCTTTTATTTCCTCAATAAGAGTAATGATACGAACAAGTCGTGATACATCGAGCTTAATAGAAGAAATTTGTTCTGATTCTACATTTTCCTGTACCTTGTTAATTTAGACAAATAAGTGCAAGAAGCGATTTTTCATACAAGCTGTTATGAAAGAAATAAATAATTTCATGTTCTTCTTTGATATTTCGAATTTCAGACTATCAATTCGCTGCCAAAAGAATACATTGTGTCTTTGCCAGGTTAACTAGAAGGTGCTGTCTGGTTCACGTTTTCGGCTTACCTCTTTAAAAGCTCCCTCCGGAACAAATAGTTACCTTAAAATGTATTATATTAACTTTACCTGAATAAATACACATCGTAAACTTTCATCTTTAGTTTTCACGTAATTAATTGTAGATATCTATGTGTTTAAAACAAATAAATGACCTCAATGGCACTCTAATGCTTCGTTACTTCCCTAGGAGGGCTTCGTAGTCCGTCAGGGGTTCGTGAACCTCTACTTAAGAACCGCTGTTCTAGATCTATAAATGTAACGTGTATGTGTTTTTAATTAATTAGTTTCCTTCACCAAATTCACTTTATTTAGATAATTTCAATGTTTAATGCACAGTTAGTGAAACAAATTAATTACTTAAAAGCACACACACTCGCATTTATAGATCTAGAACATCGGCTCTCAACAAGAGGTTCGTGGGTCCCTTGATGAACTGCGAAAACCTCCCAAGGAATACACGAAGCATTAGAGTACACTGTTTTTGGTGAATTTCGAAAAATTGTACCCATAAACATTTTTTGAAAAAATTCTTCAAAACCACATCGATCGGTACCGAAAATGACAACGAAATATTTGTGTGTGTTAACGCTCTAGCGGCCGCAATTTTTTTTCTTAACGAAACTTGGCATGTAACCTACAATTAACAAACGACTCATCGAGATCGTTAACCAGTAAAATTAGACAAATATTTATAAAGAAACGTGATATGTGGCATTGAAATAAAATATCAAATGTTTGTGAAAATCAGTGAAATCAGATTATTAGGAATGAGGTTTTACCTGAAACCCAAATTTTAGCCACACCAACATTTTCTATTTCGCAACGAAAATTGATATATACCATTTAAATAAAATAATAAAAATATTTCCGAAAACCAGGAAAATTGGGCTATTAAAAGTGGGCGTTTATTTGAAACCTAGAATTTCTAAATCGATCTAGCGGCTACAATATTTGTTTTTTTTCACAACAAAAGTGTATATATACCATTTATATAAAATAAGAAAAATACTTTTTGAAAATCAGAGAAATCGGACCACTAGAGTAGAAGTATATCTGAAAACCGAAATTTAAAAAGCATTCTAGCATTTAATAATCCCTCAATTGTTCAAAATATAACGAAAATTAACTCAGCATATAAATTGTATTTATAACGATGCACATGTTTTATATTTAACAAAAGTGTTGTTGTTAAGATAACAAGGGTAAACTATTACTTTAATGTGTGTGTGTGAGGGTTATATTTGAATGTATTTGTAAGAGAGCTCTGTAATAACATTCTGAAAACGTTTGCGTTACTTGTTTTTACTATAATAAAACATAAATTAAATTTCATAGCCACTGAAAAGCGATTGTTTATTGTTAAGTGTGTATATTTGTTTAGTACATTGTAATTGTATTTAAAAGTAACATGTTTTTGTTTTATGACACATATGAACTACTTTTTCTTAAAAGCATAAGGTCTCTTTCTGTTATTTCTCTCTATTTTAGAGAATCTAAAAATGATACCAAGGGATCAGTTCATAAACATGGTTATTTTTTAAAATGTTTTAAAATACCTATACAGTGTAGCTTTATCTGTCAGGGTCATATATTTCATTTAATTAATAATATACCATTCTTTTTGTGAATTAATAATAATTTTGAAAACGTGATTTCACTTTTTTAATACTTATACATTGTAAGCTTTCTAATTTTGTTTCCCTTACTTTTGAAAATTACAGAGAGTGATTTTAAAGTAAAAAACCTAGTTAAGTAATGCATAATAGTTCAGTTTTTCTTTTATTAGTTAGTTTTAGAGTTTATAATAATTAACTCACAGTAATGTCATAAATTACTTAATTAATTAATAAGGCTATAATTTTGATTTTATATATTAAAGCTTTTTATTTGTTGAAAAATTCGCTTAGTTTACGCAGTTCCTGTGTGATGGACTTTTTAAAAATTCTACCTATACTTTTTTCAGCATGGTCTTAAAGAGTAGAATCATGTTTTTTAATAATGGAAATACGGTATTTTTCGGATTCAATGAATTTTAATTCCTGCATTAGTCTTTTAATACCGCTTAATTCTTTGGACTATGGTCAGTTACCAAGTATAACTTTAGCATTAAATAAAACTGAATATATAAGATTTTCTGCTAAAAAGCTTCTTTCAGTCTTTTCAGTAACAGGAAATTGCCACGCTTTTGTTACTTCGCTGTTTAAAATGGCTTGTAGCAGTAAACACAAATCCCTTCTGTAGCCACAAATCGGTGATAAAATTGGTTGTATCTGAAAACGATGCAATAACTCCTCGGAAAAATTGCGTTCCGATGCGTCGGTGATCAATAGTCAGTTATCGCGGAACGTTGTTGCCGAACATTTGTTCACGCTTAAATCTTTTTGTTTATATGTGTTATGGTGTTCACCCGAAATACATAAGCTTTCGCAATTTGGAACACTTTGCACTTTGTGGATGAATTCTTCGGTCGTTACCTTCTGTTGGCGTTAATCCTTGGCAAGTAACTTTTACTGATCAGGGAGTTACAATACAATACAAGACATATATAACGTAACATTTTTACACTTTTTACACTTTACACTTTTTACACTTTACACTTTTTACACTTTTACACTTAATCGTCCAATCTCTACAAAAGCTTATCTGGACGTATCATTGGTTTTTCGACTTTCTGACTAGGAGCACACACCTGATGATCTATTCAGATACCAACTCATGTGCAATTTCCGCGACAGTCCGAGAACATTACATCAATATGCAACACTTCTTCTGTGTTTGATGTTCTTGTCCTCTTCCTTAGCGATCAATTTTAGTCACATCTATACAGCGTTGTCCAAACTCCTGGCTCTGCATTGTAGTGACCCATACACGGCCGAAATTTCACGATGAATCTCCATGCTGTTCCTCGTACTACAATCTTGGAGAGGTCTCCAGTAGATGCTCCATTTTGTTTTCGAGCTACAGTGTGCTTCTTGTCGTTACCAAAACGAAAGTGATCCTATAAGAAGATCTGAACATGAAGTGTGTTCTGCGCAAGTTGCACTCTTTTTGCGCAATGCTGCCATATAAGGGCAACAGGTGTAACTTATTATGAATCTTCCTCGTCACTGTAATAAACGTCAGTCCTGGTGGTGTAGTGGTAAGCATACTTGCCTCCTAAACCCAAGATCGTGGGTTCAAACCCGTTCAAGATCGATGGAGTTTTAGGCGTAAAATCCTAAGTATGGCTTCCTTCGGAAGGGAAGTAAATCCGTGGGTCTCATGTCGTATATTTACAGCACGTAAAAGAACTTTAAATTTTTCGGCCGTTTCACGTTCTGAATTGAATGGGACGTTGATGATCTGTGGTGTTAAAAAGCATCCATAAAAATAAAATCAATAATAATAACTATAATAACTGAATTGACTACAGTACTGGCTTTCCTCGACTGGTCAATTTCTAGTTTATTGCCCCTCCGATTCTCTTTAATTTCAATCCACCAACTTTCTCTTCATCGTATCATCCAATTGAAACATATGGTTTCTTCAGGTATTGATTAAAATTCATGTGGAATCTCGCACATTACTTTGAACTCGGTGGGTTGTGCAGAAGCGACTGGAGAGAGCCATGAATTAACCTGAACCCAAAGAAATATGACATGTTGCTTGGACGTTCCTCATTGCTGGCCGATGAGGTTATCCGTAGAGAGAGAGATCTGTTGCTACCCAGTCAGTATAGCATGACTCTGTAGGGCGACTTCATCTCAATAAATCCCATAGGCCGTAGTGCTAACGGCCTGTCCCTGCCAGACCTCAAATAGAACAGGACACACTCCAGCGTTGTCACCGAGGAACTCAAAGTTATCCGCAACATGGAACCTGTGGTTAAGTACAGCGCGGGGTGTCGAGCATACACAGCCTGTTGATATGTTGGTGATGTGGTCACTATGATGAAGATTAGCCTACTTAATACTGCCTTAGTTCCCCTCTCTAGGAAGTTTAAATATGTTGTGTTTAAATAAACATAAACAACCGCCTACTCTTGTATTATGTTCCCAGGATTACTGGGGATTTTACCTCAATGGATAATTGTTGATATGGTTTATTTACAGACTCTCTTAACATCTCAAGTCATCAGCGTCCCATTCAATTCAGGGCGTGAAACGGCTGACAAATTTCGCTCAGAGGCCTCTCCTTTCACGCTTGAGGTTCTTTTTCGTGCCGTAAATGTACGACACGGGACCCACAGCTTTACTTCCCTTCCGAAGGAAGCAACACTTAGGCTTTTTACATCTGAAAAAATGCATCCACCTTAGCCTAGATTGGGTCTACGAGGAAAGTGTAATACACTAGGCCACCAGGACCGACTGTTTATTGCAGACAAATACTAACATACAATTTAGGTACTTGTGTGGAAAACCTGGAAAGTTTTCTTGAGACAGAGCTGCTTATTATAATGTTTCATTATGGAACTTTTCATTTCTCATTAAATTTACTTCCCCGAAGATTTTTCATCACTTTAGAGCAGTGACGAAACGTGGCTATTATATAGGTTAAGCTGAGACGTAGACCATCGAAATTTGTTGAAGTATTTTTTCATTGGATTTTTATGATAAATTACACCATCATATGATGTTAAAGGAATCCATTAATAAGTATAGAAACCTTGACACTCATCTTGCCATGTGAAGTTTCTGATGAATCACCGAAAACCCAGATCTGTTATGGTTATTTGAGCTTTACTCATATTAGCAGGTCCTGCTCAACAGAGACCTGTTCTTCGTCATCATTTCCCCATTATTTTTTCGGTGAGGAACAGCGAAGTGCTCATTTTTAGCATTATAAGAATTTTATCACCGTCCAACTTATTGCCTCCAGCTGAATGACTTGGTACGTTAACTTCCTCATAGAAAGTGTTACGTCACTCACAGCAAAGTCCAAGTTATACGTCAGCCGGTAACTCTTCACCCTATCACGTACACAAAACATTTTATTTATTATATAAAATATAATTTACATACAAAGGCTATTCACGCCAAAAATTTCAGGCTCTATTTCCAAATTACTACCATTAAAAGTGTGTGTTAATGCAACTTATTACTTTTAAAACTTTACCGGATGGAAGTTATATAGACATCGCCCATTGAACCAGAAAGACGAGGACAATGAAAAAGGTTAGGAATACTTTTCTTCGGCCTTTCATAGATTTGTAGAAAAGCATTTTTGGAAAGGGGAGACATTTGCCAACTTGTAGCTGCTGGAATGACGAAATTGTGTAGGTGAGTTAAGGATGGGAGGTTCGCGGTGGAGAGGAAATTGACTGCCGCCTTTTGCGCACTGAATGTTCTTACACTAATTGCATTAGAGGAATTGTATTGTTTGGTAAGGGTATTTACTTCCTAAGGTAGACCTTTCGTGTATTTGTACCGAACGTTTCAATGCTTAATGAAAGTACTCGTACCTAAAATCGAAATATAAACGTTTCTTTGAACATTCAAGAAAACAAATGTTTTGCATTAAAAGTTTACTTATATAATATAGTGGTATATCCGTGAAGGAAACCGAGCAAATCCCATTCTGACTTTTTTGTTTCTTCTGGTCGCCCAGACGAATGTTGGGATAGGTCTTTCCTTTACATAAATGTTCATTTACCCCATTTCATATAATTTCAATCCGTTGGTTCTGTTATAGGGTCGAAAGTACCTGGGCGAGGTTGGCTGATGTTGTGAGCAGTATGATGATGGCTTAACTTAGAAAATGTTTCTCTCTGTTCCGATTTTGGAATGGAAACTGACCTTCTGAGGGGATCGAACTCCTTGTAGGGCGCTTCATCGGCTTCGGGATGTTCTATCTGGGAACATGTTAGGGGCCCCGTGTGCGTTTGTGGATCCTGGTCGTCCTGTGTCTCCCTCACCGCATCCCTTCCTACCGGAAGAGCCTTCATTGGGAGCGTAGGCACAACCAGTCAGGCCTTGAGTAAAGCTGAAACACCGAAGCATTCTTTTTCGCCCCTAACAATCCAGTCACTGTTGCTATGATTGCGTGCGTATGTGTAAAGTTCCTAGTGCACCTGAACACATGACCACTGTGTATCAAATTTCAATTTAAAACGTGCAATTGCTCAGTCTGTATATACCATACCGGTTTCGAGTGTGTACAAGATCAGGTTGCACATGTGTTCGAACTTCCGAACCCCTCATTGTTAAACAATCACAACATCGAACTGCGGTTAAGAAAGTAACAACTTTTATACAAAACAATGCTAACTTGAGCTTAAGGAAAAAGTGAAGACAAGAGAAAACCCTGACGGTTTTCTGTCATGATTTTAATATCTTTGCCACGAAAAGTGGTGAAAAATGTTATTGTTATTGAAGTACATTTTCGAAGCTTAAATATTGTATTTGTTTATTTGTCTCCGTATCCATAGTTAATGTATACAGAGACAATATAAGAATTAAGTTCAATAGAAACTTTTTGGTGGGTGATTAATGAAGAGAGCTATTGTGAATTTGAGTTAAAAGTATTCAGAGTTTGAGTAAATTAATATCAATGCATGTGAACATATTTTAAAATTCAAGCACTTTAACAATGTTATTAATATTATTATAACCATTCCAGCGCATGATTTCAAATTACTGCAAAATTATCCCAATTTGACATTAATATTTTCTTATTTTCTATGTAGTAGTCTGTGGACAAACAAAAGAGGGTGATTGGTTGCTGTGTATTAGAACTTCTACGTTGGAAATTTTATTTCCCCTTTGATTCAGTCACGGAATATTTGCCCATTATTTTGATTCCATTAAATTCGTCTTTTCCTCTATAGGCATTGTGCAAATCAATCCTTTGAATTTAGACAAATTTAATTTGGGGATTCAAAAGTGAAATATTTATTGAAAACTCAAAGGCAATTTTACTAAAGGCACCGAAGTATTATTTACTACAGTATAATCTCGATTGATTAGATTTCCGAGATTGTGATTCCGATTCTAAAATATAAACTAGTTTTTGTGGCTCTTTAGATTTGATTCAGAACCCACAAAGGTGAATGATATTTCTCCTTTGGGTGCAGGAATCGCCCCAGATAAGAAATTCAACTCCACGTAGCCCAAACCGGGACATGTTTAAGGCGACAGTGGCAGCGGTAACCAAGTTTTGCATATTCAGTACCAACTTAACAATCCGTAAACTGCATAACCACTCGCCAACGAAGGAAGTCATATATGCTTTCCATGCGTGGATTACTGCCGTTATAAACCGCACCGTAACTATAGCAATAAGCCGCTATAGCTAATACTATGAACAATAAATTTAGTTGTAGTTGTAGCAGCAAATAAAGTTTCCTTTATTTTCATGTTATAAGGTAAGGGTTCATTGCGTTCTGTTTTCAAATATTATAATTAAAAATGAAATATTAAAATAAACTGAAAAATGACTAAATAGATTGCTTTAAATGAAAGTAAATTAATAAAATATTTATGTATCTCTTGTTCGTCTGTAAATCAATTTAGTTAGATAAGCATTAAAAGCCCTTAATTCCTGTTTAAACGATAGTTACTATTAACATCTTAATATTTATAAATAAATTAGTAAATATAAGTTACATTTATTCCAGTTACTCCAAAAGGTTCCTTGTTTCAAAAATATCGTTCCCGTAATTAGGAAGATGCTATACCTAAAGTATCGCAGTCTTGGTAATTAATGGTTTTAAAAGTATTTTTTCGGGTTAATATACAAATTAAATTTTTGTTTTATTATTATTATTATTATTATTATTACTATTATTTATATATTACACATAATTACTGATTAAAAACATGTATTTCTCTCTTTGAAAGAACCTATAGTATGCACTTGGGCATGCGTAATGATGGAGTCAGCGGTTATATATTTTCTTCCAGACAGTTATGCTTCCACGGTTAACCATATGATTACATTTTATAAATAAATTTTAGAAAAAAAGCAATTAATAATATTACTACCGTGTTTACGTGAATCCAATATGCCATTGAATGTAATGCGCATCCTAAATTTGAAACTTAAAATCATAAAAAAAAATTGCAAATTGTTGTAAGACATTTTAGAGATAAACCAGCCAGCTTCATAAAACGATCAGAACATAAAATTTATAAGCGGACTATTGTTACATTTTGGAGCACATAGGACAAAATTCATCAGTCCTACTGTTGCCAGGACAGTAGAACAAGATCAAAGAAGACTTCTTTGATGTAGTCACAGGTTGCCCGTTCTTCTTCCTTTCATGTACGAATTCCAAAACTTTTTCTTTAATGTCAGGATATCTTCCTTTACGAGGACCAGTGAATTTCTTCCTACTAGCTTTAGTTGCAAATAATGTCAAATTCTGTCCCCGCTACAAACGAAAGTTACTCTCAGTTACATTGAACTTTCTTCCTGCCTTGCTGATACCATTTTTTCATCATACAGAATTACTTTACGATTGAAAGTAGCACCATAAGTTGTTCTTGTATGTGTGCCCTCCATTTCGTGACTACCGACCTTAAAACGCTCTATGCAATAATAGGCCAACAATAAATGTAAAGAAGTCGAGAATTGTAGCAATGCATTATGACGTAATAAACGATAAATTTAAATTAAATTATCAGCGAACTACGGAACGGATTTGCGCTGGAATCTAATATGTCATCGAATTTAATGTGTACCACCTTTTTTAAATATTACATTTGGACAAATACGTGCTCATTAGAATCGCGTAAATAGCAATTTGGCCTGATTTTGAAACAGACATCTGGAATGTAAACATTTAAAAGATATGCAGTACATTATAAAATATATAATTTGTATCCTCTATATTCACATTTCATATTAAACTGATGTTGGTGTCACTGGAGGTTATACAATAGTACCGAGTATTATAAAATGAAGTTTCTAGTTGAGAACCTTGTGATTAAAAATAAATGTAATATGAACTGTGTAAATACACAGGCTGGCGCAAATGTAGCTACACGCTCACTGAATTACAGTAAACCAAAGATTACTCTTTTTTACATTCAAACTGTTTACCTTCTGCATTAATGGACCGTTGGAGTCCCCCTGGAACACTGTGACACACACAGTGGATCATAGTAAGAATGCAATTGCTGCACGATGTTCAAACACTCTTCTATGAAAACATTATCAAAGTATGTAACATAATGCGCAGGAGTTTCATCATGCTGGAAGTAGAGCAGATTAAATTTGTTCAAATGTATGATGATTCCTGGTGTAACCTCTTGAAGTAGAGTCAAATACTTGTTAACATGTCATTTCCGTCAATAAAGTGCTGCCCAATTACACTAAGTGCCGACAATGCACCTCACACATTTACGTCGAGTTGATTTAGCTCTTGCTCTAAAACATGATGGATTTCCCCATGTACCAATAAGTACAATTATGTCAGTTTACATGTTCCGATAACTTAAAGGAGGCCTTATCCGACCACACAATCTTTTGAAAGAAATTGAGGTCATGTCGATACTGATCGAGCATAATCTCGCAAAATATCTGGATCATCTTCCAACAAAGCATGTGTCAGACGTGAAATTTACATTTTGAATTTCTGCTGATGCAATATCCTTTGAATTGACCGACGTGACTTTGCAAATTCTGCCCTAATCGTCTTGTGGGCTTTCTTGGTCTAGTCATGACAGCCAGACAGACTTTGAGTTCAATTTCCTCAGTCCGTGCTGTCCTAGGTCGTCCCCTATGAGGTACATTCAAAACAGAACCTTCAATTTAAAATTTGTGAATTACACTGTAAACAGCCTTACGTGATGGAAGATCTGACTCGAAATGTTCTCTCCATTGCCTCAGTACACTTAAACCTCATTGGTTACCGATCTTAACAGCAAAATTTCTGTCCTCCTTCGTTAACATTTTCAACTGTTAATTACGATTCATTTCCTGTTTCTTGTTCTTCCCCCTGACAGTATTACCAACCTAGAAACATATTCAAAGTAAAGTTAATAACAAATGAAGAAGGAAAGAATTCTAAACATAATATACAAAGAAGGGAAATCACGTGTTAACCGAAATTCACTAAGTGTTCACTAATTCACTTTGGGTCACCCTGCATATATTTAAATCAAGAATGATGTATTCGAGGTTTTGTAGATCGAAACAATTATTTTTAATCCGTAAAAAATTTTAAAGGATTATTACTCATTTATATAGGAGCATACCAACTCTTTACGTGAATTAAAATATGAAAAGAGATTTCTGTTTATGCATTTTGTAACTTTAATTAAGGCCATTGTTATCCTGCCAACAAATACATACTGCTTTTATAAATTTATAAAATATCCACCAGCTTCAGGGGTACCGTCAATCATAAACCGCTAGAGATTGATCTGCACTTACATATTTCCAGAAAAATGTTTACTAAAGCAGGACATTTCATTTGATGCTCACAGATTTTAGCCATCATGGGAGCTTTTTTCGGTTCGTTCCATTTTCTTCAGTAACTTTGAAGAAATATTGTAGTTGCTGTAGAAAGCATGTTATCGACGACAGTATTTTTATTCCAAGCCAAATACATGTATTTAAACATTTCTTTTTCTCGTTCTTAAAATTATCGTTTAAGTCGAAAGTTAGATAACAGATAGTGATAGAGTGGCACTAAAATAACGGGTCATCTACAAGTTTCTCAGCACTCGCATGATGAAAACCGCAAAGGAGAAAGTGGGCATTCCTACATTTCTATTCCTTCCTTAGAAACTTATTTATAGCAGGTAATCCACCCACTATTGCTAAGGTTTATACTTTGACTTAGGTGCTTGCCTAAGGTAACACAATAACTACTCGCTAGGCACGCGGTCAATGCTGACACGGAATTCGCATCCCTAGTAAAATTACGGCTAAACAATTGCTGATGAGTAACTTATCGATGACTCTTAATAATACAATATGAATTCCAAATATATTCCGATATTTTCTCCGGGAGATATTCATCCATGTTCTTGAATAGCAAATCCAACTGTTTCGGGTCCTTTTGTGCTAAAGACCTTCCAATAATTCCGTATCTGCAACTATTGAGATTTTGCCACATCACATGTTCCACCCATCTCCATTTTAAATAGCTACGATGGCAGTATTTTTAGGCCTATTTTCTTGCTAATGTCTTGTCCTTTAGTGTATAATGCCTAAACTTTTTCTTAGGCATATTTCGTTAGGATAGGTTTGAGGTCCTTATAAACAGACGAGAGGGTGCACTTGATATTATTTCTCTTATGTATGATCTATTCAAAAGTATAAATTTCAACTTCAACAAATTTTCTCGTAATGCAGCAATGTAGCGTGATATCTCTTTAGCAGATATATTGTTGCGAAATATAGTGTTACCTAGATCAGTAATTTTCTTTACATGTTCTAATTTCATGTTATTGATTATTATATATTCTTATAAGGTTTTCGTCATTAGTTCAGTCTCCTGTTTCTTAATTTGAAATCTTTGTTTATTGCTATAGTAATTAAACTGTTTAAATGTTTCAAAAATGACGACAACGCTTAATATGTTGTGTGGGACGGCAAATTGGCGTTTTTCAAGGGAAGACTATGTCCTGAAATGGTTTGGATGCTGTAGGACGTCAAATTATGATGATGCTTCGGATATTATGGGCTTACGTTCCACATTTCGTCAAGAAGCTCTTTACAAACCCAACAGGAGCAACACATTGTGCATTTAACTTGAAAAGGAGTTCAAAATGTAGAACTCTAGCGTGATTACAGAAATTGTCGGGGGTGCAGAGGTTGGCGCACACAATCAAAGACTTATGATTGATGCGAAGTACTTCACATGCTGCATGGATGTGATAGGGTTCACCGGAGTTTCGAGACGGCATCGTTTTTTTTTTTTTTTTGAGTAGTGTTTAACGCCCGTTTTCACTACTGAGGCACCACAGGCGGTGGACACTGATGATACATGAGATGAAATGATAAATTGGGAAAGGATTTTTTTTTTTTAAGGAAGGAAGCGTTCCAGGCCTAAGTTTAGGTACCTCCCCGGCATTTGCCAGTTATGAAGACTGAGGAAAACCTGGAAAAAACCCCAGTCAGGGAGGACGGTCCTGGCGGGATTCGAACCGCAGACCTCCCGCTCACGAGTCCGTGCCTTAACGACCTCGGCCACCCGTGGCGGTCAGACGGCATCGTGAACTTGCACAACATGCGTGTGTGAGGGGAAGAAAACGCGAAATGCGAGTGGTTCATGTTAATCAGCACAGGTTAAGTATTAACGTATAGGCTGGAAGAGAAGGAGCAGAAGGAGGAGTAGGGGTTATCGCAGCATTTGAAATATTTCATACACAACTACAAGTGTAGTACCATGTGTGTCAATCTCTTCATCGCCGATGTAACTCTATAATCAAGTTGAATCAAGGTGACAGTTAGAAACACTTTTGTAGTTAAATGCTCGATATGATGCTCTTATTGGGTTTGTGGGGGATTCTTGACTATTTGTTGAACTCACGCCGATCACCCTGTCCGACCGTTGTTGTACTTTGACGCTCCAGAGTGCCAAAACCATTGGTTCCCTTTTGAAAAATTATCAATTTTCTGTCCCGCACAACATACTTATTGTTGTTTGTGTTTTTTAAACACCCGGTTTACAAGTCTTAGCATTTGGGAAAGATCTCTGGGCTATTGATAGAGAAAGTAAAAGCAAACTATGTCCATATGAACATACGGTATATATTGCTTAGTTTTTACTCAAGATTTTTTTTCCCTCATAGTTTTACAGAAAGTGCTCAAATATCCACACATTGAGTTCAAGTTTTAAAGAGCCGCACCGCGGGCTGTCTTGCTCTCTCCAATATTCCAGGTGTCTGCGATATCTAGTTCAATATGCTGGTGGATAATTTCCACGCTGTCTGTAGATCTGGAACACATAATGGCCTTTAAATGGCCCCATGTGTAGAAATCCAATAGATTGAGGTCAGGAGTACGAGTAGACTAGGATGTTGGTTATTCACGATCTGGGAGTCGCTGACCTAGAATCGCTATAGTAGCACGAGAAAAATGAGACGGTGTGCCATCATGCTACAATTACATATTCTGTATACTGGAACTTCTTAAACAAAAACTTTAAACAATAGATTAAAAAGTCACATCATTATGCTTGTGTGTGTTTCATATAAAGTAAAGAACTGTTGTTGATGACTTATTTCCAAGTCTGTATGGACATTTTCATCAGTTCTTACATGAATTTTGTAAAATGTCTTTGTGAATGCATAACGAAAACTGTTTTTCATTCCTGAAATATACTAGAAAGTAGGTACAAGAATTTTCATTACTCTCAATTCTTAATAAAACACTTAAGCTAAAAAAGTAATCCAATAATTTGTATTTTGGTAACGCTGATGCGCGAGGGAAACCTCGTATACGAAAGTCACATATCTTATTTCGTAGGCAATGATCCTTTTATATCGTTTCGCTAATTTTGTCTCTTGGTAGCCCTGTTTAGTGAAATTTATTTGCAGATGAATAATTTTGCTAACACATTTTGCTTCCATTAAAAGTTCTTGACTCGGAAGTTTGAAAGTCACAAACTCTGAAATTAACCAATATGTAGCAAACAAAAGAAGAGTAAAACAAAGAAACCTCTCTTGTACTGTTTTCCAGAAGCACAAAAAATGCTTATGTGAATCTTCTTCCTTGTTGTGCAATTCCGAGAGTCATAATAGCAAACTTTGTTGCATCAAGTAAGTGGTGTTTTTTATTTTTTTAAAATAAATTAAGTGCAACTTATATTTTTAAGTTTAGTATATTTTAGTAATATGAACAATTGTGAGCGTAGAATAAAAGCAGAAGCAGTCAGCTGGATTGCTGAAATCCGTAACTTAAATGTATTATAGGAAACAAAAAAATTGCTTTAATCATAAACAGGTAACTAGAAAAAACAATTATTTAAAATAATTTGTTTGAATGATTAGATCCAGCACTAAAATTACAGTAATTTATCAAAAACTTTTTGTAAAATTTAAAATATATTTTATTAGATATTTCGTACTTGTAAGATCCCGTAACGCAAATCCTGGCTATTGCAGAATAAAATATATTTTTTAAGCACACTTCTTATGACGCTATAAGTCGTGCACAATTAGCCTAATTCCGGCATTGATGCCAGAAATGGTTTACCTACCAACTAGTATTCCATGATGTCATCACTAAAATGGTCGCCCTAACAAGCATACCAAACACGAAAACCATTTTATTACACAAACATTTTATTATTATACAAATATTTTGAAACTGCAAAACTTAAGTTATTAATCACCACAACTTCCATTACAATGGAAACATTAAAATTACAATTCACTAATTAATTAATCAATCAATCACATGATTTCTATCATTTCAAAACGTTTATATTGAACCTTAGCAATCTCTATTAAACTAACAGGAAATTTCCTTAACCTTACTACATTAATTTTACATCCATGACAGTTACTTGTTCGATAAATATTAAAAACTCATTCAATTACATTACAAAATATTATTCCTGAGTCACTAATGATATCTAAGAAACTAAATTTAAATGTCTTACCATATTAATAAGCAATAAATACAACATTATATATTTACCAACTCTGAAAAATAAGCCAACATGATTGTTTCATTTGTTGAAGTAACACATTTCTCTCATTTCCACGTACAGAACGTGTTACGTTCCTTTACTTATATACTTTTCGATTTTTGAGGAATTAACAAACCTTCAAGTACCTCAGCTTTCTTTATAATTTTTTGGCACAATATTCATATTTTCAATATAACCTTTGCGGAAGTGGCATCCATTTCCATTTGAATTCTACAAAACAAAAACAAAATAGCATCGTCATAGAAACGAGCACTAAAGAACCATGCTATATAATACGTCATAACATCATATTTTGCAAATTTTAATACTTTTTAAAAATAGTTCAATGCTAAAATTGCATAAAGCGTTATATGCAACACTTGTATAATCTGAACACTCGTGAAAATTGAGCGTGAGCCCGCTAAACATTCACTTGTATCATAATTACCAAGATTATATACTAGTTACATAAATAACGGTTTTGTCCAAAACAAACTGATCCTGACAAGATGTGGCAAAATATCATTTATTAATAATATTTACTTATAAAACCACAGGAAAGTTTTATTTACTGTAAAAGGATTAAATGAATTTTATAGGATAATTTATGAAGTGATGATGAACATTAATTGCCGTTTAGCCGGTGAGAACGCTATTATTGTTTTCTTATTCCGAAATTTTCTGTTTCCAGAAATTAACGACATTATACATAATTTGACGAAGAGGGTTTTACACCAGGTAATATTTTTCAAATTGTATTCAAACATAACGCGCCAATTCGTATAAATCATGATAAATAGTTATTACGCTATGGAAAACTTAAATAGTTTATATCAAAACCAGCCAGTCTGAATTTAATTTAACCCGATTATATTGAGAGAGATGTTTAAAACCAAACATTTGAGTTTTCAACACTCGCCCAGCTGCCTGCACTTTGAAATTTTGAAGTGATCACTTATTACACTTAAATTTTAATTTTTAATATTAAATTGTTAGATATATTTTGTTTTCTGTCGTCTGTCAATTGTTGTTAGTGTTGTTTGAATTAGGTCAGAATAAAACTAAGTCAGTTAGTTGTAGAAAGAAAGTGTTTTGATATTTAATATTATAGTATTACAACCGATTTTTGAACTCCTGTAATCCACGATTTTTCTGTTCTGTTCTATCTTTTATAAACGATTACTACCAAAATACAACAATCGCCGTATTGACGCGAATCTAAAGCGCAATCCAATGTAATGCGCACTCTAAATTTGAAAATTAAATTCATGAAAAATTATTTTGGCATTTGTTGTACGGCGCCTTAGAGATAAGCCCGTCCGTTTCATAAAACAATGAAAACATTGTTGGAGCACGTAGGACGAAATCTATCACCCGTGCTGTTGCCAGAACAGTTGGCGTAGGTCAAAGAAGAAAGTGTTGGTATTTCTTACGGTGTCAATAGTCAAGGTTGCCTGTCATTTCTCCTTTCATGTACGAATTCCAAAATAAATTTCTTCAATGTTAGGCTATCTTCCTTTGCGAGAACCAGTGAATTTCCTCCTACTAGCTTGAGTTGCAAATAATGCCAATTTCTGTTGCCGCCGCAAGCGAACGTTGCTCTCACTACATTGAACTCTCTTCCTGCCTTTCTGTTACCGTTTTTCAGCATAAAGAATTACTTTACGATTGAAAGCAGCACCACAAGTTGTCGTATGTTTGCCCTCCATTTCGTGACTAGCTATTTATTCAAACGCTCTATGCAATATAACGGACAATTCCCTGACTACTAAGCCCCAAGGCAATTATAATTTATCATGTTTAAATTAAGCTAAAATAACAATTGCCCTATGTAGATTAGGCAGCTCTAATAATTCATATACTTAGGTTTGATTATTATAAATACAGAGTGTTGGGTGCAGCCATCTTTATTGTGTATTTACGTATTTTTCTTTGTTTAGTAAGCCTGGAAATTGCTTTTCAGAGAAATGTCGAAGAGGGTATAGGAATACTGCAGGGGTTTTATGAACATGAAAATCACAAAATCATAAAACCTCCGACAGATCTAAGGAGGTTACGTTCCCCTTCACGACCGTTATGTATTGTGTCGCTAAGAAACCTCGACTTACACGACATATCTCAACTCCATTTTTAAGGCAGAATTAACAACGATTCTGGGTCATTTCTTCTTTTAAGTGAAAGCCACAAGGGATTCATTGCTTCTATCAAGAACAGGAACCTAAACTCGAATTCCCACTCCGAGTGTATGTAACTGTTATTTTGGAGAGACGTGAAATTAAAAGCACCAATGATAGGGATTCACAAGTTGCACGTAATAGCGGAACCAATGGGAGGCGAAGAATTGCAATTATAATACGTAAGACATCAAACAGAGTGACTCGCTTTTATACAAAACTGACGGAACAACGAAATTTGGAGTGATTAGCAGTGATGAGGTAGTTAACACTGATAAAGTAGGTAGTAGTGGCATATGTTTTAAGTTGAGACGAATTTCGTCGAAAACAGTGCTGTTTCTTTATATGAACCTAAACATTTACAGTTGTCTCGCCCATTCGCGATTAATGCATGAACACTTCAACTTTCTCTCAGAGGCGATGTAGAGTTTCCAGTTTCCCTCCACTCAGCGACTGAGCGTAATTGCCGTGTCAGAGACTCGAGGTTTCCTCTCGCGACGAATAGTTGTGATTGTGAATGTTGTGATTCAACATTCTTTAATAAAAACGGCATATTGAATTTTCTTGTATTTTAATATAAGAAACCATTCCAATTCTTTCTCCCGAGAAGCGCTGAAACGTTTCAAATAAGTCGGTAGTAATTCTCATAATAGCCGGAGCTGCGGAAAGATTAATCTCTTCATAACAAGAAGAAGCGGAGAGGGAAAAGAGGAGGAGGAGGAGGAAGAAGAAGAAGAAGAAGAAGAAGAAGGAAGAAGAAGAAGAAGTTCCTCCAACACCGCACTTCAACCGACCCATTCCCCGTACTCACCAAGATTGAGCCCCAAAGACCAATCTGCCTCTTCCCTTCCTGTCAAATTTTGCTCATAATCGAACGAACGATAAATGAATGCGATTATTCAATAAATAAATCCTCTCCCTCTTTAATATTCCCGCTTCAAATAATAGCCAACAATAAACATAACCAAGTAGAGGATTGCAGCAATGCATTATGACATAGTAAATGATAAATATGAATGAGGTTACTGGCGAACTACGGAACGGATTTGCACTTGAATTTAATTCGCACCGCAATTTGGAATACTATATTTGGACAAAAAAGGTGCGTAAATAAAGCTATGTTCTGTTCTCAAGAGCGTTTTACTTTTATTCTGTCCAAAATCAAACGGCAATAATCCAGGTTACGAGGTAAGAGTGAAAAACAAAATATGTGTTAACAATAAACTTTTACCGTAATAATGTAAAAGTTCCATTTGAAATTTCAAAATGTGAATGACTAGGGGTTGGGGATGAACCTACAATTTATGCAGCATTGGTTTTAAACCCTCTCCTCAGTATCCAAAATATTCTGTAATTTTTGAAGTTATATTTATTTTAAATATGTAGTTATAAAGATTGAAATGAAATCCCTACGCTAAATAAATGCAAGCAGTCAGGAAAAGAGGTTGAAATTTTAAAATTCATTCAAGGCGAATTTAATTTTAAAGTGTTGAAGGACAGATTATAATAGCTGCAATATGAAAGCGAATTCCTTAAATGAAAAGGTTAAATTTCATTACGTCACAGCTAGTTAGTGAGATTGCTTGTTAGAGTATAGGCCTAAGAAGGGGGGGTGGGAAGGATGAGAAGCCTATTACCTGTACGTAACTTTACCGCAGGTGGATCTTGTAGGAAATATGCAATGACGTCATATGCTCTACCTACAAATTCGTATGCCTTGTAAACACGATACTGAGAACTACATACGGCGGCACTGTTATAGCACTGCTGGAGGGGGCGAAGTCATTGAAACTTTTGTCTTTACGATGCTGTCTCGAAACTTGAGCGGATTTGCAATATATTCCAAAAATACGAAGTACAATCTTGTTTTATTTAATTTAGAATATGTGCTATTTATGAAAAAGATTCAAATAGTGAATAACAAAAGACAAATATAACAATGCAGTAGCAAACATACTTATAAAAGCTATGGTAATTTAGAACATAATCAAATAAATATCTTTAATTGTGAACTTAAA
Source organism: Metallyticus violacea (assembly GCA_030762175.1). Classification (NCBI taxonomy): domain Eukaryota; kingdom Metazoa; phylum Arthropoda; class Insecta; order Mantodea; family Metallyticidae; genus Metallyticus; species Metallyticus violacea. The sequence continues at coordinate 50,074,318 of CM060833.1, read as the reverse complement.
TAAAAGGATAAATATAAATAGCTGTATGAAACATGTTGCCTTTTGCATAAAAAATGCAACAATGCAACCAACATTTAAATATTTACATTAAAGAGAAAAGTGAATTTTTAATGTCATTAAACCTCAGAAAATCATAGAAAGCTGGGTTCAATTGTAGACTAAATCTATGAAATACTCGATAAGATTTTTATAAATTATGTTGAAAGAGAGTGAGAGACTTTTTTTTAGATTAGTGTTTAACGCCCGTTTTTACTACTCAGGTACCAGAGGCGGTATTTGTGATAGACAGAAAGAGAGAGAGAGAAAACAACAAAAATTGAAAATTAATACTTTTTGCATAATAATAAATTATTTTCAGGGATAAAACTCACAAAATTATTCAATTCACTTTTAAACAAGAACAGTCCTAAACTATTCTGGTCTCTTATGTATTTCTACTTTTCTCGCAACAACATTTCACCATATATATATATATATATATATATATATATACAGGGTGACCCAATGGGATATGACAATTTTCAGAAACTATTTGTGGGATACTCAAATAGCATTAAATAAAAATACTTTTCAAGAAACAAGGAGCCAATGCAATTTATTGATCTGAACTTATTTTTTTAAAAATCACAAGTGACCCAATGGAATATGACGGTTTACAGAACACTGCCGTTTCTAGCTATTTTGCATTACAGTTATAATATTGGTTGCTATGTAACTATGCAATTTATTCTGTCCATTTAGTAAAAAATAGTATTGATAATTGGACGGTTGAAAAACGTGTATTCCTGTTGTTACAAGATTTTTGTTGAATTTAAGTCAAACTCCTACGTTAAGAGAAGATTTAGGGTATAATTTAACGTGACAAAATGCTGGCAACACTGGGCTTTCAGATGGATGATAATGATGAAAATAAGTTTTGGTTCTAGCGAGTGGTGCCACAGCTCATGCCGCTCATGAAACAATGAGCACTCAGCGGATCCTGATTCCTGGAAGCATAATTTCTTTATTTGATGTTGCCTGACCAGCTCGACCTGACGACTGCACATTATGGAGATACTTGAAAAGTAACGTGTGCTACGACAGGCCGCAGACCATCATGCAGTGAAAATAAAACATAACTCGTGAAATTAGGAACATTAATAATGTTTTATTGAAGATATGATAAACTTCCTGAGCCGATTACACGAATGGGTTCATTGTCATGCAGTCCACTTAAAAATGTGATTTTCAAAAATAATTTGAGATTAATAAATTGCACTGTGCTACTTGTTCCTTGAAAAAGTATTTTCATTCAATTCTATATGAGGTTACCACAAGAAGGTTCTGAAAATCGTCCTATTCCATTGGATTATCCTATATATATATATATATATATATATATATATATATATATACATACATATATATAGTAGGAAGTTCTCTGATGAAAATTTTTGTTTGCAAATCCATATCCTAACAGCACGAATTTTACAAACATTTATTTTTATGTTAAAGTTTAATAAAAAAACTGAGACAATAATATTCAATAAAAATATAAATAAGCTTATATTTTGTCAGAAAAATATAATGCTTTGTAGCGGCATCATTACTTTTAAGTAAAATTTAAAAATACTATCCTACAACGATTTCAAATAGACGTTTATCCGCGAGAGCGCGGCACATGGCGGCTGGAACCACAGCGTCTGCCAGCTGAATCGAATATACACAAACCCCCAATTTAAGCCCATAAATCTGCCATGCACATTATAGTTACAATAACCATTTGATTGTCAAAGAAATATGTCCTTGAACTACCACATATCTCTCACAGTTTTAAGACAGTCTATGTTCACATACAATAGTTCTGCTGCTGTTTCTCTTCTTGTATTGTCGTTCAGTTCTTTGAACATATGGGATTATTCTGATACACTTTATTTTTCAAATAGAAATCGCATACAGAACGATCTAGGTATAGAGTGCACCATAATCCTTACTAAATACCCTATCCTCATTTAAAGCTAACGAGAGATTGCTATGTGCGGTATAGTGGAGTCCTATTATTGTTATTTCTGTATCTCTAGGCAGTCACGGTTTTTCATAAAATGTTAGACTATAGTTCTGTAAGCATTCATGTGCACCATGCACCAACTTTTTAGTTTTGAACACAAGATTGGGTTTCTGCACTCCTGTGTGTCATTATTAAATGGAATGTTGTTTCGTCCGTAAATGAGAATCCATAGAGCAATTCCTAACAATATTCAAAAGCCAGTTGCAGAAATGCACTCCATTTACATTATTGTGTGGCTGAAATTCTTGAACAGGTTACCTTATAAGAATTTAAGTTTAAAATGTTGATGCAATTCCAAGCCAAGGTTTGGGAAATTCCTGTTTACTGTGCAAGCCTTCTCAGAGATTTCTTTGAACTTCGTTCTAACCTTTCTGCAGGTTTCTCCTCGGTAAGTACATGACGGTTTAATTTAAGTTTATTTTGAGAAGAAGATCTATTTACAAGATTAAGGACCGGGAATTTTCTCACAAATCGCCGTCTCATTTTTCTACAAGAGTTTGATTTCACTTAAGTTTATATATGAAAAATCTGCGTTATAAAGTTTTAGCATTATAGCAGCAGCAACTGAGAACGTCTGAACGGCACGAAGATAACGCTTCGACTGCTTTAGGTGAGGTACTAAGGTCAGAAGAACTGTTTAGCAGCTCGTGCTTCTGCGCTGTCGTTGTCCGCTCCGTTCCATTTGAAAGCACTATAGTTCTGTTTATAGAATATCAGTAATAGATATTTTTGTCGATTAATATACCAGTAAATATTGAAATGTCCTTTCTCTATTCGTTGTATATAATTATTTTAGTGAACGTTGCTATTCTTTTCGTTATTATTTCCCGAAAGAGTTTATGTACAGTTACCTGAGAGTGGGGCTTGCGAGGTTTATTGTAAACTGATATTTATAACGACAAATAATTCCTGCGTTCGATTTTATTGCTTCTAAAATATTCGCTGCTAAGTTCTCCACCCTTGTCTGTTCGATGAAACCAGACATCAAAGTACTGCACCCCACTTTCCTACAGCGTTTCAGACACCATGGTGTTTTTCAATTGGGAAAGGGATTAGGCTGTAGCTAATGGAACGTAAATGTGGAGTTGCCGCTAGCACTTCTGTCGTCCTTTCTGTCGCACCTATGCAAGCAGCACCATGTCTGTTGATACAATTTCCTAAAAGTACATGCACTTGCAAAATAAGCCATATTGTTTACCTGATATTTGATTCAGCGGATGTGCTAGATGCTCATTGTCGGCGTCTGTGTCCTTACTACCAACATTATCATCGTCATTGTCTTCATCATTTAATATTTCATCGCTATCATCATAGAACCTTGTAAATGTACGAGATTTTTAGTCCCAACATTTCGTCAGTTGATCAAGTTCGTACATTTTACACTGATATTTAACGTAAACATATTGCAAAAATTTACATTTTGTTTCATTTGCAGAAAACTGAATCTCCCTTTTTGCAGTTATTGAATAATGTAGCTGGAATTTTGTTTATAGTGACCGAGTGATAAGAGTCTTTATCCATTATTACTATTCTTCTATCTTCTAAATAATTTATGAAATCATTCAAAAATACTCTTTAAATGTTACAGCTGTAATTTCCTCATGATAGTCCAGGCTGATTTGGGAACAAAGTAACAATTGCTCTCTTGTACGAAATCTATTTTCTCCGGTGCTACATGACAAATGATAAAGTCTGTTGTCCTTCAGTCCACCATTATTAGAGGAGTCTTACAAAATAGATTTTTGGGTATAGTTTTGCTTAACCCAAGTTTCACCTAAACAGATTGGTCTTGTGTCGCCAGAAATTCACATTTGATGCTTTCTGTTCAGGAATTTTAACCGTGCAACCATAACTCCTCTCCTTGAAGAAGTTACGTCTTTCTGTATTTGAAGCCTAAACTACACAATATTATAGGTGGAGAATTAGAGCATTTGTAATGAATTTTAAAGCTTTTGTAATTTTGTCTTTTGCTGAAAATTCACCTTCTTCGTAAAAACCCCAAACAGTTCTTCGTACAACGTCTTTGTCAAAATCTTTTAAATGTAACTCTCTTACGGAGTCCTTTGTATTTTCGCGGTGACACAAAACCTGGAACACAATTAGAGTCAAATCTTTTGATCCCAACTCAGAAGCGTGACATTATATTTTTATTTACTCAACAGGATTTTGCTGTTAGGTTTTTATACGTTTTAAAATCAAGAATTTGTCACTTCTCTGTTAGAACTACGAACATTTACTCTGTTTACTATACGATATGATTAACACAATCACACACTACTCACTTCCATTTCACTTTCAGACTGGCTAGTAGCTATTAGCAAATGAAGTTACTAGTAGTAAGCAGAAAGAAATATATGTTTGTTATAGTGGTACGTTATGACCCCAGGGGCTAGATGTTGCTGACATTTATATAGACTCAGCGCATTTATATCGTCAGTAATATGAACGTGTTATCGTCGGTATGTACTGGAGAGTCTCGTAATAATACTAGGATAGTCAGCTATTGAACATGTGAAATAAGAACAGTCGTAAAAGTGGGTGTACTGAAGCTAAAAAGAAAAATATGTTTGGGCGTACATGCCCATTAGAATGTTCTCTACTTGATTTGTTTGGTGATTTATTTGATATAGAAATGTTTCTATTCAGTGCTGTGAACATTTTTGATATTGGTCGTTTATTCCGGATTCATACACGTATCACGGATCTATGATGTCATATACAGAATTTTACCACCCTCGATTAAACTTTTTAACAACTTGTTTAGACCAATCAACACGTGTTTACTTCTCAACTTCTGTCAAATTCTTTGGAATCCACTGAGCTCACAGTTTCCTTACAGCAATAATTATGGCGGATCTTCTGTATTGCACTTATAGCTATATCCAATGTCCAAATCTTGGCGTAGATGACTAGATTATATTCTTTAATAACTTAACGCCAATGTTTTTTCACTGAACACTGTAGTAGGTCGTCCCTCGTGGAAATTATCGCTAATTGATATAAGCGTGTGCATGTTAGACTTCTGCAAACTAATTTAGACAGTCCCAGCTAATGTACTTCACTTCCAAAATCATTTTAAAGTCCTTGAATTCATTATTTTGCTATAAATGAGGATTTAAAAATCATGGGAAAAATCACAGCCCTAAAGTTATATGAACTTAAATCCATTAATTTCACATATCGTTTTTTAAACAGCTCTAGCAAATAGATTAGACATTAATTTTGTTTATATACCAGAATTATAAAAAAAATTATTGTTGGTCCAAGTCGTTAATAAAATATTACATCATGATATTAGTTGCATAAAATTACCAAAATCATTACGTCATTACATTATTTTCATTGTCAAAATGTCATCAACAGAATATTTTGTTGCGGTAATAATAAGGAAAGAATAATTGTATTACTGAAGTATACTAGAATACACATTTACTGAAATAATGAATATTAAGAAGCTACTATAACATAATTTAGGCTTTCATAGCTGGTGTGATTATTATTAAAATTGATCAATACCGAACTGCCTGGGTCGTTGGTTAAATGAAATTTAAAACGAAATCCTTCGCTGACTATTGCGGCCAGCATAGAGAGAAAAACAGAAACATCAAATAAGCGAGTGTTTCAAATAAGCGAGACATAGAATCCATTATTGGTCAACAAACTATTGTATCACAATCTTCCCACCCTGCCCTTCTGCCCTTCTCTGCCTCTCCAGATACTTTCACCCGTTCAATGACGATGTTAGCTGCAATTACCAGCGAAAGAATTGACTTTAAATTGCATTTAAACCAATATTCAGTGAAAAATATCCCAGTAATAACAACTTTTAATGAATTAATAGATTTTGATAATCCTAATATCTTCTGAAACACATGCAATACTAAATTTTATAAAACGTTCTTAATAATTTTCACCTGATCACCCAATTAATGAATCTGCCGTATTATTTCTGATAAGCATCATTAATGACAATTCAACTTTCTCAGCTCTTACGGTAAATCCATCTTCGCTAACAATAATAAAACAGATAAAAGAACCTAAATAGTCTCAAATGGTACAATGACGCTAGAAGTACAAACAAAGAAGGCATTAACTTCAGAGTTATTCATTAGAAAACAGACATTAATATTAATTGTATCCTTTTATAATTTTGACACACAAGAAGAAATGGCAGATGAAACTAGTTTATAATGTTATGCAATTACGCATTGGTAAAAATTTCAAGACGCACTTCGTTCGTTTCTTAAACATTTACTCATGTAATAATGAGCAATGTTACAGGCTAATATAATAAAAATGTACTTACTTTTAATTTTAAATAATTTTGGAATTCGAATTACATTAAAATGAACTGATTTACCAATAATATCACTACACAAATAGTAAACAATTTCCATTAGCAATCCATCGTACCTTGGTCTTCGGCTCCTTAGTGTTCATTCGCTGAACTTTCCTTATCACTCAGGTTCTGTAGTATTCATAAATGTGTGCAAACATAAACCACAATTATTTACCAATTTTATAATAAACATTTATGACTATTTAACAAATTTAGATATTTAATCTACATTATCTGTTAATAAATTAACATCCATCTACACGAAATCTCATTAACACAACCCTCATGTTACCTGCACAATGAAACCGCCATGTTTTGCATTTTCTCTGTCAGCACTACTTTATCAATCATACCCAATTCGCTCATCCTTCTTAATTATTATAAATAATTTCTCCCTTCTGGCCTATCATTTTATTTCTCTTTGTCTCCATATTAGACAATATTCTACGTGTTACACTTTCTTTCTGAAATTTATTCCATTTCGCTTCCATTCCATTAATCATCCCTCCATCTACCGCCACGGTGCCGAAGTCGTCAAGGCGCGGACTCGTGAGCGGGAGGTCTGGGGTTCGATTCGCACCATGACCGTCCTCCCTGACTGAAGCTTTTTCCAGGTTTTCCTCAGTCCTCATAAATGGCAAATGCCGGGGAGGTACCTTAAACTTAGGCCTGGAACGCTTCCTTCCTTAAAGATACCCTTTCTTAATTTATCATTTCATCTCACATGTCATCAGTGTCCACCACATGTCCACATGTCTCAGTAGTAAAAACGGGCGTTAAACACCATTAAAAAAATCCCTCAATCTCTTTATCCCTTCACATTCTAATAAATAATGAAATATTGCTTCAGACTCTCTGCACATAACACACCATTGTCCATTTTCTCCTTTGAGACCCCTTAAATACAATATTCCTTTTCGCAGCCACGCCAGTCCTTCCCTCCCAAATTTATCACATCAATCGACCCATTTCTCTTTCTCCCATTCCTTTTAATTATTCTGTACAATTTTGAAGAACTCATCTCTAAAACTAGCCCAAATCTTTTGCCTCTCTCTATATATCTTCAATTCTTTGCTTGCTTCCTTTTAAAATCATTGTCTACTTTTATCTCCAAATCAAAGTACTCCCATCCCAATTTCTTGCAATATTTGCCCCACTTATCTCATCCAGCTGTTGCTTCTAATTAATTCCCTTTAATATTTCATACACTCTTTAAGAGTATTGTATTCCTCTAACTTCAAAATCCTTTACCAATATTTTAAAATTCTCTCCACTTACATAACAAGATACAATCTAGCATTTTACTTTAAGAGTAAACATAATTGGCAGAAACTTTACGCGTGAATGTGTAGTAGTCAGCGATTGAACTTTTTCGTTAAGAAACTGCGTGTTGGGATTCTAAAACCGGAAGTGTACAGAACAAATGTCGATCTAGATCTGACCAACGAATGGACAAGTAATTAGTTATGTTAGATATAGCAGAACTCGACATATACTGGCTAAAAACACGAACTCTCATAAAACCGCTAGGTCACCTATCGACTTGTATTTGTGCGAATATTCAGGTTTATTGATTCCAAGCAATGTCTCATGTGAGAGAGCTTTTATTGTTGGGGATCATAAAAGACCACCCATGTTTATTTTGTTTTTTATGTCATTGATTTTACTTCAGGAAAATTTATTAGGGCAGCGGGACAGTTGAATAAAATACACAAGCATCGTAACTGGTAGCCGTAGCAACCAATTTTAGTTTAGTCTAAACAATTCACGTCATTTGACATTAGGTTGGAAGCTCGAGCGCTGGGTCATTACCAGATTACTTTGTGTAAACCGCTCTAAATGTGCTTCCATGTGAAAATCATACTGGAGATATACATTAATTATTTATGTTAAATTCATTCTGTCAGCGTTTATTTTATAGAACATGTGTGTTAAACATATGCATTTGACATAAAACACAAATTTCCTTTCAAAATCCTTGAGTATATGCAACATTTATTTCATCGATGACACCATATACTGATGGAGGAAAACTCTTCTAAGAACGATTCATACTGTTAATGTTTTATAATGCAGGAGACAGCATTCAGGACTGTTAGCATGACCTATCAACTGAGTAGTTGAAGTTTGGCTCATTTAAGCAACTTTGCATTATAGCATCATCTAGAATTCTGTTGGAAGTTCTACTGATGAGTTTAAAACAAAATGTTGGTTTAGATCTTCACCATCAGTTCCAAACTTTCTTCTGGCACTGTCGTCTATGTTGACACTTCTTTCTACCAGAAATGGTGCTCACTGGTACAGTTATGGCTAACATTCCATAAAAAATGTAGTTGAGACAGGGTCGTGACTAGCCATCGGAATTCTTAAACACATAACATCAAGCTAGGTACACACAAACTAGGTCAGTAGACAAAAGCAAGCTATGAACCACTAACCTGCAGATAAAAAATAAAACAAAAAATAAATAATAAGTGACAGGGGTTTGTAGCTGGTGACCTATCGTACCTCACCTGTTGTCTACAGCCCAGTACTAACATAACTTCATTCCATTTCATTCAGATTTTAATGCTTAGATATGCCGATGGTTAGTCGTGATCCATTTGGATTTTCAGATCTTTCTTACCGCTTTTCCTGATTTGGTAACCAGCACCCTGATATGCCAATTTGTCTGCACTCTGCAGGAAGTGTTATTTACTATTCTCTCGATATTTTAGGAAGCGAATACAGAGATATTTAGTACTTAGATCATTATTCCATCACTCCTGATCTGATATGCTAAAGTACATGATGGTACTGTATAGATTTATTTACATTTTTACAGAACCTTGAAGAAATAAATGTTGCAAAAGGTAATTTCAGTAGTTATGCTGTATCAGCAAATCAATTTTTATAATTATCTCCCTACAACCAAATAAATCAACCACTTTCTCTATTGACAGCAGAACTTGTAATTACAAACCAAAGCCATTTTTAAAAAATGGCCACGTACATGGCAGGGATGAAAAATGTGTAATTAATCTTTAATATGAGTAGGAAATTGAATAACACTTATCTATTATTAATTATAAAACACAAGGTAAACTAAACGAGTTACTCGCGTTCCAGATATACCAGTAGATACATTGATATGATTATCTATTCTGCTATATGGAAGTGAAATATGGGGATTGGGTAGAGTTGAACATGTAAAAAAAAAAACAAGTCGATTTTGGAAAATAGTTATCGGGCTATCCAAAGGAACGTCATACTATGGGCTCTGGCTTAGACTAATTCAGGGAGGCCAGTTCACACTTCCGCTAATTCAATATACACCGGATGCAAAATATATCATATTATATTGGGCTGCAGGGGAATTGCCCTGGGTTCAATATGGCAACTAAGTATTGAAAATAATAAAAGTGAATGAAGAACTTTAGAACAAGGCTCGAGGATATCAACAGGCAAGAAATGAGGCAGAATGTAATACAAAAATTTTCCTTGAGCCTGTCGAATGAAATTAAATTAACCTGTAGTAAAGAGATAAATATGCTTGTTCTAGAGAGAAAGGCAAGATCAGGAATGGCGTGGTTTATACTGGGAGATGGAAGGCTCTAAAATAACGGACAGTTTTACATAGTAGGAGTATCTGCCATTTTATGGAGGAGATGAGGAATGGGTACATATCCTGGCCGAATGTACCCACTGGGAGCACCTGAGAAAAGCGCTGTTTTCAGAAACTATTTTAAAGGCAATTAGAGATCGACTGGATACTGGGACCTGTTTGCAAACCACACTAATAGGTTGAATACCTGCATTTTCTTAACTAAAGTACGCGAAGCTAGAAGGAATTTATTTTCTGATTAGAGCGCAATAAATAGTATAATTATAAAAATGTATAATATGTTTCCATTTTTATATTTCTAAATACCGTTATTCTCATTTTTAATTTTTTTATTTGTTGTAAGTATTGTTTATTTTTTATTATTATTTGTTCCTCATTCTATTTGTATATCATAGTTAAGCATGTACGGTCTACGATCCATACATAAAATATATTTTAATATGTGGCTAGAATTTGATGATGATAATAATAAAAATAATAATAATAATGATAATAATACTAATATAATAACAACAATAATAATAATAATAATAATAATAATAATAATAATAATATACTACTGCTGCTGCTACCTGCTGTTTTGCTAAAAATGCAACAGGTTATTAAAAGGAAATAGCTGTATGCAATGTATCTACATTTTGTAATAGTGTTAATGAAAACTTAGGTGAGTTGAACAATTGAAAGCACAGAGAAATTCATTCTGTAGGTAAAGAGTGTAATTTCCGTAACTTATCTAGCTTCCGTGATAAATGAAAATTGCATTTTTTCCCAAAATAAAAGCAAAACACTTTTCGTGCAGTTTGAACGAAAAGAACATATAGGTACTTATTATTATTGCAAATGTTATGCAAATTTTCAAGCAATTAATGTATGAATCACAGACATTTTTTGTTTGATTTCTCATTTGTTAAGGTAATGCTAAAAACGGCTGCATAGATTTTCCAAAGTCCAGCTAATATCGATCATTCACCAAGTCATTGCTGAGATGCATTGATCAGTCCGACCAGGCAAGTTTCGATTAGAGATGCATCTCGATATATGAACTTTTTTCGGTAAAATTTGAATAGAAAAGGATGAGGACATGAAAATTTCCTATATCAATTATAATTACATCCTAAATGCAGTTGTTATTCTTCAAGAACTTCTCTTCATGCATCTGCATCTTCTTGCTTGTGTATTTTATCAATCCCTCTCTATTCACCTGCATTTCCTTGGCTTCGTTTTCTGTTTTGTCCCAGCACTTATTTTCAGCATTCTGCTGTGTTCATTTTAAATCCCCAAACATTTTAATTCAATTTCTTCAGTTTCACACTCTTATCTCTTCTAGGTTTTCTAACAGATTTTTTCAATAAAATCAATCTCATGGATCAATAGTTTGTTTGGCCGTGTCAGGTGCAAATAGGTTCATATTTTTTCTGTTTTATAACAAACGAAAGTATTGAAGCAGCTGTTTCCTTTTTTAAAACTAAAATAAATTTTGTTTTTCCGTTAAAATTGCACCTGACATTTTAAATATTTAAATTATTTTACTTTAATAGTTTGAATGAGTAGCTTATTTATTCCTTGACTACACGTTAGTGAAATTTATATATTATTAACATAAATTTTCAGCTTGCAGTTGTAAGATTATCCGCCAGAAAAGTTCAGCTTTGCAACTGCCCTCTCCCCCCTTAAGAAACGGAGTTTATAGATATCTCTTTCTCCATTCTTTAGTCCCCTTGCAGTACGCCAGAATATGTTTCCAAGGTTCTTTCCGCACATATAGGGTAGATTCTCGTATTCTCTCTGTCTGTTACTTTAGTCATGCTCTTAACCTAAACCAAGGGATTGTGGAGTTTGGCCTTATTCAGATGTAACGCTTCACTTCCATCCGATTGTATCTGCAGCAAAACTCAGATCGCCCTATTTGTATTAGTTGTTAAGTGTTAATTCTAAAAGTGTTACAACTTCAACAGTGTAGATGTCATAGTTGAAATATTTGTCTGTATGTCTTGTATAATTCATCGTATTAAATAGGATGGGTTATGGCCTTAACACTACCACTTAAAATATTACATTTTATTCTTCTTGATATCACGCACCTTCACGCAGTTTTTTCATTCTTGATAACAGGTAGGTGCAGCGGTTTGAAAACTAATATTGTAAAGGCGAGTGATCTTGTATAAAAAGTACATACTTTTTATATCTCCACAGAATTATATATCTCAAAATATTTAATTTGCTGTTACTTTTTGAAATATCCTCTTAAGTAATTATAACGAATGCCGAAATTTCTCGCCCACCCGAGTGTTTAGTACTTGAATTTTAGGTTTATCAGATATGATAAAAGACAAAGAAGGGTTTATGGTACATGTGGAATAATTATCACGTAATATTCCGGGTGTGACTTCGTTAGCAACCACGAAATATCCAGAGAGTTGGGACAACAGTAATAACAGAGATCATTCCGTACAGCGTCTAATTATCCGCCGAGGAAGGTATGCTAATTGCATAGAATATCTTCATGCTCTCCTGTTTGTTTTTGTTAAATGGGCAGCACTAGTCTTTTAACTTACTGTAACATATTCTAAAAGCCCATTTTATTAACATAAATGAAACTAAAGTAATCGCTACACTAATAGTTTTTCTTTCACAGTACTATTTATAATTTTTTCCTCTTTTATTTTTCTGGGGGATAGTGCAGGGCTCTGACACACAGACATTGTGAGTAGGTTATGAATATCCATAACTAGTAAATCTGATTACAACTGAATAGCAACCTCTTTTTGTTGTCAAGAATCTTTTCTGTGCTCTGATGTAAAGAAGGAATCAAACTGTTCTCACATATTTCACATTTTATACTTTTTATGTACATGCCATTGTTTTGCCTTCAAGTTCTTGGAAATCCCCCCATTTTCAGTGTCCTACATATTAAATATGGGCTATTAATTAATCTTGTTTTTTGTCTGTTTAAGTAGTTTGTAAATATGACTTTGATAAACTAATATAAGATGTTTCACTCACTATCGCCCGTTTTTCCTTTCTAACTTGCAAACTATTAAACTTAGCTCAGTGACATTAGACTTCGAAATACTTTGATATATGAGACGCACGATGATTACACAGTAAGTTTCCATTGTCTCTAAGGAATACCTGCACACACCTCTTCATGTTACTGAAGGTGTTCTCTAAAACATTGGGAGTCACAGCATCAAATTGTTGTCATATACTTTACCATCCAGCTGTGGTATAAAAGAATTCTACTGGAGTAATAAAGAGGACTTGTATTTTGCTGCAAATGGCACAAACAATGTTTTTGGCAGTTGTGGCATAAATTTACCACTTTTATTTCCTCGGTTCCCAGCATACATTTTCTTAAGTTCTTATGCTCACATACCACACTTTTCAGATATATCGGTTTATTGTTCAGCAAGATAAACAATTCCATTTAAAATTACTTTGGGATTATTTTACATCGATCTATTCAAATCACTCAGCATATACTTTTTCGTCAATTTATAGGCTTATCTTTAGCACATTCAATAAGAAAGAATTGTTACAACTCTCTTCTTGAAAAATTACTTGGAATTTAAAACAAAAATGGAACCTTTACTGTTACCTAAAAATAAAAAATAGATAATTGTCAAATAGGGAACGTGCAGGAGGAAAGGACTGGGGAGGGAAACACCAGGAACAGTGAGGCATGAACATGGACGATGTTTTCAGACAGAACATTGGCGGATGCCCCTCCAAAGAGCCGAATCTTCTCAGAAGGGCTGCTTTCACATAAGACCTTTAAAAACGCAATCCACCATCACATCGCACATAGCACCATCCCTGACACCTTGTCTGACAATGTCGACGCTGAAACAAAATGAAATGAAATGAAATGAAATGGAAGTTGCAGCATCCTTACCCTCTCAGCCACTCCTCCTGGTTAATTGCTGAATAAACTCCACAAGTGATGTACTTTTAAAACATTGAATATATTTACTAACTCATTTCGGTGTATTTTCATTCTATTTCCACCCCCTTTTTAATGTTTTCCTGCAAAGTAATGCAAAGTTTTACTTTGCTATACGGTTGCATTAAATATAAAAGTATCAGTGACGACAACAGTTATATTTATGCAACTTTAATGGGTAAAACTAGGAATGCAATGCTCTGCTTTTGTAGGTACAAGTTAAAAGGCCTATAATGGGATATTTGCTGTTTGAATAATCAGAAATTCCTAACATGCCAGCCATAACGTTGTAGTTTCAGAATATTTCAAACGGTTATTATTTCCTCGTACTGATCCAGTAATTCCACACACATATTAACATACCAACAGTGTTTTATCATCACTTCCAGTTCCCTTTTCGTTTGATTTCTCTTTTCTGAAGAAGTTTTTATTACTTCTGCTTAATATCTGGCGTGGTTGTTAAATTTTTTCTTTTTCTGTGTTCTTTCGGAGTGATGCTTAAGCCAACAACTTTCTGTTAGAATATCTCATTTCGACTGCTCTTCAAAGGAAGAATTATAAATCCACATTTGGAGGCTGCAATATTAATTCCCTCAAAACTATTTCCCCCATTTTTTCCTTGCCATTTCGACACATAAAACTGCAACTGTACGAACAACTTTATTAATTACATTTGCCTTTTATGCATCCAACTTTTGTTTTACGTATTCAGCTGCTGGTTACTGCGGAGGTTCGACTTTTCGTAACCAATGAGTACAAACATCAAAACTTTCAAAAGAAGGTTCTTAAAAGCATGAATTAAAGATGGAGAGAAACAGCTCAAATACCGTCAATGTCCTATACTCATTATTTTAGATCTTCTAGATGCATGCAGCAGAAGGATGAGTGAATAACTAAGCGGTGCCTATAAATTACCTAGAGATTTAATTGAAAAACATTTAAGGTTTGAATGTTGCAAATACACTGCCCGGCAAAAAAGCGCAACACTGGCAAAGAATGTTGTTGTACTTTCATTGCTGAAATTTATTTTTCTACAGGAAAAAGAACATGAAAATTTTCGGCTCTAAGAGCTACCCTTTTATGCGTTTTGTTTGCTGTGCAGTATCATTCCGGTGTCTCAATCAAGTTTTTCAAACATGCGTGCATCGGCAAATTCAGGGATTTTTCTTTAGTGATTTTAGTTTCTAGAAAATAAGTATCGCAAAGGATGTCGATGACTGAGCAAACGTTATTGCGTTAATTGATGATGGACGCAGCTATCGTTAGGTAACGAGGAAGCTCTGCGAACTGTGAGAAGCAATATCCTTATTACAGGCCCGTAGATCAAGGCGCTCTATGGGTAAATTGGTTAGAGATGGCCTTTTTTTTAATTTGGAAATTTTGAGAGGTCGTTGATAGCAATTAAGGCTATAAATCGTCTGGAAATGTACACAATATTACTATCAGCAAATAGATAAATATGAAGATAGCCTATTGTGTCCCTTACGGGCAAAGTTCTCCTAATAAGTAAGGAAAGCTCGCTTTTTCCTAACGTGGTGAGCTATTCCTCGCTAGTTGTTCGTATGCTGTTTAAGACACTCTGGCTGATTTGTTCTTTAATTACTCAATTTCTCACTCCACTAGTTGATTCTCTAGAGATTTCATTTTTCTCTTCCTCTTGCTACTCTTGACCAATCTGGACCTGCATGTTCCTTGAAGAGACCTGTCCATCTTCTTCTGGGTCTGCTTTGTGTCCTTTTTCCTTTACGGGGGTCCCATGTGGAGATCTTGTTCGTTCCAGCTATTAATCTTATTCTTGCGACATGCCTGCCCCATTGTAATTTGCTTCTGGTAGCTATTTGTGCGATGTCTGTTGTCTGAGATAGCTGGATCATTAATACCGCAGGTATTTTGTCCTTCAAAGTTACTCCCAGGATCGTACATTGCATTTTTCTTTGGCATATTTGAATTTTATTATTTTGTTTTTCTGTTAGTGGCCATGGAGAAATACAGGGCATACACAAGTTTCGAGCATCTGGAATCTGATTTTTTTAGTGTTTGGTCTAACAATGTAAACTCAAGGGTCCAAAATGCTCTTCAGATTAATGAGATCCTTGTTTGTATGTCTTTTTCCGTTTTATCTTGGAAGAAAATATATTGTCCGAAGTATATAAACTCAGAAGATAATTTGAACTCGAAGGAACCTGTCAAAGAACCAGAAATTACTCGGCAGCACCGAAGAGAGGGAATGACATGGATTAGATCATTGAGCAGTGGAGTTCAATTCTTTACACATACACAAGTACAAATTCAAGCTAAGGCTTTTAAGTGGAAGAAAAAAGGCATGGAGAAGATTGGGGAGCGTTATGCTGGCTGTACGTTTAAGCCAAATGTGCCATTTGGAGGAGGTTCAGTAATAGTGCAGGGCGGTGTTAACTTCGAAGCATGTACCGCTCTTACATTAATTGAAAACTTCCACTTCTTTCCAATGCATGATAACGTTCAACCTTACATTGCGCGGTGTGCCGTACAGTTACGGCAGGAAGATGCATTTTATTGGTCTGTACGAAGCCGAGACCCATACAATCGAGAATGTGCCAGATGCGCTTGCAAGTCCAGTTTTCCACACTCTGGACGAACTTCGATAGCTCTTGCTCAAGAATGAGACGCAATTCAACAAATTTACATTTGATCAACATTTCAAAGGATGCGAGTGAATATTCGAGCCTGGGATGGTAACCCCCCGCCCGAACGTGTAAGAATGTATTGTTTTCTATTCTAATGCCAGTTTTCTCTGCTTTAAGAGTAAGGATTTGAAGATAAACATAAATGACTGGATTTTAAAATTTACCCTTTTGGTAATGAAAAAAATTAAATGTTAATGGAGTGTTAAAATATATGCGAAATTGTTCATTTGTTATGATAAATGTCTACCATACTCCCTAAATTTCATTTAACAAAAAAGTTTCCTTCTTTTAGTGTTCAAAAGTAGTTACACGCTCAATGCATTTCAGTTAGCAGAGGATTTCACTTCCTTTTATGTTCAAGCTGCTTTCCTTCTGCATTAATGCACCGTTGGATTCTACCTGGAAAACACTGACACACGCAAACACAGCTGAGTGTTGTCCAGATTGTGGAATGCGCTCTCAGTCAGCTATTCAACAGTTTGCGGTTTCCTTCCATCGACTTCTGTCTTTAACCATACCCCAAAGGAAGAATTCCATAAGGGGTAAGATCAGGAGATCGTGGTGGGGATTCAATTGTTGCACCACATCCAAACACTCTTCTATTGAAAACGTTTTCAACGTACATGGAAACAATTGTAATAAAACGTGCAAGAGCTCCATCATGGGGGAAGTAGAGTGTAGCCTCTTGAAGTAGAGCTAAGTTCTTGTTACCATCGAGATTTCGATCAGTCCAGACCAATTACACTACATGCCGACATTGCACTCATACATTTACGCCGGGTAAATTTAGCGCTTGTTCCAAAACAACATGACGGTTTGCCGTGTACTCATAAGTACAATATGTCGGTTTACATGTCCCGATAACTTATCCGATCACACATTGTTTTAAAAGAAATTGGTGTCATGGTGTCATGTAGATGTTGATCGAGCATAATCTCTCAAAATGTATGCATCATCTTCCAACAAACCATGTGTCAGACGTGAAATGTACACTTTGAACTTCTGCTGATGCGATATCCTTTGGATTGACCGACGTGACATTGCTGGAAATTCTACCCATAACCGTCTTGTGGTCCTTCTTGGATTAGTCGTGGCAGTCAGATAGATGTTGAGTTCGTTTTGCTCAGTCCGTACTGTCCTAGGTCGCTCACTAGTGCATTCAAAATAGAACCTTCAATTTCAAATTTGTGAATTGCATACAATCTTACGTGTTGGAGGATTTGCCTCGAAATTTTCTCTCCATTGCCTCAGTGCAGCATTTAAACCCTGTTGGTAACCGATCTTTACAGCAAAAATTCTTTCCTCTTTCGTTAACAATTTCAACCATTACTGCCGATTCATTTCTTATTTCTTGCTCTTCCCACTGATATTATTACCAACTTAGAAACATAGAGTACGTATAAAAACAAATGAGTGGAAAAGGTTTTGAACATAACATAGGAAGAAGTGAAATCATATATTAACTAAATTCACTAAGTGTGTAGTTACTTTTGCGCCACCCTGTATATTAGTTATGCATATATAAATCTGAAAAGTAAAATGATATATACATACGTTTATCACTAATAACATCAGTAGAGTTTTAGATACAACCACCCACCCACACACACGCACGCATATATATATGTAAATGGATGGGTAGGTAGGCAGATTGATTTCTTGTGAGGCGTGAAATAACGCAACTAATAAAATTCAAACATAAGCGATCTTTTAATAATGTCTTTATTATTTATTGTCATGGTGAAACAAAATCATGAAAGAAATGTAAGAACAGAGTTCAAATAACTTGTGAAAGTGTACAATTACTAAACAAACTCTGATCATGTTCTTTTATGCTGCTGTTTTGTTTTTGTAGTTTATTTCCATGGCACATAGATTGTTTGCTTACTGTTCGTCAGTTGTATCGAGCCAGCCTAAACAAACGAAGAGAGATTTAATGAGGCATCGACGTTCATCAATAGACGACATTTGCTTACGAAAGTAGCATTCACCTAGCGAACTTGAAATTGCTGAGAGAGCAGAAAGTCATAGGTCAGATTAAAAGTTGATATTCATTTTGAGCGTGCGTTAGAGATGGAGAAAAGATCAGTTGTTGTTTAAGAGTAGAACAAGGAAAAAAAGTTTAAGATATGCATAAATGTTTCGATAATTTCATCTATTTTTATTCTTCCCTGTGTGAATTATACGTTCGAGTTCTTACTTTCGGAATTAATATTTACATTGAAAATTTTGAAATTCTTAATCTGATAGTGATGAAAAAGAGAACCACATAACATAATATTAATAAAGTTCACCACGCAGGAGCTGCTTAAACTATGCGAATTCCTCAGCAAGTACAATAACTTTATAGAAGAGTATAAAGTCCAAATTATGGTACTATTACTTAGTGAAACAAGATATTCCATTACTGTGTGTAAATTAGCATGGAAAAATCTAAAGCTAACTAATAAAAGAAAAACTAAACTATAATGCATTACTTAACTATGTTTGACTGTTTTTCCCCTTCAAAATATATTTGAAAATAAATGTATATAATGAAATTACTCTTAATTTTCAAAAGTAAGGGAAACAAAATGTTAATTCTTGCAATCTATAAGTATTATGAAAGAGAAATTACGCTTTTAGAATTATTATTATTATTATTATTATTATTATTATTATTATTATTATAGTTATTGAGATTAAATCACAGAAATTAATGGTTGCTATCAATTATGACCATCGACAGTCAAAACTATACTGCGTAACATTTTTAAATATTTTTAAATGTAACCGTGTTTATGAACTGGGCTCTTGATATCATCTTTACATTCACGAAAATAAAGCGAAATAACAGAAAGTTTCGAGTTACATTATTTATTTAAGAACATGATGTTTCAATAAATCAAAAACATGATACTGTTCAGAAACAGTTACAAATTACTAAGCAAATATACACAATCAACAATTGAAATTTCCATCTATTTTCAGTGACTTTGAAATTTAATTTAAATTTTATTGTAGTAAAGCATGTAATGCAAACGTTTTCTGAAGGTTAATACAGAGTGCTCTTACATACAAAAATAATTCTCATATATATATTAATATTTCACATTTTCCACCTTAACGATGATGCTTTTGCTAAATATAAAACATATGCATCGTTATAAATACAATTTATATGCGGGGTTAATTATGCCTTTTATTTTTAAATATTTTAGAGAATATTAAATCTATAGCGTTTTTTAATTTTAGGTTTTCACATATAACCTACTCCAAATGGTCCGATTTCCTAATTTTTAGAAACTATTTTTCTTATTTTATTTAAATAGTATACACTAATTTTGTTGTGAAAAAACAAACATTGGTGCTGCTAGAGCATTTCTTCTGTTTTGGGTTTCATTCATAATAATTTTATTTCACGACATTTATTTTATTTCAACGGCACATACCAAATTTTCTTAAACATTATTAAAATTGCTGCTACAGCGATTTTTATATTTTACTTTAACCCCCACTCTTTAAATTTATATTTTTAGGTATACCCCCTTCTCCCTTCAATGGTACAATTTCAGAAACTATTTTTCTTATTTTATTTAAATGTATATATCGAGTTTCGTTACGATACAAATTGTGCTGTTAGAGCGATTTTTAAATTTTGGATTACAGGTTCCTAATAGTCAGATTTCGCTGATTTTCGGAAACTATTTTTATTAAATTATTTTAATAATATATACACAGGTTCGTTGATAACAAACAAAAATGGCGGCAGTTAACCGATAGGCAACCCCACACACACATACACACCTTACATTATACATATATTTTCGTTGTCATTTTTGGTGCTTAGTAGCTAGGATTGATGGAGATTTGAAGAGTTTTTCAAAAATATTTTCATGGGTACACTGCAACATTACTTCAAAATTCGCTAAATAGGAATGTAAAATGCACAATAATAAGTAAATGAGATTTTCGATATACTTTAATTAGTGGTTACGCTATAATAATAAAAACGTTAAAATTATAAATTAGTAGATAGAAATTCATTGTCATGTAAATATTTGTCCATTTCAGAAATGCATACCACGTGCATTGTTGGGTTCTGTATTATATAACTGTAGCAGGGACAATAGCAAAGCTCGTCCGCATCACCCAGGTTTATTAGGTCCCTTAGAGCCCAGATTTACCTCCCTGCGACTTCTGACTTTATGTCTTTGAAAGGGAAGAGATTTGAGACTGGGATGAGATTAAGGAGAGTACGACGAGAGCTGATGTGATACCGAAAGAGGATTTTGTTGACTGTTTTGAAAAATGAAAGGTATGTTGGAAATCCCAAGGGGATTACTTTAAAGGGGACATATAGTTCCCAGGGTTTTTTTTTTTTTTTTGATTGATTTATTTAAGGACGCTCTTTAACAGCTCAGGTCATCAGCGTCCCATTCAACTCAGGGCGTGAAACGGCCGACAAATTTTGCTCAGAGGCCTCTCTTTCAGGCTTGAGGTTCTTTTTCGTGCCGCAAATGTACGACACGGGACCCACGGCTTTACTTCCCTTCCGAAGGAAGCCATACTTAGGATTTTTACGCCCGAAAAAATCCATCGGTCCTGGCCGGGTTCGTTCCCAGGGTTTAGAGGAACTAAAGTTATACTAATATTGTTATAGTTTTGGGGCAAAATACAAGTATATGAATAGTTTAATGCACCACTAGGTTTTAAACACCTGTTTAATTCAACCAGAGGGGCACTTCCTTTTTGCAAATGACAATTTATGGTACATTTCTAATAAATTCTCTTTACCTGTGCCTCGCCCTTGCTCTTTTCTCCTTGGCACTATCTGAGCTTTTTCAGAAATTACATACTCTCTTGTGAAAATTAGTTGGTTTAAAATAAACGTTTTGGATTATGGGACACCACATAGCACGAAAAGTGCTGATCTAGAAAAGGTATTGAGGATAATAGTGAAGACAAATTCCGAAACATAGTAGCAACTGCGATAGTATAGAGAATCCTATAACATCAACTTTATACAACCTTCAAAATTTGCAGTCGGAAAGCATTTTGTTGTTGATTTACACCGTAAGATTTCTCGAGACCAGTAAATTTATTTTGCTCATGACTCTACTTTTGCCAAGGATGGAGCGTATCGCTATGACAATATGCGTCTCATTGGCAAATCAAAGCAGTTTACAAACGTGGAAGTAAGACACCAGCAACAATTTAGTACTGATTCATGTTCAGAAATATTTAGAGACAACAGGATTGGGCCTTTTATTATGCTAGTAAATCGACAGGAGAATTATGCGTTTTTATTTGAATATTTTTATGGGTTGGTAAAAGATTTTTGATTTAATATTATGTGGTATATATATATATATATACCACATATATATACCACATATATATATATATATATATATATATATGATGATGATGATGAGGCAGCACCACACTCCCCCATTACTGCCAGAAACGTTTTATTTCGGCAATTTCAAAACATTGACTTGACTTGCTCTCTGACCTCAATCTAGGATTTATGCTAATGGCGGCATTACCAAGCAGGTGACAGGCGGTAAGCTTGGGACTCGGGAGGTCTCGGGTTCAGACAGTCATCCTGATCTTTGGGATTCGTGGTTTCCTCTGGACACTTGGGGAATGCTGGATGGATATTTACTTTCATGAATTTTCCGGCCTTCCTATTTCATATATTTTCATTTCGTCGATTCTCTTACAAGGCCGAGAGTTCAGGATGCGCTGTGATGGTGGCTTACGCTTTTGAAAGCTTTCTGCCCCGGCATCTGAAACGGAATCAAACTTTCCCAGGGACTCATACAACTCGGGGATCTGCGTCCGCGCAACTACCGCCTGTAGATCGTAGCATCTTTCATACAATATCCCTTTCTCTCAAAGAGCACAAAAGGCCGACCACGAACAAGGTTCATGTACTAAAATTATCCTTCTCTGGCCCAGATCAACCACTCATCCAATGGCGGTTTTTGAAGACCGTTGTGCATTCATAGCCTATTGATGATACTGAGCACTTCATCAGGGTGTTAAACAAGAATGTCAGAGAGTACGGCAGTCTATGTTGATGCATTTGCAAGCCTATGTTCAGATTGAAGGTGGCCAGTACTTCTGGGGATAAGCAAATTTTGTGTATTTGGAAAATTAAATTAAGTAGTTGATTGATTGATTTATTTATGGACGCTCTTTAACATCTCAAGTCATCAGCGTCCCATTCAACTCAGGGCGTGAAACGGTCGACAAATTTTGCTCAGAGGCCTCTCTTTCAGGCTTGAGGTTCTTTTTCGTGCCGTAAATGTACGACACGGGACCCACGACTTTACTTCCCTTCCGAAGGAAGCCATACTTAGGATTTTTACGCCCCGAAAAAATCCATCGGTCCTGGCCGGGTTCGAACCCGCGATCTTGGGTGTAGGAGGCAAGTAAATGAAGTAGACCATATATTTATTTTGACATTGTCATTGTTTAGCTTCTATGTCAAATCCTTCAAAACTTTAACTATTCTGTAATTAAAATCCTAATAATATTTACAATTGTCAATGATACTTCATAATGCACTCCTACGAAATTGAATATTATGCAAATTACGTTAATAATTGAAGTAGGAGAGTAACATTGACGTATGTAAAATCAGTAATCATAAATTTAACAAATTATAAAGCTATGGCAACTTCACACATTTCCCCATAACAAGACAAATGAAATTACAAACATTTGCCTCAAAACAAGAGAGAATGACAGCTTAAATTTTTTAAATGTAAATATTACAATAATTAATTATCAGAAAGTATACAAAAGGAAATTTCTCAGGGATTGCACCCAGAAAGAATACGAATTATTTGTCAAAATCCATACATAAATATTATAATAATAAATTCTTGGAAACAGATAAAAAGAAAATTCCCAAGGATAAATAAAAAAAAAAAAACAAGAATGGAATAAGCCAAAGGAAACGCCTTTGGGTTTAACCACAATTGAACAAGAATTCCTTATTTAACTCCTATAGAAGAATTTACCAAAAAAAAAAAAAAAAAAAAAAAAGTTATTCACATGCCAACATTTACAATAATTTAGCCACATTTCGTACTTTACCCTAATGTGCATTTAAATTCCCCATTTACACAATTTAAAACATTATCTGGGTCAATAAATACCTGGGTTACTGGATGAATGAAATAGAAATTTGTCGCTGCAAGTTTTACACACAAAGCAACTTAGCTCTTCCATGTCCAACCGCCAACTCCCACTAGAAATGAGAAACAATATGTATATAACACGGGAATAGCGTCCCTTCAAACAGTCAATACTTACTAATATTAGAAACTAAGAACTCTCTAGCAATAAGAACTACCAATGTTCAAATCTTGTTCAGTAGTGAATTGTTTTATTTGTTATTTTTCGCAAGCTAAAATAATGTTTAGTATACTCATGATAATATAGCTTCCTATTGCAAAGGCTTTTTGAATTTTAAGCAGTTGTGTTCACATCCTAAAAGAAAGAAAAGAAAAAAAAAACCCATAAAGTAATGTTTGTTTTTTAAATAAATAGGAAATTAATAATTATTTTAAATGAAATGAAACGATATTGTATTTTTCTTTTTTCACGTTAGAATATTTAATAATGTTCCATTTAATTTGAAAACAAAGTGTTTAATTTATGTTTTTGAGTTTAAACATAATTGCCTTAGAATTCAAATATATTAATTTGTGTGCTCAGCAGTCGGAGCACATGCTCTTGTCAAATACATTTCCTGTTTATGGGATACTTTGAACATGTAACTGAAGACTGCATTAAAACGAGTAGCGAATGCTTCCGATGTTTTCCGAATTGACCGTAGATTCTGACAGTTTTTCATATTTTTTGGCAAAAAAAAATTAGTCATCTCTTGAAGCCAAAATTCTTCTAAGTCCTACGGGTTACAGCTTGGAATTCACAAAGTAACCAGCAAGACTTGTAGCCACCGCAGCAGTTGTGTTATATGATATGCACTAAAGACGCTGAATAGTATGCATGTGTGTGTGTTCCGTTAGCTCTGTGGCAGAGTGTGCAGTGATGCCGTGGCTCAGAGTGCAGGCTAGCCTCCCGGCATGAAGCATTTTTTTAGCAAACCTTTATAATATATTATTATGTTATTACATTTTTAATAAACCTTTGTAACATATTATAACAAATTAGTTTCGTAATATTGCTCCCCATACACATACACAGATAGTTTAACGTTAACATATTATATACGTTTATTATAAGAATTCTCTATTTTCTTCAGTATTTGTTCTATCTAAATGCAATATGCTACACACGCACTCCCTGCATTATGCACGAAGGACAGAATATTACATATGGGCACAAATTCAAGATGTTGTAGCCTCTCGTCCCCACTGTTGTAGAAACCTGACATCATATATGCCCCGAAGATTGAGTGCAGTTGTAGATGTTGAAAGTTCGTACACCTGATATTAATTTGTGTTTATTTCTATATGTTTTCACTTTAGAAGATCGTTTTCTTTTATTTATTTAATTATTTGTAAAGAATACGTAGTTAGTGATTACGTTTTTGTATGCATAGGTAATGCCATAAAAGTCCAATTATACGCTAAAATATAATATGAAATTAAGGAAAGTTATGTTAGAAATATGCACTTAATAAATCAATAATAAAAAATAGAACAAAATGTTATGTGATATTTTAACCCAGGAGCTTACGCAGGAGAGCAATGCCTTCTAAATCGTTCACCCTAATTCTTTTTCCAGATGTTTATGATTGATTATACGTTTATAGGTTAAGAGCCCACTGCAGTGTGCCAGTCGCTGCATGTGCGTTGTGAATACAGCGTTTACGGGAGTTCCCAAAGTTCTGGACCCGTACAATTGGGAATATTCATTTTTTGTCAAAGGGTGTACCTAAGGGATGCTTGGACTAGAGCGAGATTATATCTCTATTCTCTTTCTGAATAGAATCTGCTAACTTATATCTCAATGCGAGGGTTTCGTGTCACGATTGCTATATGAAATTTGCTTTATTTGTTATTTATAAGATGCAATATGGATATTATTATTATTATTATTATTATTATTATTATTATTATTATTATTATTATTATTATTATAGTATTTCAAGTTTTATGAATGAATTGTGTCGTAAAATGATCTGCACTTTCCTTTTGCGAATTAGAAAGTGAAACATATTAATTATATCTAGACTGGGGCACAGAAATTATGAAGCTGAACCAACCATTAAATATTTACTCATACACGCTCTTCTGTTTACATTACAACGTAAAGTAAGGGTGAATTGAATGTATAGTGCAACCTACGTAGCTATACCCACTCTGTTTTCTGCTTTGTCCAGCTGTACTACAAACGTGACGCAAAGAAAGGTACATTCAGAAATCGTATATACATAAATTACACATATTTCCCTTCTAATGCTCATATTCTTGATTGCAATGCGGTTTAAAATGAATAGAAAATGCAAATTGACGGAAATTGTGTTTTTTGTGGTAGACAAGATGTCTCTTGAAGACTCTTTGTAACACATGTTCAAAGACAAAGCTGTACTGTTGTGCCGTAATAAACAGCTCAGAAGCCATTCACCGACGATTTGCTAAACGCAAAGGAAACTGCCTCTGAGAGAGAGAGGGGCTAGAACAATGCTCAATCGGTTTCCTTTATAGTTGTGTTGTGAGCAACCTAAACGCAGAGTAAGAAAAGCACTCCGAGTGTCTTTTGTACTGTTTCTTGCCAAGTGTGAAGCTAGACGGAAGAACAAACGAGTTCTCCTGTTTGCACGCTTTTGACCAGCGGACTTTAGTACAGTCGCGGTACAATAACAAAAGAACATTTAAATTAAGATAGCTCACAGTTTCCTCTCATGTGCACAGTTCACATGATGTTACAATCCATAATGAAACTTTATGTCCATTTGCTAAAGTTATTGTTTCGCAAGATTGTCTTTCTATATGTTTTATTTGAAGATTACTGACAGATGCGTCTTTCAGTAAAGACACAATTTACCTGAGTTATATAAACGGACATTTTTAAACGGTTTTAACGTTATAGAGAACTATTTGTCGTATTTTTGTTATTAAACGCTTTTCAGGGGTTCAGATGAATTTTTATACAGAAGTATGCGAAGTATTTAAAAATATTTCTCTAAATATTTCAAGGGAAAATATTCATAACAAATCCACATTACATATTAAAGTACTACTTCTGGTCCAAAATAATAGTAGCATTTCCTCATGTGCCCTGTTTGTTCTAGAAATGAAAGTGAAGGTATGTACAGAGCATTGAACTAGAGACTACATCTGTGAATGTGGAACATGGTTGGAACGTTGTATGTTAAGGGCTCTTATCTACTTTGGGTGTTCATACATATGCATTAGGCAATTGCAGCGGTTATTTCATGAATCTGAAGGTGGTTTGTTGACATTTGAATATTATTGTGCTGTTATTGAATCATAGGAGCGTAGTAATAAACATTGGAAAGAATGAAGAATAATGGAGATATTCTATCTGGGTGGATATATTTAAGAAACAGGTGGAAAGGAACGTGTTTCTGTACCTTTGGAGTCGGTAGGGTCAGCTTTTATTTTGTCTTTTTTATTTTTTGTCTATTTTGGCTTCAGTTGCACATTTATTTTCCTGTATTAGATGGTTGTAATTTTTTTAGCGATTATTTCCGCGTTTTAAAAAGTAACATAAATTATTTCAAACATCCAAGTGAAAAAAGGTATAAAAACTAAATGGCATGTTCACCTCATGAAAATATATATTGAGAATCTTTTTATACATTTATTTCTTTTCAAGCAGTCAAATACTTTCTTCTCAACCAATTCACTTAAACTCTCGAAATAGCAGCAACTTCATTAGTGAAAGGGACGCACAATTAACCTTGGCCATACGATTATCAGGAAATAGAGAAGTTGAGGGAAGTACTATAGTTTTGAATATTCCTGGCAAATGAACTTGTATCGATGTGAGACAATTCTAGGAAATTTGTAATGGGGGGTAACTTTTCAGTCGCATAAATGTAATAAACAATTGCAAGCGAGAGAAGAGAACGATACAGCTGTGCAATAAACCGTCCCTACAATGTGTTCATTATGGAAGTAAGAGAGATACTAACCTGATTCTCCTATAAACGGATAACTCTACCATAAACCACTGCGCATCTATTGCTCATTCGCCAGGACTATTCAAAACTTCTTTATTTTGTCCGGATCAACATTTTCATTATATCCTGAAAGGTGAATGTTCTGTTGTAACTGCTATGAGTTTTAAATATGCTCCAATCACTTCAGTGGAAGCAGAATGTTCTTTTTTCATGAAGAAAAATGTTCTCTCTGACAAGCGGCTGACTATGAGAGTTGATACCTTCAACCATTTATTGTTGCTTGTAACCAAGAAAAGTAAGCCTAAGTATTTTAATTATGTGATAAAACTGAAAAAGAAGTTATTAAATATGCCAAGTACCTATTTTCATTAATAAAAAGTGACATTACTCTCTTTTTTAAGATTTTAATTATATTGGTGCTTATTTTCAATATTTTAAGTGCCTTTTTGACTGCCTATTTTAACCAAAATAAATGCCCGAACTTCCGAACTTTGCTGATTACCTTGCTAGGTATGGAAAGTGCTGAGAAATTTGTCATACAGTCTCTCCAACATTCAAAAATAGATGCATTTGTTACCATCATTGAGCAGGTAACAAATACCTCCTCCTCTGAGTTTTTCTCTAATTTATAGCTTAGACTTAATAAAATTCAAGGCTTTAAATCTCTCAGGCAGGGTTAGCATGGTGCTCAACATTGTGGTATTCTCTACTCAATTCACCTTTTTGTAGACAGATGTTATTGAGGTAGTTGCACAAATGTTGCAAAATGCAGTTACCGCCAACGTGCTGAAAATCGCATCACTTAAACACAGCATCCTTGATAAACTTTGCTTTTTATAAGCTACTCTAACTTGTCCAAAAGCTGGAACCCGGAACTGTGAGTGGCATAGGAATCGTAGATTTTTTTTTTTTTTTTTTTTTTTCACAATCAGCCAAACATTCACTTTCGGCGTATCTCTCTGCTACTGGAAGGTATCAAATGGCTGTTCCATATTTACACAAACACTTGAACATAAATGTGGAAAGTTCCCTCAACTGAACAGAATGTGCTGCATCAGATGGCCGTTAACAACAGCCTAACGAGCTCTCTGTATCTTCTAAGCAATGTAGGACATGAACGTTTCTTCATCTTGAAATGCAGCGCTCTTCAAATGTCCAATTCATTACTTCCCATGGAAAGTGATGCATTTACCCTCCGATTCTGCGGTCTACCCAAGCGTTCCTCACTCACTCACTCACTCACTCACTCACTCACTCACTCACTGCTGTTGACCAAAACAAAAATGCTCTGCCTAGGAAGCGTTGGTTTTCGGAATTTTCTTGTTGCATATGTGAATAGCTTAATGCACGCAATTCAGTAGAAATATGATTGCTGTCTCTTTAATTTTATGAGTATTTTTGATTAGCCTGAAACACCAATAAGTAAATTAAAGAATTCATGAAAATAGATAAGGGTTTTTGAATCATTCTGCAATTCACAATGTCTTATTTGTGTATCCCTTCAAAATATTAGCACATTCTTAGTACCTGTTAAGACTCAATAATGCCAATAAATCGATATGCTGAAGAGCTTCTTTAAAAGTGTATGTGTTATCTGCATAGTGGTTCAGCACTACAGAATTGAAATTATACAGATAGCTTTTTAAGCAGTATAATATCGTGGCTCCATGCCATTACTGTCCTAAAATATAATTATATAACTTATTTATAACAAACTGAGTCTTGCATGCATGATAGTTGCTAACCAAGATGTCTACCCCGTGAGCAGGCGGCGGCACATCCTCACTCTTCAAGCTTACGCGCTCTACTCTCTCTTAAGACCGTTAAAAAGAACGCTTCTACTTCATGTAGCGCATGCACAGACCGTAATTTTGCTTATATAATCTTTTCCAACTGTCATTTCCAATTCTTAACTGACTCAACGTTACGACACATTTCCCACATTTTGTTAATTCCCATATATCAAAATATGTAGTAAATTAGAAATTTTTTAAAAATATAAATTAATCCTTGCATCAGAAGGGCAAGGGAGAAAATGGGATTTTTCTCCCTAAGTTCAACGAAAAGTACAGTAGGTATAATTAAAATGGCATCATAAACGTTTTGAATATAATACTTTTAACTTGTTTAAATATTTAAGCCACAGCTTTAAGAAACGTTGTTTGGGCCAATCCTTGCAGGTTTAAGAAACGTATGAAATCAATTATCAGAAGTATATTTGATCACATGTTATCAGATTTATACATCTTTCTTTAAGTAAATTCACTTTATTTATGTAAATAAACATTACTTAATTAATATTGATGAACTGTTTGCTAGAGGTAAGAAAGCATTTCTTTAGCGGCCGAGAAATAATATAAAATGTTCAAAATCTAATCACTGGAATTATATAGTTCGGACAGTCAAAATTTTCTGCAAGAAATATATTGTCCTCGCTGTCTTTATTTTTTATTTGTTAATCTTTACATTAATGAGGAGATCAATAATAATATTAATAATACTTTACACTTCTGAAATTCTTTTAACTTGCAGATGATTACATTTTTTCTTAGTTATCTTGATGTATGTTTACTGCTTTTTAAAGATAAGGTATTTTCTTAAATCATAATGTAAAAATAAGTCTGCATGACAATTAGATACACTGAGCGTAAACTTGGTGGAATTTTCAAGAGAACAGTTATACTAAAATCTTCCAGCATTTGTCTAGAAATCCTAAAATATTTTAATTCGGTCAACATGATTGAAAAAAATCTAATAAAAGAAAAATTACAGTTTCAGTTAGCAGGTATAATATGCCATTACGAGTTCAGAGCTTATAGCGTTGTAAGCTGGCAACGGTAATAGTACATGCAATACAAAATTACAGCACTTATTAGTGAAGCTGTATTTGAGTAATTGAAAAGCATCCAATTCAATCGCCTTGGAATTTTTCTTCAAATGTTCTCCTGAGAGCACAAGAGGACTCGGTACGATATACGAATCATAAATAAACACTCGTTGTAAAATAGAATGTATAGACATAGTATTTGCTATTTATTATTTTTAGCAGATTTTACTTTAATATTAGACACTTTTTGTTTCTTTCAGTTTCAAACGAAAATGAAAGAGTGATGTGAGAAGTATGTCCAACGTAGCAGTTTGGTTTAAATCCCGCCAGTCCCGACTTTTCGTTGCCCGATTGCCGATGCAGTACTCCGCCGCAGCCTCGGTCATCAGATAGTTGTATGGTCCGATATTTCAGTAGCTTAGTGACCACTTCTTATAACGGCCTTTCCGCTAGCCTTCCAAAATGTAGAGAAATAAGATATTCCCAAACATATCTCTTTCTATATAGCAGTATAGAATTTGCGCTAAAACAATAACACCTTTACATACCGACAATTGATATCGCACAGTTAAACATATAGGCAAACAAAAGTATAATTTACCCACTCAAACAAGCTATAGTTGTACGAGACATGAATATTAGGGTATGAAGGGATTAAGGGTAGTGACGTAGCCAAATTAGACTTGCGCCCATGAATTACTGCGCAACCTGTTTTCTAGCATCTCCAGTAATACTTTCGTATTAAGAGGTGCGTTTTTGAGATTTTTGTAAGCGTAAAAGCTGCTCATTTTATTTTACAAGAAATTTCACATTATCCCTTTTCCAACCACTTGAACTTGCCTTGAAATATTTTAAAGTTTTTTTAAGCGGGAGTTGTGTCACTGGATGTTGGATCCCAAGCGAAAAGCGTGGATTGATGGGTCCTTCACGGAAAGATGATAATTTGGCAATCTTGCAACGGAAAGGCTGGAAAAAAGCAGTGCCTGCGAACTGTATATCAAAGCAACGGTAATTCATATATAGCTGCCAAATGAGTGAGCAAAAACATCTCCTGCAGTCTTTAATTCGTTCGTTTTATACTATAATGAACAATCATAAATAAACTTTGAATTGCCTTTATCGCTGCATTCAAACAAATGCTACTTTATAAATGGTCACAAATATGTAGTTTCAATATTCAGTAAGTGTATTTCAGTGTTCTTCTACGCACCATAAGTGAAACATTTACATTTTGCTAGCACACACTCACACACACATAATACACAACAATATAGAATATATAGGAATTGTTCATTTGAAGTATGAACTGATTTATAACAACGAAAGATACTTCTTTATTAAATTACAGAATCCGGTCATCTGCTAATTAGATTGGATTTTTAGGGTCGGAGCTCAGGGGCTGGCCGTTTGTGCCTACGCCACTATAGGGACACCTCCGGAAGGAAGGCATGAGGTGAGGGATATATACCGAACAGTCAAGCATGTGACCCTAACATTATTTACAGATAGAATAACTAGCTGGCGATGCTCAGGTCCCTCAGAAGGGCCGCTTTTCATTCAAGACGCCGGAGCAGAATCCTTTTCTGAGTGCAAGCCATCACCACAACGCACAAAGCACCAACCCGCCTCGCCTAACATCTTTGATTCTGTAACAGAACCAGTGGAATGAAATGGTATGAAACGAGGAGAGTGGAAAATTCTTGGAAAGGAAAGATCCATCCAAACATTCGCCTATGTGACCAGAAGAAATACGGAAGGTCAATACGACTAGTTCCGAGGGATTTGAACCCCGACCTCCAGAATTCAATTTACAAGTGTTACCGCCTGAGCTACTCCATTCTGTTAGTACGCTTTACAAAAACTACGAAACTATAACTCCATCTATAGCACTTCTCATGTGGGCTTTTCCTTATTTGTGATTGTTATTCTTAGCTTATCTTTTGCCATACATCGTGACATTTTGTTGAAGGGAATGCAGCAATGATAAATTATAGATAAATCTTTGTTAGAGACCACTTCCATCTTTATATACTTCAGCATCTTCAGTGATAAACTTGAGAGTTTTTTTTTTATTTTATTTAGTCTTGGTCTATAAACAACGAAATATTGCAACTAGGCCTCTAAGTACTGTTTTGTATAAGGATGACTGATATATTAGGAAGAGAATACAATGGTAGACTAATGGCTTTATGTTGCTTGTTGAACTTTCGTGATCGCCCATCCGGTCTCATTAAAGTTACTTTGGATGATAAATGTTTGAACAAACTCTCAGAGCCCTCTTTCTCCTACGGTTACACAAAGAAGTCTCAGAGAGAAACTGATGGATAAACTATTTACGATGGACGGTTCGCTATTTTTATTTTCGCTTGGAGTGGATTGCCCCTATCGATTGGACATGAAGATCGAGTACTACTAACAGACAGGCGAGCAGATTGACAGCATACCTGCACGAACTTCTCCAACAAACTGCGATGAATTATTTTAGATTATGTTGCTGTCTAAAATATACATAGAATGCATTTCTTAAGACTACGTTTTCTTTATTTGATGTTTTACGTTGTATTTTAAAGCTATATATAATTTAAAGGGCTTATTTTTCAATTTATTAATTCATTTGTCACAGAGGTATATTGTAAACGGCCAAAATAACACCCCCTAACGATTAAATAAACTTTAGCTGAAAATAAGGAGCATAAAAATTTAATTATAACCAAAATACTCAAATAATTTCTTCAGACAACAATACAACAATATAGATTATGTTTGATACTGGATATAAAATACAACTTAATTATGAAAAATGCGCTATTGTCATTATTAGAAACGGTGCTTTAGGCAGAAGTATTTGCTATGCTGAATTGTGCGTTTAGAGGACTTGAGAAGGTTATCATGGTAAACGAATTACCATCTCCGGTAGTCATAGTGCCTTAAATTTCTTCGTACTAGGTTAAATCTAAACTGGTATGGGGATGCTTAAATGCTTTAACTGCCGTGGCATCTCGCAACAGGCTTGAAGTGCGGTGGGTGCCGGGACACAGGGGTATTTGTGGAAATGAAAAAAAAATCAGTTCAGCCGACAAAAAAAAATGGTACTGATATACCTTTGTTGGCCCTGAACCCGTCTTTGGAATATATATATATATATATATATATATATATATATATATATTGCTAAGATCGCAGTAAAAAAATGGACAGGGCAAAAGAATCAAATTAATTGGCAAGCCTATCCTGGTGAAAAACACGCTAGAAAACTTGTCCTAGATCCAAGCAACACTTTTTGATCTTAAAAACTGAATAAGACTATGTAACCCGCTCCGAAAGAGCACAGGTATATTATTTTATATAAATATTTAATTACTAATAACGCCTGTATGCTCTGTAATATAATTTATGAAATAGATCTGTATGTAGGAAAAAGAAATATTTTTAAGCGAAAGTGCCCTGCCTGGAGCGACCTAGTCTGTTACTCACAATAGAAACATTGAAGATGGTACCCTGCGCTCTGGACAAAAGCTTTTTGTATTCCGAAGTCGCATGGACACATGTCGAGCTGGTGGTCGGTTGAAAGTGCTGCTGTATGGGGACGAACTCAGCAGTCGTTCGGCAGCCAATAAAAATAAGTTTTATTCGAGAGTTTAAGATTAGCGCTGGAAGGAGAACTTTAACTCTCCTACGAGAAGCAAGGATTTCAAAAACTGAGCTCTCCTGGGTGTAGTGAGCTAAGAGAGCGAAGCCAGCACGCGTAAATGTAAAATAAAATGGGAACATCCTCCGCAGTTGTTTACACAGTCACTCAACAGACATTTTGGGAGTCGCATTCAAGTTCAGGTAGCTTTCGATTCGATTCTTAGTCAGTTGGCATTTACTTTCCAGTCAGTTCAGTTCAAATTCAGTTCTCTCCATCCGACAACTGGCAACTACGCGGCGAGGCAGACTCGAAATGACTCGTCATTCGGAAAATACTTAGAGAAATCTTCACTTTGATGTGTTGGCATGCGGGCATTTCAATATTTGGCTTTCATTCTTAGTAAAACCCTGAATAAACATTTAGAAGTCTACGAATTCTTTCCGATAAATTCGCAACCACTGTCTCCAAACCTTCTCCCGTGCAGATTAGGCACAAAACAGCAGAATCGGGCCTCACATCGTCCATCCAGACGTCACTAACGAAACAATCCCGTTTCAATCTCTATCACTTGTATAAAAGTTTCAGTAACGAAAGTATTATTTCTTTTCAATATACTTCAATGCTTACTTAGATCTGGAAACATGTTTTTAGTAGAACTTGAAACTTACACAGTGTTGCCTATTTATTTTACCTTCAAGAACATGTAATTGAACTTTTCGGCCATCGAATGCCTTGTGACCATATCAAGATGTGATTTAGAGCTGGAGGAAATGACCAACTGAATCGAAGTCAGCCTGCATGCTGATGCAAGGGATCTGCCTAATTGGACTTAAGGACTGAAGTGGAAGATGGAAGGAAATAGCGGCCCCTTTATACTCCCTCACCATCTGGTGACTCAGAAAACGGGAACGGGCCATGTTTTATATTTGGACTCAGGGTTGAACTAGGAAAAGCAGAACCTGGTTTGCTCGACTGTACTACTTTTCTCCAGATCGTCACCACACAATCAGGACCAATTTCTCCTCTTTATAAATGACCAAAATGCGTTGAGTGACCTCGCTCTGGGGTTTCATTACCTTCTGATATGGTTGATAACCGTGAAGCCATGATTAATAGGGTTCTTATTTTTACTAGAGATTCTGGCTTATGTGTGTGACACATATTAATTACTATCTTTCTTTTCGTCAATTTTTGTATTTCAAAATTGAGTGAAAATAGGCAGAACGGAGATTTTAATCCTTTCATTGGAACAAATACTTAGTATTGACCATTTATATGCTGCATGATTTCAAACGAAAATTATTTATTTGAAAAAAAATTTGAGGTTTTTACTGAAGAATGTACAATTGTTTCTTTTAGTCAGGGATTTTTTAACCTATAGGTAATATATTTAAAGGAATTGGCTTTATTCAAATAGAACTTTTTATTGATTCTTTTAGTTTGTCTTCCAGGAGAGTAAACAGGGTAGAAAAACATTCTATGCAGCAATTTTATGGGATGATTGCATACTATAAATGGAATCATAATCATCATAATATTATTTTGGACGTTGACAAATTTGGCCCGAAAAAAAAAAGTTCACTATAATATGTTATTGCGTTAGAGTTAATACATTCCGATTATAATAATGAATGTACAAGCCAAAATGAAACAAATTATATTCTTAGCAATTTTTTAATTATAACTAGTAACTTTTTGAGTAAATTTACCAATAAAATTTTAGGTGAAAATTTTGCCTTCGCGAAATTAGTTTTGAAATCATTTATTTTAATTTTAGTCATAGCGTTAAAGTTAACAAATATTATAAAAATGAATAACACAAATAAACACATACTGATATTTACAATTAGTGTATTATAAATATTCAAGTTAACCATAAAAAATGTCCAGTAGCAAGTATTTATGCATATATGGAGAAGTACTAAATAGCACCAGCTTGTTTGTTCCTAGAGAAATACTGGACAAGAAGACCACAAAATCATTTCATTTTATTGCTGTGCTCAGCGACTTGCGGAAATGTCCGTAAAAAGACGGACAGGTCCACCTGTGGTGCCTCAAAAGCTAAAACGGGTGTTAAACACTATTAAAAAAAGACAGACAGACAGGTAGAGAAATAATAGGGTTCCAAGCGTGCATACGTGCCAATGAAAATTTTAATTTTATGTTTTTTTTTTTTTTTTAATATCTTTTGTTTCCTATGTTTTAATTTGTAATACTGTTATTAATTTGCTCTCTGCTTTTTCGTTAAATCTTTACGTGGTCAAGTTGGCAAATTTGTAAATTTTCCTTATTTATTGCAAGAAATAAACGTAAAAATATGATTAAAAAGTTAGAGATAAAACTCCGAAAGTAACGAATTTCTGTTAAATTGTATTGTATGTTGACATGAAAATTTGACACAAAGCATGTGAGGTAAACTCGCACTCACGCTCTTAATATTGTTACGACACCCTTGCAGAGCCACCCTAATTAACTATCATTTTATACAATCTTCATCATCATCATCGTCATATCATCATCATCATCATAGGGTCGGACCGCCACGGGTGGCCGAGGTCGTTAAGGCACGGACTCGTGAGCGGGAGGTCTGCGGTTCGAATCCCGCCAGGACCGTCCTCCCTGACTGGGGTTTTTTCCAGGTTTTCCTCAGTCTTCATAACTGGCAAATGCCGGGGAGGTACCTAAACTTAGGCCTGGAACGCTTCCTTCCTTAAAAAAAATAAATCCTTTCCCAATTAATCATTTCATCTCATGTATCATCAGTGTCCACCGCCTGTGGTGCCTCAGTAGTAAAAACGGGCGTTAAACACTACTCAAAAAAAAAAAATCATAGGGTCGGACATGGGATGCCGCCCTATGAGTCACACTTACTTTCATGAAGGACGTCGATCAAGATGGCCTTACAGAAGCAGTTGGTTAACGTCCACTCTGAAGATCCAGCTCTCTACTGCACTCGAAAATCATTGGAAATCATCCATTATTACCCCACTGCGCGTGCGCAGACTTACTTACTGGTCCCAACCGTCACTTTTCTAATGTTTAACACCTTCAGTATTACAATGCATGTACTAGTTTCCCACATTGTCACCCCCCCCCCATATGCCACAATAAGATGTCCTCTTCTCCATTCACAAGGCACATAAAGTTTACATTTGTAGCTCTAGTTGCTGTCAATGGTAAAATGTTCTCCAACAGTGATAATAAGTGACAAAGAGAAGGAGAGAAAACAACTCCCTCAGAACATTAAGCACATTGCTACATGTTTCGAGATGAACTTTTATATTTTCTAAAACTCTAAGAGATAGAGGGAAAGTTATTTAGACTTTTTGTTTTCCTGATTAAGCTCTATTACATCTTTTTTAAAGCAATGAGTTCCTTTTCACCCTATAGTTTTAATAAAACACTGACAGCATCTGCAAGGGTATTGTATTATTACTGAGAGAGTGTTATTAGGAAGGGATCAACGTAAAACAATGAACGGTTTCACCATATAATCTAAAGTGTTTGAATTATACCTTGGTTGTTTACTACAACTGTTTTATTTTTATTAAATTTTCCTTTATTTATTTTCTAGAAAGAAATTACAATTTTCAAAATGGCATATAAAAGATAAACTGTTTTATTTATTAAATTTGTTAATACCATAATAAGAACATAATATGTCAATGATTATATATGCTTATAAACATTTTTCAAGATAAAATGGAAATAAAATTGATACCGGTATTTTTAATGTTGTATGGATGATAAAATAAATGTCAGTTTAATTTCCCCTACTACTGGAGCATTTGACACTGTAATAATGGCATTGGGAAGAGCTGTCAACTGAATTACTCATTTTCATTACTAACAAATATGGATTTCTGCATCGCTTCCAATTACATAGCTTTTATCTTCTCAATCAAAACGGAATTGTTATTAAAGTTGTCTAGGTTGATTAATATAAATTACGAAGGTAAACGCATTTGATGGAAATGTTGCATTTTCCATGATTGTCAACCGACGCATTCATTATAAAGACACCTAGCTACCAATAGCTAGACCAACATCGCTCATTGTTTCATCACGCCCTTGCATCCTGTTAGTTTTCATACAAAAGCTACTGCATTAGTTTTCGCGGCTTATGCCGATGAGAACAGAAGTTTAGCAAATGCTGTCTCGGGATATCTGGAGTGTGCACTCATTTAAAATCTTCATACTCTTATCTTATTTCACTTAATGTCTTTCATCTAAAATGAGGGTTCTCCTCCTTCAGTTTACATGTAAAGTTTGGAGCGATTATGTTAAGCGGCGCCTTAGGGCTGGTAGGCTGCTTCAGGAAAGAGTCAGTCGGAGGCTAATAAACTACGAGAAGTTCTTTTCACATGTAAATTAATATGCACAGTAAGATTATTTGAGTTAAGGGCCCCCTGCAACAGGGTTGCTTTCTGAGGAAGTATAGCCACCGTAACAGTCAAAAGGTAAGATAAATTTGCTGTGCGTAAAGTTATTACTTTCAATTTAGTTTTTATATTTTTACAGAAAGCGTAAAATGATACCGCGTCTAAAGGTGTAACAATAAGCACTAACCTGTGTTATAAGAGATGTTGCAAATTATAGCACTAGTGGTAATGCATTGCCGGCCTGTGCATAGGAAATTCCTATATTGCTTCTAACTTTTCTTCTCTAAGTACACGTTCGGAACACTTTCTTGTCATTGAGAGGACCTGTTTGTCGTTTTTGATAAGGTGGCGAGCAATCTCTCTATCTGGAACACGATTGCCAAGACATTTTCTTGCGAATCACCTTAAAGAATAACAGAAGAGGGTTTAATATTACTTTGAATTTGTGAGTACTTTAATTCTATTTTTAATAAAGGCTATGCCCATTGCATTTAATCGTTGATACCTTTTGTTCCATCCCGGAATATGGGCGTCTCACGGAAGTTTTCAGTTATTTAGAAGAATTTAAAGTACACTTATTTCGCGACAGAGGGCAGAGGGATAGATTTGTAAGCCACATTGCCTTCGTCGCGATCTGCTAGGGAGCTAAAGTATTTCTTGGGTGTGAAACAACCAATAATTTTCCTCAGCTACCTCATTTTTCAGGTATGGGGCTCTTACGTGTCGTAAATCGACGATCCATGGCTTAATATCCTTTCGAACTTGTACTTGAGATTTTCACTTTATGGTAATTTATTGAACCCGCGAACCTTGGGGTCCAGAGGGAGGGGCTTCCCCAGAACATTGCTGCAGATTCAATAAATATTATGATTATTACTATTACAAATACGATTTTCGCATTTTATTTTATGTGCAATGTAAATTAAAGTATATATAAATAAGATTATATTTGCAGTATATAAGCCTTATACTTCCTTGCCGTAGATTTACATGATGACACAAAGCATGCGCAGGATAATAAACGCAGTTTTTGGATCATGTAACATTGCTTTTCATATAACAACTCTTTAAGCACAATAGAGGTATAACTACTGAGAAGTAGAGAAATGCATTTTGATAATGAAACTAACAATGCAACATTAAAAACAGTGTTGATATTCAATCCAACAAAAACTTAGTTACAATAAAGAGTTTAATCCTGAAAAAGGAAATAAGTGTTTTGTAAATATTGTAAAAAGAATGCAACATTCGATAATCAGAACGCAGTGAATTTGACAACCTATTAACTGGTTAACTATGAGGTAAGGAAATTATAATTACAAGGGGAATTCAAAAAGTAAGTTCCGATCTCGTCATTCACGAGGAGCTCTTGGCAATGTCAGTGTGAGGATGCATTCGACTGTTTCTTTCACCAATAAAGGCTTGTAAAATGTATGCAGCAATAGAAGCTCTCGCCGAGTGTAAGGTGCGTGCAGTGATACGCTTTCTGTGAGCAAAGAAACCAACGACAGCTGCAATTCACTGTGAGATTACTGCAGTGTACGGGAACCTTACGAGCAAGAGTATGGTCGACGTTGGTGTCGTCATTTCCAAGACGGACGCACTGACATCCACAATGATTCAACCAAGAAGCTCATGGCAACAGTTTTCTTTGGGACAAGCAAGGTAAACTGTTGGCGGAATTCATGGAAAGAGTCAGACAAAAACAATACAGATGAACTTAAGGAGAGCGTCACAGGACGGCTACAATCACAGGCGGCAGAATTCCACGCAGAGATTTCCTGTAAAGCGACACGACAAAGGCTTGAATGTAAATAGAAATTATGTTGAAACCGGTGTACTTTTCTTGTGTGTAATACAAGTTCCCAAGTAGCATTCCTTAAAACAATGATGGAACTTACTTTCCGAATTACCCTTGAATCTACAGGCGGTACATACTTTAAAAACAATCCTTTTATTACGTCATATATTTGACAAACCAACGGTTTTACTAAATATTGATCTTGAGAAGCAGAATTTGAAGAAAATATGTTTTCATACTATTCTGTATAAGGGCAGGATTTAATGTGTACAAGAAAATATTTAATTGCTGATTAAGAATTTGTTTATACTGTTTTTTGTAATTAGAAATACCTCTGTGACACCATTATTGGCATACAAGTGATAGAAGCAGTATTGTAAAGCTGAGGGGATCTATATTGAAGAATTCACACCAATTAGATATTGAAAAAAAAAACATGTTTCCTTTGTGATTTTCTTGTTGATACAACTCCATATTCGTCCACGAAAATGTTCGCTATTTTAGGTAAAATCATAGCTTATTTCTTGAACGAAACATGTTTGCTAGTACAAAATGCAACCCACGCAACATTGACACAACAGCAACCACATAGTAAGTAAGCGAAAGCATAACATAAAGTAGGGCCGGGCACTGATGTCAGCCACTAGAAAAGGATTCCGCGAACGCCTATATAGATGTAATTCTTTGAACCAGAAAGAGATTTCAATGCTTTATTTTTTGTTTATTTAAGGACGCTTTTCAGCATCAATTCATGGTGTGAAATGGCCGGTAAATTTTGCTCAGATGCCTCTTCTTTCCGGTTTGAGATTACCTGCCGTAAATCTACGATATGGTTTGAATTCGTAGCCTTAGGTGTACGAGGTTAGTTTAGTTATCAGTAGACCACCTGGACCGACATATTTCAAGGATGACAATGAACAAGGTTATGAACACTTTTCTTCGAGCTCTCGTAGATTTTGGAAGAAAGAATTTAGCAACTGCCTCTTTCTCCTGTAGCGACTGAAATGACATTATGTGTAGGTGACTGTTAAAGATGGGAGGTTCGCAATGGAGGCGAGACGTGGTTGCTGCTCTATAATACCATTGTTATTGCGCACTGAATATTAGAAAACGGTTGAAATTACGTTGTAGCGATCTTTATGAGAATGGTATTAATGCACTGACAGATATGTACTTCCTAAGGCAGTTCTTTCATGTATTTCAGCGAAAATTTTCAGTTTTTAATGAAATTGCCTAAAAACGAAATATACATTTCTTTTAGCTTTGAATGAAAAGATGGAAGAGATGTTTGCGTTTAAAATATTTACTTGCATACAAACTAAAAAAATTTAGTTAGAAAATAAAACATTCATGTTTTTACGTCAGCATCCAGTAAAACGAAATAAAAGCAAAACGTTTTATTTAGTACTTAGAAATAAAACAAAAATAACATTATTGCATTTATTTAAACAATCAGTAAATGCTGCCATAATTGCATGCATATGTTCAACGGTGTTCAAGTCCAGTTTAAAACGGAAACCTACTTAGTGTTTCGAGCGCGCGCTCACCTTATAGTAAACTATTTGGAGTTTATACAAGTCAGCCAACATTGTCATTAACTGTCTCAACTTTGAACTCCCAAAAATTGCGATTATTATAAAGGAGAAATGTTAAATTGTGCAAAATACGTGCATAAGGACGAAATCATTCCATATTTGAACTATAAGGTTAAGAAAA
This sequence comes from Metallyticus violacea, assembly GCA_030762175.1. Taxonomy (NCBI): domain Eukaryota; kingdom Metazoa; phylum Arthropoda; class Insecta; order Mantodea; family Metallyticidae; genus Metallyticus; species Metallyticus violacea. Next base: position 50,032,246 of record CM060833.1, on the reverse strand, counting down.
AAACTGCGCAAAACTTATTTCTTTTTGATTAAATAGATTTTCAAGGCCAAATATATGTTTATTTTATATTTTTTCTTTAGTTTTAATATATTGAATAATTGCCTCATATCATCTATATCCTTTTCACCCGGTATAGGGATTTTTGTATGAGTTTGGTGCAGGTATATAGAGTATTTTTGTACTCTATTCAAAAATATAGAGTACTACATGTCTTAAATAATGTTAAAATTTCTCAAAAAAGCATGCCAGATTTGACAATTGTTATAAATACACAAAAGTGAGTTAAAGAGACTATCATCAAAATGGAAGCTAGATATTTAAGTTGAAACTGACGCAGTAAAATTGTGGGACAAATCATGGGTACAAGTGGTGAAAAGCAAATACTTTCAAATTTGTTTAGTAAACTGACATTCTGTGAAACTATAGTGTAAAATTGGAAAGTAGCTGCGTTATTTTTGGTGCGTGCGCGCAAGGAACTTAAAGAAACGGGGGCTGTGACAGCGCTAGAAAAGAAAATCAAAATTAGTTTCCGTTGCAACCGCATATATCGCCTGAAAACACTGCATATTTGCAGTAATACGATGCCAGAGAAGTTGCCGAACAATCGGGGGTAAATACATTGAAGAATAGTATTGTATAATATGTTTAAATAAAAAAATTGTTATTATTGACAACATTTTGACATTTTTATGGAAGTTTTGTAAATTCCATCACTTAAAACAAGGTCATTCAAATCTAAGTACAGCATTGAAAATCCATGCTGATGCTTCCAAGGTTAGTAAAAGGTACGATTGAATTATGTAGCAGGGGAGTTCTATATCGCAAGGGTGTTACGACGAACACAATAACTTAGTTGTAACGTTCTGAGGCTACTAGTTTAATCTAAACCGCTTACATGAAAAAACGAAAGAACTTATATGAAAAGCCAAATTTGGGGAGCGTAAAATATTTTTATATTCGTAAAATTGTAGTTTTCCAAAATAATTTTTTTCTTTAAAATAAAAACTAAATTATAGAATAAGCTTTTAAGGGTATACTGAACTTGAATAATTTTAAACTATTAATTTGCATATTTGTTTTTGAAGGAATAGCTTAGAATTTAACGAAACACAAACAGCGTGCATACTACCTTTGTCGTTTCCCGTACTAATGAAGGCTCATACATTTTCTATTATGATGCTTTCTATAACTTACCGCAGCGTTCTGCATTAGCTCTGCCCAAAGCGAGCAATTTGCTTTTGGGGTAGTACATGTTATTACAAGGTCACATCGAAGCTACGGGCCTGTGGCGAATATCAGACGAGATGTGATGCAATAATACAAGTCAGTTCGTACGGGAGTAGCTTAGAGGTTTATTATTTATGAAGTGAGTGAGTGTTTAAAATATCTAAAGTGTGATATATTCATTAAAAGATAGACATTTATTTTGGGACTGTGCTACAAGAATCAATTCCTATTCCTAAGTAGGGGATTGTGCTGTAATATTTTATATAGAGTCAGAAAATTATGTAAGCTTTTTCTTATCATTAAAATTCAAAGAATTATATATTTTGGAATGAGTAATAACGATAATATTTTAATTTCCTATTTGGAAACAGGTGAAGAACACAGTAAAGATATGTGAAACGGAACACAAAACACTCTTTGGATTTCCCGTGAACTATTCGATAAATAACGAATTAATCCTCTGTCAACGAATTTTTACGGTTAGTGATCGAGCACATGTGCCTATATTCAAATAATGAATTAATTGTGATACATATTAAAAAAATTAAACCTAAATAAATACTACGAAAGGTAGCTGTTCTTAATAGAAAGTGCATTTTACATAACAAATATATTTGATAACCTTAGTCAGAAGCGTATTAGCTTTATATATATATATACACATTTTTTATTTGTTTAGTGCTAAGAACATTACAAAATAAATAAATAATACTTTCTATAATAATCTATATAAAACACCTTAAGAAAGAAAACTATAGAACAGCAAACAAAATACAACATGAAAATAGAGACATCGTATATTCTATCCTTTTATCTTCTGCTTGCTCTGTATCCTTCTTTCTGTTGATTATCCACCTGATTTTTTTCTTATATTCACAGAAACTCCTCAAAGTTCTTATAATGAAACAATGACTTTTACAGTATCTATTCTAATATAATACGAATATCCTTTATTTTCTTTCGAATGCCATTTCATCCCTAACTTAAGGTAGGGGATAGAAATGGGTTTGTGTGTGTGTGCGTGTGTGTGTGTGTGTGTGTGTGTGTGTGACAGAGAAGGGTTTTTCAGCACGCTCAAACAGCGCCTCATGTACATGCTCGTATGTTCTCATTGGGGCATCTCTGGGAGGAAGGAAAAATGAATGAGATGGAGGATACAAATGGTGGCCAGGAACCCGAAAAGGCTTTGTATGGCTTAGATAAGGTCTCTAAAGTTTTCATATATGGTAAGTTGAACACAAGATTTTCTGAGCGCAAGTCACCAACACGCCACACAGCCTCAACCTTTGTAACAGATATTATGGATGGAAAACGAAAAAGTCGTGAAATTTTAAATTACCATTCCAGCGTTTGCTTAAGTGAGCAGGGGAAATCACGAAAAATTCTAAGGCCAGAATATTTGGCCTCAGGAAAATTGAATTTTCTCCATTTTACTTTTCCTTAACATTCGAATAAAATTATTAGCACCCTTTGACGTTCCCAAATTGTACAAGTGTTCTGTTCAGTATTTATCCAAAGGCACCTTAATATTCAAACCCAAATGTATTTTCTCTCTTTTGTTTTGGAAGACCATTTCTCCCCGATTAAATATTTAAATTATATGTATTTATATACTGAAATCTCTTTTTAATATACTCCCAAAATCACTCAATTACTCGCAATTTATAAGCATACCTCCCCAAACCATTATTTTCCAAATGTTCTTCAAACTTATTAGATCATGATTTTTATCCTCATGCTGTTTTCTTGATATTTTAAAACTTAACCACCCACAATTTTTAGAGCAATTTAGGTTTATCACAAAACCTTTCTTACACAGTTCTTACATTTATTGTATTCTAATGGACATGTTTTGAATATTACACCCCATTCTCATCTTCTCCCCAAATTTCTATCTAAGAAACCTTGGTTGTACTGATGCAACATCGTCGCCAGCCGGTCTTTATCCATTATAGCTGCAACATAAAAACTTTTTTCAACAGTTTCATATCTACTTTTTCCTGTGACAATTTTCCTTTGTAGCTGGAGTGGCAAATTTTCTCTAATAGTTCAACTTTTCTTGCCGTTATGTATCAATACAATTTCTGGAAGATTCTTTTCTTTAAACTTCCAAGGCTGGTTGGCGTCACCTTCCTTTAATGTTTCTTTTCTACTTATTTACTTTACTGCTTACAGGGAGTTAGGCATTGGCGTTCATTGAAGTATACTTTCTTCTCTTTTGGATTTAACTACTTTCGACTACTGTGTTGACAGTGGCAAAGAGTAAATTTTACCCCAAGATTGTATTATCGCCTTGGTAGCCGAAAGTTTCTATTTGCAAATTATTTGGTTTTAACTCCTTATTTCCTTATTTTTATTTTGGCATTCGTTGTATTTTCCCATCACACTGCAATAGTTAATCAGAGTTATTAATATTCACAGTTTCACTATTTAACATATGTAATAATATTTCTTGTTAGAGATCCTAGCTTGTATTCGGTTTTCTTAAGCTTTTAATACGAAACAAAATTGATTAAACGCGTTAAGTTCGTATCTGTGATGTAATGAGCAAATAGGTTTCTTTTCGTGGAGCCAACTATCTAACATGTGTTACTTTAAACAATTGCTTGTATGATGTGTGTGTGTGTGCGATGGATATAAATTGCTTGATTTAATTTTTATTTTAGCCAGTTATCAAAAGTGAGTGTGCTACAGACGTTTACTGTAGATTTGGGTTGTTAATTTATTTATTAATAGTGTTTATTATGATAATTTAGTCTGTTTTATATAAATATTATTATGCTCTCATGAGTATTGTTGTTATGCTTAGAATTTTTGTATGAAAACAATCAACATTTTCTCATTATTGCAGGTACTATTTTAAACGTTTGCTAAAATTAATTGAACCTTTTTCAACTTTACTCTTATTCTTATATATGCGTGACCTGTCATTTCAGCTCTTCCCCATTTCCTTCCTTACGACATTCACATTCAGAAATTCCTCTCTAGAACTGCGGTTGTTGTTTATTTGTGAGAGCATGTGGTGGTCAGTATAGATAGGTTCTAGCTCGCGATGTCTTTCTTTCTTACGTCGATACATCGGTTGTGCTTGGATAAATGTGTGAGCTGGACAGGAAAGGTTCCATTTCAGCATGAGTTTGCAACATTTTTAGTGCAACGGAAAACCCTTAGATATTTAGCTATCCAGGTAATTATTAAAGTGTGTAATTGGGGAGTTATTTTTCAAATTGGGTAAAATTTTTGATTCCTTTGGATAAATTACTTTCGCTGTGGGTAAGTATTAACTTGCTTTATGGGATTTGAATTAAAGTGTGTTAAATGTATCGTTCATGTTTCTTGAATTGTTTTGAAGAGAGTTAAATAAAATTATTCTTTTTCAATATGGTTGAATTCATGAAAATTTTGTTGGTCTCGGTGGTCTTATGGTAACTATACTTTCCTCGTAAACCCAAGATCGCCGGTTCAATCCCGGCCAAGATCCATGAATTGCAAATATATTAAGTATAATTTCCTTCGGAAGGGAAGTAAAGCCGTGGATACCATGTCACATTTACGACACGACAAAGAACCTCCAGCCTGAAAGAAGAGACCTCTGAGCAAAATTTGTCGGCCGTTTCACGCCCTGAATTGAATTGGACGCTGAGACCTGAGATGTTAAAGAGCATCCGTAAACAAACAAATAAAAAATTCGTGAACTTTTCATTTGGCTTCCTCGTTAAATTTTGGACAATTATTTGGTGAAAGTAGGAAAATAATTCTTCCTTTAAGGCTTTTGGGAGGTCTGCAGAAATCTGTTTTGTATACACACTGCTGATATTATATTGTGATATTTATGATGATGTTTTACGAGTAATTTCACATGATTTCTATAATGTTAATGTACCTCATTCTTGGAAAATATATTTTATTTGCCTTATATTTAAATAATGAAAAACTATATCTAATGAATATAAATCCTTAGTCTATGGTTCACGTTGATGACTGCTGGCCGGGAGGTGAGGGTTCGATTCCTGGTATCTGCTTAGGAATTTTTGTAAGTTAGGGAAGCCTGGAACGGGCTCCCCCCAGCCTCGTGAGGACAATAGGGAAGCTGCCTGATGGAGAGGTGGCGATCTTCGATCACAAAAACCGCGTGATAGGACACCTGCGGGGTGCAGGCATGCTGATCTTACAAATTATATTTCACTTGAATAATGGGAACAATTATTCTATTTTTAATAATAACGACCTTTATAGAGTAAGTATTTCCATGGGGACAAATATCTTTCTGAGGATAAGCTGTTATTACCAACTTATTATCAGCATTCCTTACCTAGGTATCTTTTTTTTGAGTAGTGTTTAACGCCCGTTTTTACTACTGAGGCACCACAGGCGGTGGACACTGATGATACATGAAATGAAATGATAAATTGGGAAAGGATATTTTTTTAAGGAAGGGAGCGTTCCAGGCCTAAGTTTAGGTACCTCCCCGGCATTTGCCAGTTATGAAGACTGAGGAAAACCTGGAAAAAACCCCAGTCAGGGAGGACGGTCCTGGCGGGATTCGAACCGCAGACCTCCCGCTCACGAGTCCGTGCCTTAACGACCTCGGCCACCCGTGGCGGTACCTAGGTATCGATTTAGTTCATTAAGTATCAGGAGGGTTCGGGCATGCTGCAATACTTTCCTCTATCAATGAAGTCGTAAGACGGAGTTAGAGGAAGCAGAGGTCGCTGCGGCTGGTCAAGGCTCACCCCGGTCTGTAACGCCAAATGAGGAGAAAAGAAGAGAAGAAATTCTTCACAATTATTTACTTACTGTAACTATCATCTTAACGTGTGCTACTTGCTTTTGTGCTTTAATATTGTTAATACATTCAAGAGCATTGTTTTGGGCATTTTTCCTCTTCTCTCGTATTTGTGGTCAAATTGTATAAGCTTTTGTGTATAATTAAAATTCCAAGAATGATATATTTCTGAAAGTAAAATAACTTAACATTTTTGTTTATTTTTTTAAATTCAGATGAAGAATATATTAAAGATATTTGAGACCGAACAATGAAATATACTTTGAATATTCCGTAAACCATGTCGTTCAAGGTTGGTTCCTCTTATTACGAATGTTTATTATTAGTTACAGTGGTAGTTAATTATTATAATTTACAACGAATGGTGTCTTCATGGTGCCCAAATGCCCCACAGTTAGCTATTAGCTACATTTATTCCTACTCCTGCAGTTCACTATAGATTCTGCGGCAGTATTTGTAATATTTACTTTGTATAATTGGGCTTTGATTTGTTGAAGATTTATGGATTAATTAATTTGGTTGAGGTAATATGGATTAGGTGTTTATAAGGAGGTGATCGAAGTGCATAAATCGACTGGTATCTCAGTGGTGAGTGGTCGGACCTCCATTCGGTGCCGCAATTTCTAATGTTTCTTCCTCGGTTATAAACTCAATTTATTAGCTGAACCTTTTTTGTGATGCACTATCACAGGCAAAATATCGCCACGAGTGGGCGAGGTCGTTAAGGCGCGAACTCGTGAGCGGGAGGTCTGGGGTTCCAATCCCGCCAGGATACCGTCCTCCCTGACTGAGGCTTTTCCCAGGCTTTCCTCAGTCCTCATAAATGGCAAATGCCGGAAAGTTACTCTAAACTTAGGCCTGGAACGTTTCCTTCCTTAAAAAATCCTTTCCCAATGTATCATTTCATCTCATGTATCATCAGTGTCACCGCCTGTGGTGCATCAGTAGTAAAAACGGGTGTTAAACACCATTAAAAACAGGAAAAGGAGGTGATAAACCAGCAATAATAAAATAACACTCGTAGTTCCAGTTTTCACTATTTATTAACACAATGCCACAAATATAGTTCCTATCAGGTCACGATAAAGTCTTCAAAAACGTTTCCGCTTATCCAACTGATTAATTGAGAATCCCTTCAAATTATTTTATTTTCACATCTACTATCTTCACTTCAACTCTGGCCTGACTTAACTGACTGATTGATTTCTATAACTTATGTAAATTGTCTATTTGATAAATTCCCGTATCAATGTAACTTGTGACTTCCTGTTCCGCTCTTTCGCTTTTTCTTGCACTTCTTCCACTCTCTCCAGCCCCAACTAACAACTAACAGTCATTCTATATTCCATTACTACTGTTTTTGTTAATTCGCCTGTCCGTCGGTTTAGGCGCTATAAATATATTCAGCATGAATTTCTAAATGTCACATGATATGCTCTTCCTACATGTATCTTCCTATTGGTGATTTTACGCTAATTTATATCGTTTCCCTTTCTTTGGTTATTTATCTAAGATTTGAGCAGGGTCCTCCCACGATCGATTCTTAGATCTTAGGTACTAACCTGAATAACTAGATTATAAGAGAAAGCTGTATCGGAAATGTTATAAGTTATCTATTCGGCAATGCTAACAAAAGAACACATGTTTCCTTGGGATCGCATTAGTTCCATTATCCGGCCGCTTCCAAGGTTCCAGTTTGACCTGAATCTAACAAAAGGAAACCCTCTTAGTGTTAAAGGTTACAATGCTTGCTATTTCTGGGCTACTTTCCCTTTCATTTGTAGTCTGCCTTCTTTCTTATTCCTGTAAACACGTGAAATCTATATGTCTATGACACTTTTGTGATTATTTTGTATATAAATATTATTTATAAGCGGGCCGGGTTTCGATGCTAGACAATAATTGTCTCAAAACTCATTTTATAATTTGTTCAGCAGATCCATTTTCCCCCATCCCCACACCTCAGACCCATAGAAATTGACAGAGCTGAGTCAAACGGTGCCCCTCACTGCAGCACAACTTCTAACCTAACCTTGGACACCTGTCTGCAAACTAAGCACTCTGTATGAAACCCATTGACTTACCTCACCTTAGCTCGCCCCCCAACATCAGCAATAAATTTGAACCGGCTTTACAGTAACTTTCACCACAACATCCAAAGTGCACCAAAGCTCTCACCTCATATGTTCATATGGGCACAGCGAGACTGTGTTAAACTTTCACGTCCAACTTGCTGCTAACGCTGTCACGTAATCACAGTTATTACTGATATCATCAAGCTGGGGAGTTCTGTGCCTGTCACATACCGAAATTCTACGCTACTGTCCTCTTCTTGTTATAAGGCATAGTCATGCAAATGGATCTAATTTCTAAATTAACTCTATCTCAATAGGGTCCTCTCACATGCGATCACACGAGTTTTGTTGCACGATGTTGCCGAAAGAGCAACAAACGAGTGTACCATCCTAGTTAGGGGGAAACGTTTAGCTGAAGAGAATTATTACTTCGTTCTGTGTATCTCACACAAGTAGATAGCGAATTCAGCGTTGCAGTCCTAAATAAAAAGGCCTTCGATTAATTACTAAATTACTTAGCCAAAATACTTTACAATACTGCATTTTAGCGTTAAATGAATACGCATATCTCATTGGTACATTATAAATGGGTTTCATGTGTTATTTGTAATCGTAATCCAGAATTATAAAAGGATATTTATAAAATAAAGTTAGTATTAATGTCGATTTTCTATTGATTTGATCTGAAGTTAGTGCCCTAGTTTATTATACTTATGACGTCACTGTATAGATAGAATTATTTAGTTCTTTTGTTTATTTTTATTGTCATTAGCGAGGACAGATTTACCTCAAGAGATTCTAGCTAAAGCAAAAAAGATTGTTTTCACTAATATTGAGAAATTTTAAAGATGGGTAACAGATTCATTAATTGCATGAACGGTAAAATTATTAAGGACATTTCAGAAACTTTAGTGTGGGCATATATTTCAAAACAGGTTTGCATTATCAAATGCTATTAATTAATTTAGTAGATAATATTAATTTGTTAACTTTTTATTAATTGTGTATTTATTCATTCTGTCAAAAAAGATGAATGACTCTGTTTTCAGCAATGAGTAATTGTTAATATGTATTGTCATAATGCAGGATTTTATTAACAATTTTCACCTAAACTTAAGACTATTTATAATTCTTCTATACAAACAAAGCTATTAGCGTAACATATTGTATTCATCTCAACTGTGATGATACAGTAGTACAAACGGGCTTTAAGAACATCTTATCTACTTTACATTTAATGCAATTCGCTAATGGGTCAATTCGTATGAAATCGGACTCCAAAGAACCTTATAGAAAGTAAGCCTTGAAAAAGTATGTATAAAGACTGGACATTTAAAAAAGAATTTGTTATAATTGATAAACAATTATATTAATACATGTTCCTTATTTAATATAAACTTTCAACGAGGAGACAAATAAATTAATTTGTATTTAACCTCCTCGCGGAAAAGAATGTAAAGAAAAATGTGGCTGATTGCTGTCTTTCTGACAAAAATGTATAAATATTGTTTTGACTTTCATAAAGAAGAAGCCCCATAAAAACGTTATTTATAATTGCAATATATGGTCTTGCTAGTTACGCCCACATATGGTAGAGCGAGAAGTCAGCAGTAGTACTTTGACTTGAAAATGATTGCTATGGAATAACTATAGAGCTCTGCGTCTTCTGGTCAGTTTAGATATACGTTGAGTATTTGGTCAATCTTAACCTTGGCTTTGAAGGCATAGTGAGTCAAAAAAGTTCAAACTACAGTGAAACTTATTTGTAGAGTGAAACTTATTTGTAGAGCGTCTAGTTCAGACACTGTCTTTCTTTCTCAACGCGTACTGTTAAGGATTACTTGGATCTTCTTGGTGTTCAAACAAAAACACTAGTGACAAATGACAAGAATTAGCATTTTAGAAGCATTTTTTTTAGGAAAACACAAGGAAAAGTATTCTAAAATTAACAACTGAAAAGGAAAGGAGGAACAAAATGGTGCAAAAGGAAATGAATAGACTGTGTTCAGTGAGTCACATACCAGTAGCATTCAACCTGAGGAAGGAAATATATATTAGCAAAGTTGTTGTACCTTACAACATGAAGCATCTCTAATTTTTAAGTATGGAGATAAATATACACAGAAACCAGTGAGGTAAATTTCGTATTCACTCAATGGCAACTCTGTGTGCTGCAAATAACACACCCGCACACATTTGTGTCTGTTAACGCTCTAGCGGGCGCAATTTTTTCCCTCCTCAACGCAATTCTGCACATAATGATCAATTAACAAACGATTCATCGAGTTCGTTAACCAGGAAAATTGAACCATTTGGGGTGGAGCTTAACCTAAAGCAAACATTTATAAAGTGCTGTAGTGTCCGCAATTTTTATTTTTTCTCGACGAGATTCGGTATATGCCATATACCAAATATAAATTAAAAAAGAAAAAATAATTTGTGAAAATCAGTGACATTAGACTATTATGAGTAGGGATCTATGTGAAACCCAACATTAATTTTTTTTTGCAACGAAGCTGGATATATATTACTTAAATAAAATTAAAATTGTTTCTGAAAATCAATCGGGTCATTAAAAGTGTGAGTATATCTGAAAACAAACTGTTTGTAATCACCCAGCATGTAGACTAAGGTAGCCTGGGGGGAGTGTGGTGGGAGAATTGTTATTGTTAGCATTAACAATTGGGTATTTCCGCCAAGCGATAAACTCGTTGGTGTCATGCAAAGAATAAAATGGGGGAATAGTCTGCGCACGCACAAGTTTGATTTTTGGAACATGTTCCAAGCTTTTAATGAGTACTTTTCAGATACTGTGATAAAGAACAAAAAATCGTGTATCTTAGTCGATGGCAGAAGTCATTGTGTCGGTTGAACCCAAAGAAAACAGGCCCTTGATATTGTCAAAATCCTTACACAAGAAAGCAACATACACAATCTACGATCGCAGCAAGTAAAGACCCGGAAATTCGGAAGGTACAAGTTTATGGTTTGTCTGCGTCTTTGGGCTTTCAGTAGAATTACTTCAAGGTGGGGATGAATGATTCATACTTTGTGCTTCTTCCTAATGGAGTTTAAAACCAGCACTTAACTCAGGGAACGAGTCTTCAGTTGGTTGACTGTAAGTATGCACGAATCTGATCCGTAACTACACATTGGCTTGCTACATCTTCAATAACATGGTTCTAACTTCCTCAGCCCCTAGGGAGGACAATCAAAACCGAAAACAAATCAATTCATTGAGTCTGTGGTTTTATCCAGCAGGATTCTTGCAATCCGACAAATTTTCCTTAATTCTTTGTTTGGTTTCTTGATAAACAGACTCGTATAGTTTCGCCTTTAACCGCTCTCACTGGGAACTGGTATCCATTATTTTTCAGGAAAGTCTTTGAAGGCCAAACATTTCGCTTATAGAGCGGAAATCCCGCTTTTATAACACCTTCGCAAATAAATATTAAATTCCGGTAAATTTTGGATCTCAGACGTATCTTATATATGAAGACTTTTGAAATTCACTGTTTCTTTTTATGTTTCAGGTGAAATGTGTTGTTGGATGCGGTCTCGCTGGTGTTTTTCATCTAACACGATTTCTGAATCGTATAACATTTTTATTAGTTTCAATGAAATCTTCCATTTCTGAGCCGAGACAAAAAATCGGGATTTGGGCATCTTCGGCATTGCAAAATTTTGTATAAATGTTAAACAACAAATTCACATTCAAACACAACACCACTGATTCCATTGAAATTTAAGAGAGAGAACATAAGGAACATGCAAAATTACGATATATTAAAGTCGTTAAAACGGATAAATTGATTGCAATTGCTACTCACATTGGTCAGCGAGTGGAATTTTTCATTGTTGCAGATGTACTTTGCCTTCACTCCCGCGTCACTAACATGACACGCATATTTCTGCAACCAGGCTGCGTCACACAGCCGGAGACGAAATTGCATAATGCGTTCTAGTGTTTTTTTTAATGTTGTTTAACGCCCGTTTTTACTACTGAGGCACCACAGGCGTTGAACATTGATGATAGGCGGGATGAAATAGTAAATTGGGAAAGGATTTTTTTTTTTAAGGAAGGAAACGTTCCAGGCCTAAGTTTAAGGTACCTCCCCGGCATTTGCCAGTTATGAGGACTGAGGAAAACCTGGAAAACACCTCAGTCAGAGAGGACAGTCCTGGTGGGATTCGGACCCCAGATCTCCCGCTCACGAGTTTGCGCCTTAACGACCTCGACCACTCTCGGCGGTGTGTTCTAGTGAAATACTTGGACGCCTATTATGTTAAAAGTAAGCTAATTATATAAAATATAAACTAAGATGCCTTAGGGACACTTTTACTTTCACTTTCACTTTCACTTAACTTTTCTCACCCAAGCACGTAACTAACGTTTTCTTTTTTTCTGTCTCTCTCATTGAACAGCTTTCTCTTTCCCACAATAACGGACTTGAGTGCAAATTTACCTTGCGCGAGGTTCAATACAAATAGCAATGCTATAAAATTCAACATTAGACGATAACGTGAACCGTGGAAAATATTAAAATGCACAGTAGAAGGTAGGAAAACGCGATTTTGGGCAAAGTGAAGCGAAAAAGGGATAAAAGTCCCAAGAAAGGGTGGGGGTATAGGTGCTAAAAATTAACTCTATTCTCAATTGAAGAAACATTTCACACAGTGGTATTTTTCAGACACTTATATTTGCTCTCAAAAAAATTGTGTGTTAACGTTATTGCGGTTCAATGTTAAATAGTTAGTAAAAAGTTCTCTCTGTAAGTCCATAAACCCGGAGTTGCCTACTGTGTATGTCATCCAGCTGCTTCTAAGCAGTGCACATTTTTAAGCAAAGTGGTAAAAATGTAACATAACACTAAAATCCACGTATCATTCATTTCAATAAATTATAAATAAAATAAAAAATGCTTCCTTATGCTCTATAGGTTAATCTATAGGAACTGCACTTTGTACCTCCCTTTCATTTTGTCATATTGAACATTTGTAATGTAGATAAACTTGGAGAATCATCTGACCCATTGATAATACCCCAAATTTTTTATAATAAGTAGTTTCTATATAATAACTGTTAAACCTGTTGGGAAAAGAACTGATATCTTTTCATACAACGAAATATTTGCTTTAAATACACTAATCTAATATAAATTATTCTAATTCTAGCAGTAATATTTATGTACGTTTTGTCAATAAAATGTTTCTTCTTTGGTTTATTATCTATTTTTCACTATAGCAACATAATTTTAGTGCTACAGTGAAACTTTGAGTGGAAAAAGTAAATCACTAGCATTGAAAAATGTGAAACAAGGAAAAAATGAATCAAACGTACAATATAAATTCAAGGGAGGATAAGTAGCACTGATCATCACAAGAAAATTGAATACTTACTTTTTAATCTAAGTTCAAACATATATTCAAAATTTTCCCACTAGGCATAGCTTTTTGGTATAATATAATATAGGTTAATAAGTTTCCGGCCCAATTATTTTCTAGATATTATAAAGACTAAAACTCTATTTCAATTTTCATTACAGATGCCCTTTATTGCAATACACTTTTGACATCTTTGAATTAACATTTCAATCCTCCCCTCCAAATAAAAGTCTTATGTGCAAAATGGGCATAAACAGCATCCATCACATCTTCATCACACTTAAATTTCGTTCCTCGAAGGTCCTTCTTGAGTTTTCAGAAGAGGAAATAGGGAGCTAGATCTGGGCTGTAGTGTGAATGATCGATCTCCTTGAAGCCCCATTTCTTCACAGCTTCCTTTGCAACAAGAGCTGAATGAACAGGTGCGTTGCCGTGAAGATGGCGCACACCACCACTTAGCTGTCCTCGACTTTTCTCTTTGATAGAAGCACGTAGTCGGCGCAGTAGGCCAGCATAGTACCCCCCATTTACTGTAATGTTCCTCTCCTTGTAGTCAGTGAAGAGTATTCCTTCACAGTCCCAAAAGATTGTGGCCATGATCTTCTTGATTGACTTGGCCTTTAGAGGTGGTGCTTCGCCAGGTTTACTCCACTTCATTGATTCTCTTTTGGACAAGGAATCATTGTACAGTATCATAGTTTCATCTGCTTAACAATGGTTTGCAGAACTTCTCTCTCGTTGCCATGGCAGAGCTCCAAAAATGTCTGACAACAGATAACTCGTTGCTGCTTTTGGACTGAGGAAAGAAGTCTAGGCACCAACCTTATTCATGTTTAAATATTCATGAATAATTCGAAGAACTGTTGTTTCAGAAAGGCTCAACATTCCTTCCATTTCTGAAACTTTGAGCCCCTGGTCTTCCATAATTTCTTCTTCCACAAGAGTGAGGAGTGAGCACCTCCAGGGGCCGACCTGCACGGTCTTCGTCTTCAATGCTTTCTCGGCACATTGGAAAAAGTTTGGCCCATTCCTTTACGTTAGAATATGAGGGGAATGCTTCCCCATATACACTGTCTAATCATTGTTTAATTTAATTTGGAGTAAGTCCTTCTTTTGTGAAGAACTTAATAACAGCTGGATACTCCATTTTGAGCATGACAGAATATTCTTCACATAACCTTCTCTATGCAACTATATCTGAACAATTGAACAGCGGAGCGGAAGTTACACCTGAAATTATTTGCTTAAGAGATAAGGTATGACACCAGATAAGGCTTTTGTGAAAGCGATAATCCCTACTGACCGGACCGGTAACTTATGAATGTACCCTCCTACTGCTGCGCGTTGTTATAGTTTTTAGACAGCCAGTAGGCAGTATTGAAATTGAAGTGAGCCCAACACATGTGGTGTTTTCTGTGTTTTTTGTTATGTTTTATTATTTTCAATATGCCAAGAAAGGGTTTAAATCATCCAAACAATTTCTGCTACGGTATGGTGAACCAACTTTCAAGCCTCAGACGTAACGTTTCACATCTCTTGTGAAAAAGTGTTATGAAATTTATTTTTTGGTGTAAAGATGGTGGTTTTGATGAAGACTGGACCCCAGGTGTATGCTGTGTATCATGTATTGGACTTCTCTCTCGATGGAAACACATCATAAGTCATTTGATTTCCTTTGATTTGGAGGGAACAGAAGGATGGTTTAACTTATTGCTATTTCTGCTTAACTAACATTAAAGGAATTACATCCAAAACAAAATACACAGTTAATTATCCCAATTTGTATCTGCAATGAGTCCTGTACCACACAGTGAAAAGTTTCCAGGTTCTGCGATCTTAAGTGACAACTCCAACTCCGACCCAACTCATACTGAGACGAGAGAAAAGCTCCTATTTCTGAAGCAAGTTGTTCATCAGTACCTTACTTTTTAACTCGAGAAGATCTTAACAATCTTATACGGGATTTAATTTGTCTGAACAGTTGACCGGAGTTCCAGGCTCAAAAGTTGGAATCAACTCTAAAGTAGCGTGGAAATCATTTTCAAAAATAATCTGTTGTCGTTTTCTTTTCAACTACGTGTATTCAATTGTGAGTTACCTTGTGATTCATATAAAGCTACGTGATGCAACATGTCTAAAAATTCGTTTCTTGCACTCCATTTAAATTTTCTCCCAGAAAATCTTGGGGCTGTGTCTGATGAGCATGGTGAGCGATTTCATCAGCGAATTTCTAGTATGGAAAAGAAGTACTAAGGCAATGGAGACGTAGTATGCTGATTGACTACTGCTGGACCATGAAGAGGGACATCCCGGAGGCAAAATATGGCCGAAAATCATCATATTGAACTTTTTAATTACGCCAAAATTTGGCGTATATTTATCATTTGGTGTTTCCTAATTACTAACTCTTTTAAAACTTTAAACTTGTGCAAAAAACAACATTTAGACTAGTGTAATTTAAATCATGTGCTATGGCCTAAGGAAGGCCCAATATTCTTGTATTCTAAGTTTATAAAAATCAGAACACATTTTTATGTCATGCTTTACCTTAATTCTAACCAAAGTTTCTAATTTTTATCTAGAGTAGCTAAAATCTTTAAATGCCATTCACCTATAACGACAAAACTTAAAGAAAGAAATAGATTCCTGTTATTACTTGAAAGGTATAAAATCCTAGAGTATCCTTATTGCGGTCTAGAGGCCTAGCGTAATATTTTTTTCTATGAGCCAGCAGTTTGCATAGGACGCTGCACTACGGACAGGATATGTGTATATCGATTTGCAATACATCTCAGACTTTATTCCATACAACATTCGGTTTCGGCGGATCGAAGCTGTAAACACGTTTCTTGCTTGATTTCTCTTTGAATCATGTAAAAGGAACACTTTTCCTGCGCAAATAAAAGCAAGCAGGGTAAAAGTATTTTTCAGTGGATATGGTTCGCTCTTAGAAAAATTAACGTAACTTAGTTTTATGATATATATATATAATATAAAATAAAAATAAAGTAACACTGTTAGCAGTGTAACAAATTAACAATAATTATAAGAGCTTTAATAATTATATATAATAACATATCATTAAATTGGTCAACAGTCTTTTTATCACAAGAAAAATAATAGGTATATGGAATGTATTTTATTCTGAATTCAAATATACAAGGCGAGGTACTAAAAGAGCTCATCTGAATTTCAGTAAGAGAAGAAAATCCTTTATATGAAAGTTGTTTGCCTTAACGTAATACTAATAGCTTTTTCATAGATCGAAAAGTATAGGAGATATGGAAATAAATGACATTATTTGAAATATTTATATAAATTTGATCATTTGCCTTTTAATAGTGCATTTGAAAACGCATACAACGACTATGTTTTGAGGGTCATTTAAGCTAGGTTGAAGGTAAATGACCTAAGAGAAGAAATACTGCGCGATTATTTGAGTTACGGGCCGTCTGACCGCGGCTGCTTACTGGACAATTGCAGTCGTCGTACCGAAAGAAACGGATAAACAAATTTTATTATTTTTATTATAGTTTTTTTCTATTTTTACCGAAAATATAAAATGAGACTGTATTTAAATTTAATAATTAGCTATAAGTAATGTTAAAATGATGTCCCTCGGCGGTAATACATTGCCGACATTTGCGTAGCATTTTCCTGTATTGTATCTTTTCTCGGGGTTTCGGAACAGTTTATCTACCTAGAACACGAACATCAGAATATTTTATTGCAAATCGCCTTACCACTTCTTTGCACGAATCCGTTTTCATATATGTATATCATACATAAAAATCAGATCTTCGTTACTATATTTATGCAGTGACACAATGAAAGCACCGAGTAATATATAACAACTCGCTGACAAAGCTTCCCTTAACTACCATAATCTGATATATGACATGCATTACTCTACCTTGACGACTTGCTTCTTCAAATACACAACCGCGCTGTGCCGGCCTGTAACTCAAATAATCCTACTGTAGTTTACTTCAAGGAACTAGTTCAATATTGTACTGCAGGCTTTATATATGTATAACCAACACAGTGCGCTGTAAATTGAATATAAACCAACATCTAACTCGTTGTGTGTTTCCTTTGTGTGCCTGTTTCAGTCTGTGGTATGCTGTAGTGGCGATTCGCTTCTTTTTAAAGTTATTCAGACATTCACATGGCCGATAATGTTTTTATTTGTGACGGATGTCATGTAGTTAATAGGAGCGTTTGATTGTATTCTGAAAGATATCCTGATCATGCCACACATTCAAAATCTGTCTTTGCTTGCTCTTTGTTAAGTCCAGATGAAATTCGGATGTTTGTACAGATTCACTTTACAGATCAATGCTTAAGGTCGCCATATTGTACATGAAAATCAATTATCGAAATGTTTGATCTACTCCTTGATTAAAATACTATCCAATGATTCCGAATGACCCTTAAATACATGCATCCCACACGTCTTCTAATGAGGTATGGAAAGGTTAATATTAAAAATGTCAGTTCATTATGTTCATCGCATGGGTTCAGAGACCGTACATGCTACGTTCAACACCAGCTGACAATATACCTATATGCCAGTAATATTTACATGAAATTATCAACATAGAAATAATTATATTACGTGACAATATTTATATTCAAATATTAACGCAAATATTATATTATATGAAAACGCATACACTTTCCCTTTCATGTTTCTGTACATTATAATTATACATTGTTTAAATATACATATCTTCTTATTAGGCGCACTTTACATAAAAACTAACCCAACTTTCTTCCTGCTCAAGCAAGTCCCAGCATGCTAACCTGTCCCTATTTGAGTATGTAAACTTGGCTCCATAGTTCACCCGCCAGTATTCTGTATTTGGATAATGTGTCATATCTTAGAAATTTGAAATAAAAAAGTTGACGTTGACATTTCCTCAACACGCCATCTCTGAAAAACTAAAAATAGTTATTATGTCCGATTTCGAGTCAACCAAGTTTTGTCTGAAGAATGTTCTTCTATCATTAAAATTAACCATGTATTTCCGGTGGCCTGTTTTAAGTGCCTCACCTTGTATAAATAAACAATTTTCATCGTGCGTGGTCTTTCATCGCCTATCTTAGAATTCTGTACGTTTGTGTTTTGTACTTTCATTCGAACTCTCTTGAAAATATTGATGCTGGAATCAGCACTATGCGGTTTATGTAATGACATGACAAGACATGTTATGGGGCTTGTTCTTTTGGTAGAGTGTTAATTATAAACTGCAAGTTAGACTTTTTGATTTGTTATAAATAGTTTGAAGTGTTAGAGTGATATCTAAAAAGCAGAACATTTTACCGTACATTTATAATGAATTAAACGCTGTTTAAAATAGCGCACAGAATCTCTTAGGATCTAATGCAGAATTCCAATTTGGTCTCAAGTTCACATTTCGTTAAATCATCAATTCAGCTCGATGTATTAATAAAACAACATTTTCTAATTTCAATATTTTAAGTGTATAAAATAATAAAAATTTCAACCCGATGTTCATTTGTTAATGACGTTCTCTTTCTGTTTCAGGTAAGTGTTGCTCTGGCATAATATATTGGAATGTAATCCGGATGCAAGCAAGGCAAGTGTATCATACAAAATATTTTCTATGTATTTCCGTGATAGCTAGATAATTAAAATATTCTTGTTTTGTGATGACATTATCTGCCAGAAAGTCAACTTTGAAACTCAAGACGTTTTATCACTTTTGTTGCCAGAGCCGCACTGCAGCAGATGCTTGTCTTTTGTTTAAAGCTCAAATAACTACTACTAAAATTCCATAATTGCACACCACATTTATCCTTAGATTTTACATAACTACTATTTATATTTAGCAATTTAAATTTAGTATACGTTTGATATGTTTAATTCTCTTTTACATAATTACTGCCTTATTTATTTTAATATTGGATTTTCACGTAAAAGTTGGTGTGATTACCAAGTGACATTAATGTAGACTGAAATTGTAAAACAGGAGAAGAGTCCTAATCATCCTGGAGTGTATTTGTAGGTTAAACTTACTAGAAGTACTGCAAGTAATTTCTCCAATTCTATTGGGAGAATTAAATTTAGCACCCTGGATGAATCGATAGCGCCAAGGGTCTTTACATCACTTGGTGGATCTCAGTACAGAAGGAATTTTGCTTTATGAAAGTTTTAGGACATCCTACAGTAACAAAAGTAACCGTATTTGCCACAAATAATCACCTTCGATACTTAGAGTAAATAGATTTTGGACTAAATATGTAAATGTATGCAGTAGTTGGGACAAAATATTTCTGTACATGTTTTTTGTAAATTGTACAAAAAAAAAAAAAAGGAAATAATCTTCATACACGACTTTCATAAAATTTAAATATATATTTGATTCATGTTTAAGAAAATACTAGGGCTGTTCAATAAAGAATAATTATAATGTTTTCATAACATACCTTTAGTCCACTCAATAATTTTTATGAGCCTTCTCAAAATAGTTCCCATTGGATGCAATTCACCTGTGACAGCTTTTCTGTCAGTCTTTAAAGACATCTAGAAACATTTTTTTTGACAGATCCTTCAGATTCGCCTCCGCAACCTTCACCATTGCTTTTGATGATGGAAAATGCCTCCCACAAAGTTTTTTCTTCTATTTGGGGAGAAGGAAAAAGTCACGTGGGACTAAATGTGAACTATTTAGAAGGGTGAGGAACATACTTCTTATTCGTTTTTGTGAGATATTCAGCAACAACATTTACGATGTGCGGCCGTACAGTATCGTGGTGCAACATCCAACTTGTTGCAGGAAAAGATGGTCTTTTGCGTGTGATATGACGTATGAGAGTTTTCATGACATGTAGTAATGCCCAGTTACAATTGTACGACATCCTAGTAAACCGTTCCTAGAATATCAAAATATGACATGACCATAATTTTCCCAGCAGAAGCAACCAATTTTGCTATTTTTGGTGTTGGTGATGATGGTGATTTCTCCACGCAATTTCAAACCTGCACGCGAGCGTCCTTTTGTTCGGAAAGCAGCAGTCTTGGAACCTACCGTTCACAAACACCTCTCATGTGCATCTTTTCAGTTACCAACGTGTGGGTGGCACCCAGTGAAATTTCCAAAATTTCTGAAAGTTTTCTTAATATTATTCGAAGATGCTTTCACATTCAGGGCAGTGATGTTAATGTTTTCATTCGTTACGGCACAAACTGGAGCGTCGGGTCCTTTGATATTGATTGACTCGCCTCGTTTAACATTTTAAACCATTTTTGAACTATGCTATAGGCAAGAACGTACTATTCATAGTCCTACTATAATATTGCATAGTCTCAGCTGAAGATTTGTTGAGAAGAAAGCAGCATTTCAGATCAGCATATTAGTCTTGTGTGTCACCTTCTCAATTTGCTCTAGGCGGAACTGAACATGTCTCAATTTCCACATCTTACACAAGTGAGAACATGAGCATGCGGGTTCCATGCTCAGTTCAATTACCTTTGTAAGAAGAACTATAGTGTAAAGAGGATGTGTATTTTGTTTTATTAAACGAACTTTAAATCTCTCTTTATCAGAAACTGCTTTTCTATAGTTTAATGTTCTACGAGTGAGTTGCAAAATCTCTTAAACTGCGTTTCTGTTAATATTATCCCAATTTTTCCTCATTCTGTAGATTCTGGAATAAATAAAAGATGCTATAAGTTCTTCCAGATTTATTAATGAACGAATTCGCTTTTTCTTATTCGGCTTCAAAGACATGTCAGCAATTGCAATGCATTTTTAGTACAGTATCGCAGAAAATGCAACAGCGTTATAGCACCTGGTGTATGCATGTTCGTATCTTATCGCTCCTTGAATATCACAAGAAAAAACTGCTATGCATAATACCGTCCGGTGTGCGGCGGCCTTACAGGTTCAGATGTTTCAAACGTTTGCCGCACCCACTTGCAAGTGGAGTAGTTTCAAGACATCTCTTGAGAGTAAAATGCAGCCTCGAGCGCTCGCCGTTTGAATTATTGACTTTGTTCCTCTATAGAGCATTAACCGCTCTTATCCTCTCTAAACTCTCGAGTATGTTGTAAAATTGAATGAAGTGCGTTACTGTCATCAACACTGCAACACTCGCATAAAGGAGCTGTGCTCTTTTCTTTCCAACGAAATAAAGTGTGGTAGAAAAGGGCAAGTGCCTCAGATGATAGAAAGAGTTACAAGTAGGTTGTAACAAAGCACGTGGCAATAGGGCTGCGGAGTAATAGAGAACCTAAAAACTAGCAAAAAAGTTCATGTAAAACATGACCAATGAGGCTTAGTTAATTGTATGGTGTACTGATAAACAAGATTGGTGTATTTTTATTCCCTGTTGTACTTGATAGTTGCTGTCTACATCATTTGTATATGTTTAAGTAAAGTTTGATATTTACACAAGGTTTTCTTTACAGAAGTTTCTAACTGCTGTAGTTCTATTTTTTTTTTTTTTTGTATAAAAACCGTACAATATTTTTGCACTGTTTAAAGAGTCTGGTGATATTTTAGATGTTCAAGGTATACACTCGACAACTTGTTCAATTTTTTTTAATAATGTTTAACGCCCGTTTTTACTACCGAGGCACCAGAGATGATGGGCACTGATGATTTATGTTTGAAATGGTAAACTGAGAAAGGCTTGTTTTTAAAGGATGACCTGGTTTAGGGTACTTCCCCGACTTTTGCAATGGCAAATAAGGTCTGAGGAAAACCTGAAAAAATCCTCAGTCAGGGAGGACGATCCTGGTAGGTTCGAACCCCAGACCTCCCAATCAAGAGTCCGCATCTTAGCAACCTGGACCACACGTGGCGGTTGCTCAAATTTCTTAAAATTCGGGATTCAATATAGCTATGTAAGTCATAAGCAGAACTGAAAGTATCTATTCGAGCTAATGAGTTTAATTAGATTTATTAAATCATCTAGCAAACAGATACGGTCGTTATTTACATTTTCGAATGATTTGAACGTTCTTATAGAAAGCCCAATTTTTTTTTAATTTTTATTTATTCAAATTGTATATTGTAAATTATTTTAGTTTCAATACATGTTTATTTTAATAAGAAATAAGAACGAATACGCGAATATTATTAATTAGCACAGAGGAGAATGAACATATCAACTGAAAGGCATTTAGAGATTATTTTAATGCTGAGATTGTTAACTTATAACAAAAATTTAAATGTAATTTATAAGACAACTATATGCAACATATATCAATAAATTACATGTATGTAATTTAGTAGTAAAGTGTCATTAGCTATCCATACAATTTCAATGAAAAGTTACGACTTATATTCCATAAATATTTTTTCTATAAATTGTATTCTATAATCATTCTTTTTTCCCTCACATAAAACCTGACTTTAAAATACGAACCAAATATCTATATTATCTTTAACCTAAGTAGAATGCGATTGAGAAGCTGTTGTCACGAATTTTCTTTCATAATGATGAATAATATTCAACATAACTGATAGCAACATTTAGAAATTTGGATGGGAAATGTTTCAACAACTATCATATAACCCAGACCTCCCATCCAGAGATTTCCACATTATCCTTCACTTCAAGAAATGTCTTCGTTCTTAACATTTTTTTTTACGTCAGCAAAACGCTGAAAGCTGCTGTGCTTCCCGGGTGGTAAGTTTTTATTCACAGGGCTTCCAAAAGCTTGTTCCTCAGTATACAAAGTTTTTGGAAAGGGACGATGTCTATGTGGAACAGTCAGGAGGGCCTAATAGTTTAGACATTAACCTTAATGTCATCTCATCCAGATATTATATTGCAGTTATAGACTCTCATAAACCATGCTATGCGAAATGCACAAAACTTTTTCATTTTGGGAGGATCTTGCAAATGTTGTACGTATGCATGAAGTTTTCAGTTCCCCTTGCTCTCTAACATCGTGGCGGTTCATAAATTATAAATACGCTTAGATAATACTTTAAAACACTATATTATTACAAACACTATTCCTCATTCCATAAGCGATCCTTATTTAAGTTCAGTTACCATAATGTGTATTTGTGTCTTCCTTATGTTATTTTAGCTGCATGTCATGCATGTATTTGGAATTTCCATGCAGGTTTCCCATATTTTGTAAACAAGAAAGAAGTACATCTTAAAAAGGCATACAATGAATAAAATGAATAATTGTAAAGACACTTTTTGTCCACTTTTTCAAAGTGCAGAAGCCATCTTAGTTCTGATTGCCAAATGCAAAGAAGTTTGCGCCATGGTACTTGAGCGTATTATGGGAAGGCGTGATCATCCGAAAGTGATGACGGCACTGGGCTTCTACAGCTTCGCAAACAAGCCACTCCAAGTAGCGCCACTTATCTCAAGTAAGGTGCAAGCATAATGACCACTCTGCCGCCACCGCCTTTACTCAACGCCTGCCAACATTGAAAAATAAAATACATTTCACTAAACATGTGACATGCACACTCCTTTATAATCTTGCTTAATGTATAATGTTTTAAAAATCTTGTTAACTGCACAAATAAACCATCACTATAGGTGAGAGAATGTGAAATAATTTTGGCTAATGGTTAAGAAATAGAGTAAATGTTAAACGTTCTAGGTGCCCTTTTCTAAATTTTACAAAATAAACAAAACACTACCCATCTGTGCTAGTATTCTTATTACATCCAAAATCAGTATGAAGACATTCTTACTACAAAATTGTTTTGTATAGCAAATCCTTGCTAAAATACAATATTTAGGGAGAAACAAATAATAAAAAGAAGGTTCTGTGTGTCATATGATGGAAGGGTCGGTTACAAGTGCAATTCAAACTTTTGTTACATTTTATTTCAGATTTTAGAGGGAAATAATTACAAAAATATCATTAATGATTAATAGGAACATACCCGTATACTATAATGTTATTAAGGACAAAATATGTTAAGAACAAATGTACAAAAATCTACAAGAATACAGATCTTCATATTTTCTCCTCACAATTGACAGGAAGAGTTTATTTTTTTCAATTTTTACATAGGGGTTGAAATTGAGTCTCATAAAACTCTCTGTGCGCTTCAGAATGGAATGGCAACATGGACGAGAGGTCTTTACTTTTTTCAACCTATGAATGAGGTTGATCTTTCAGACGAAGCGCATGTTGCTGTATATCAACCACTGATTTTCCTCTCTTTAAACTTAAAAAACCCTCAACCCTTCTAAGAGTGAGTAAGTTTTTAAAAACAATTTGAGATGGGTGAGATGGAAATACTTTAAGCGTTGCATTTTCACAATGAGTCGGCAACATTGTTAAAATTAAAGAATTCACTTGTGCTGCATTGGAACTACATGAAAAGGGTTTATAGCTTTAGCTTAATTTACAATCCTTGGGAAATGAAGACCTTGCTTATTGTTCCTTTCTCTATAATAGCGAAATCTCTAACTCGAAACACAAAAAGCTATGCCCACTACTAAATATTTCTGTACACTATATTTTCCCTTAAAACCTATATTATCATGGCATGACGGAACATTTGGCACTTCCACTCCTCAATTATAGAGCTATAAGTACACTTTCCCAGTTTGAAATGGATGTATTTTCTGTACATATAATTTGCTTCTCTACATATATTCCGTTATGCTTTAGAGTTTTCATGTGCATTTAAGTTTCGTTGCTCTGATGAACAGACGTTACAGACAGGGCTGAAAAGTGCTACCTGCGCCAGAGCGGCTAGCCAGAAGTGAGCAACAGTGGAGAGAGCGGAACTTATCCACATGCACTTTACTTTGTAAATACAAATGGATAGGGATGGGTAAATCACTGTAAGACATTATTAGGCGGATGAAACGGTGGGATACGTGTGCACTCATTCCAATTCATATATACACACACAAACGTAATCTCTTGTCGGTCCTGGTGAAGTGGTAACCATACTTGCCTTCTAAACCCAAGATCGCGGATTCAAACCCGGCTAGGATCGATGGATTTTTTCGGGCATAAAAAATCCTAAGTGTGGTTTCCTTCGGAAGGGAAGCAAAGACCTGGGTCCCGTGTCATACATTTACGGCACGAAAAAGAATCCCAAGCCTGAAAAAAGAGGCCTCTGAGCAAAGTTTGTCGGCCGTTTCACCTAAACCGGTGGATCTGGTGATTTAGCGAGTAAATCATTGTAACTGTGGCACATCTCCTTTAACTTCGGCAAAAAAAAAAAAGTAAATCATTTTAATTTTGGCAAATCTCCTTTAACTCCAGCAGAAAGAGGTACCTTTGGCTCTCTCCGCTGTCGCTTACTTCTGGCTAGCCGCTCGGGCGCAAACAGCACAACTTGTCTGTAACGTCAAGTCTATGGTGATTGTGTTACGCTTGTATAAATAAAATACTGGCAGCAATTTTAGAACTTAATTTTCAGAAGGTTTTGTTTTTAGAGTCGTATAGTCCTCATTCAGTGATATTACCAGCACAACTGACAATATTCTAATGCATTGAGAAGATTTCGAACATTACATGAACTGAGAAATACGCTCGCTCTGTAAAACCATTTCGTAAGCTGGTGAACAAGTTTGAGGAACAGTTGCAGTTACCGGAAAACGCGACCATAGGTAGTAGAAAACAAAGCAAATGCAGCTCTAGTTTTACAAGAAGTTCAGATAGTTATTGAAAGGTTTGCATATAATGATTGTAGTGTTCTATTCCTGAACACTGAAAATGCGTTTTAAGCTCATAGAACAAGACAGACATAATCGCGTTAGCAGAAATAACTTCGAATGACTGGATAAACTCCCGTGCACAGATGAACACTCCCAATTGCAGGGTATCGCCAGAAAACATGAACAAAATGTTCAGCAAGATGTCAATATTAGTATTTGATGCGCTTTTTCGTCACATTTTATAATATGACTTTGTATGGAAAAATGGAAAATGAATAAACATATATAGTAAAAGGAGTAGTAAAAGGAAACTATATTTTTGAATGTTGTAAGACTGTGTAATATCAGTATTTCAGAATATTGATGCCCAAAACAAGATTTTATGCCAGACGGAGCTCCATCTCATAACACATTTGGTGATAATGCAATTAATATTGTTTATGGGGTTACATCAAAGAAAATATTTCTGAGTAGACTTACTTTGTGAGGAAATGAAACAATTGATATGAAATGTCACTGAAAAAATTCTTAGACATGCACATACTAATGCCGTTATTGCATAGAAGAACGACTATATCTTATTGAATAAAATATGGTTACAGTTTTAAGTTTTTCTTGTTTACTCTTTTATAAATATAATAATAATAATAATAATAATAATAATAATAATAATAATAATAATAATAATAATAAGAAGAAGAAGAAGAAGAAGAAGAAGAAGAAGAAGAAGAAGAAGAAGAAATTTTCTTTACGAGAAAATCAATGCCTTTATTTATAAAAAATTTAAATTTTTGCAAAAGTTATGGTAATTTGAAACTGAGAACTGACTTTAGATTAATCTCATATTAAGTTAGGTGAGTAAAGGAAAGGATAAAATATTATTACCTTCGACACGCAACACTGAATAAATATGCCACTTTTAGCATCGAACCTCCCCCCAAACGACGTATATAATCCATTCTAGGCTGAAGAAACTGTTGCCTGGTCATCAGGTTTTGATTGGTTCAATCACTTCGAGTGGAGAAAGTTCCCAGGCAACGAGCCTCGTTTATGTATCCCTGTAGTACCATTGTTATGAATATAGAAAGGAAGATTTAGAGAGATCGCCTGTCACAGTTAAATTTGAAAAGTTAACTTATTCAACGAAAAATTACTCTGATATACATAGAAGTGGATTATAACTTGTGTTCAGAAGTTGATGACCAAAAAAAAAAAACAAAAAACAAAAAAACAAAAAAAAAAACAAAGATGTACATGGTAAAATAATTTCTTCTTACTTTTCATAATTGAAAAATTCCTTCCCTCGCCAGAGATGCATACTTGAAAAGAGTGATATGCATTTTTTCAAGAATACTTGCCTACATAACTAACTTTAACAACATGGTAACATAACCTATCTAAACCATTTCTAAACTAAATTATACATTCACTATTATTTAAATTAATTAAAATCATTAACAGCCTAAGTCTCTAAGTAAGATGGCTATGGCGTCGTAAGAATCTTGCTTTAGTGTTTGAGGTGATATGCACCAGGGAAAGAATGTAATTATGTTCATGCCCATAACAAAGTTTCCACTGTGTATTTTGATTGTGTGCGCAGAACAAATCATCGGTTTTTTGCATATTGTCATCAGAACTGTTTAAGTTAATATTTTGGAACCAATTAAGTAAAATTGAAAGTTTATCAATAATACTTATGTTTTTCTTTTCAAAGGCTGCTAGATGATTCAACAAGCAGTCATATTTGGTCCAATTACAAGTTAAATTTCTCACCAAGATACCACTAAACTGTTTGCTATGAAGTTTTACATTATTGTGAAACACGTGGACTGATAGAGAAGGCGTGATTTTAATGGCCACAGTTACTTTTAGTGCTTCTTAATGCACTTATAATCTATTTTGAATAATAAAATAGCACTTCATGGACTCTTTCATTCAAAAACTACTGAGTGAAGTTCTCCATTATATTGCTGTTTAATGATTTTAATTGTTTTTCCTGGAAAAAGTTACGGCCTCGGGCCCTTCTCTTGCTTTCTATCAGGCGAAAAAAAGAAAAGAAAAAAAGAGCAAAATGCAGAGTACAGTATACATAGTTATATAATATATGGGAAAAGTAAATTAAATATATGAACTGCCTGTAAATATTACATATTTTATATGGTTATATAGTTGATAAAGATGGTGTTAGAATTCCACTTGTTTTCAATAATTTTTCTTGAGTACAAGGAAGGAGGAAGAAGCAGATGAAGAAGAAGCGAGAGACTAACTGTTGTGATTTCTAGAATTAAGATTACATTGCTTCAATGTCCGCCAATGTTCCAGATTCTGCTGAATGAGATTGATTAGAAATGTGCTTGTTGACGAGGGGTAGACAGTAAAGTCATATTCCGGTAGGGATAGATATACGAAGTTAGCGGCTATGTACCGTGGGGTTGAGTTAGGGATGATTTTCAACAGCAGAATGAGGGATGGAAAGTGCTACATTCTTTTAGAGGTAGCCATGACAGTTGATTGCGTAGAGGTCATATATTCAAATTTACGAGTGTTGAATACATAACGAGCACAGGCATTATGAACGTGTTGTAATCTGTCGATCTGTCCAGTACTCAGATTGGAGTACAAGACATCACAATAATCAAAGTGAGACATAACAAGAACTTGAATGAGATTCTTTTTGAGATTGTGAGGTAGATCTTTCGCTACTTGTTTTAATGTGTGAATAAAAAAAAATTGCATCTATGAGTTACCTGACTGTTGCATCCTATATCGAAATTTATATAAACACCTAAGTTTTTTTGCCATGCTGGGTAATTAATTACATTATTGGTTATCATCATGGGCGGCACAACGTTTGAATTTATTTTATGCAGCATGACTATAAGTTTACGTCTCATCACTATAGCCTGTGGTGTCAAAAGTGAAAAAAGAAAAGCATATTAATATATGCCAAACTCTTTACGGACAGAATGGCAATTATGTTTTCACAATATCAAAATCGCCGAGGATTCCAGCAAGGGTAGACTGTGGAGCTATGGAAATGTCACGTGAACTTTGTTGGGAAAATACGAATTTTTGAAGCTTATTTTCACAAACACTTTCTTAACGTTTTATGCGAGTTTTTCTACCTGAGAAAATGTTTTGTTAACAACAATTTGGATCAAATACGTGACATGATGACTTTTGAAATGCTAGGACGATTGTAGAAATTTCCCAATAAATAAAAATGCACAAATTAAAATGCACGTAATTTTATCACATTCTGAAACCTGGTAAAATGAGCTAGAAGTCCCACCCCATCCCTTTAAGTGCTGGAACTCGCTTTGGCCCTCTAATTCAACCAAGCAATGCATATGGGCGGCGTGATATATTTGACATTACCTTATGTACAGTACATGTATCCGTTACATACATTCTGTCAAAAATTATTTGCACATGCCATGCCATATCTGATATAGAAGAGAAGGTAATACGGTTTCCTCCTTGTAATATAGCACCCCTGCTTTTTTACATTGCATTACGCTGATAACTAGTGAATATTGTTTCAAACAACTCTTATCGTGATCGCTAATATACCAGTCGTGTTGCTGAGCTCTTCTTGCAAGTATTGTAGAGACATTGTGAGATTTTCTGTTTATGGATTAAGGAAGTTATTGTTTATTGTTTAGAACCACATAGTATGTTGTGATGTGTTCACTACTGAGGATCCTGTGCTTCCAGAAATGTAGTACATGAACTAGTTTTATTAATAATGTACTTGGAAACCCACATACTTAGTCGAAAATGTATTTCTTTTAGGTTATTGTGTAACATGACAATGATGGTAATGCGGCACTTCTCCATATTTGGAAACATAAAATGAATCTGGCAAAGGGGAAGAAGCGCAGAGTCAAGAAAGATAGACTTGCTCAAACATAACTTTCTGATGCACAGAATAAGGCGAACAATGCAAGAGGAAGGAAGAAAAGAACGCTTGGTGATAAATATGACGAATTTGAAGTTGATGATCATGTGTCCATCACTACTGACAGCACAGATGCCAAGAACCGTCGCCAAACGAGGAGGAGGTTGGATGCTTTTTCTGCAATAGAAAAAAAAATTTGGAAGACAACCGAGGAAAAGAATGGGTAAAATGTGCTGTCATATGCCTATTGGGTGTGAAGGAACAGACTGTATTTGTGATTAATGTAAATTATAGTGAAAATGGTCTTTATACTTCTCCTAAGGGCTATTTTTCATCCTTTTATGCAGTTTTAGATAACTATGTGAATTAGCAAAACAGAAATATAGGTTAATTCGTTCAGTTTAGTTTGATTTGATTTATTTCTCTTTCCTGCCCAGTATTTAATATATTGGGGGGGGGGGGCATATTTCCAACACATTTGGTGGTGAGAGAATAATTAAATATGTTTAGTATAAATAACTGCTTAACATACATGCTCTAAATAACTGTATGGAATGCAAAAATATACTATCTATAATGTATGTTTTGAAAATATTACGGGGAAGGGTTCTTCTCAAACAGGCAAAAATAAAAGTTGGTGCTGTATTACCACTTTTTCCACCACTATCAAAAAGTTTTTCCCTAATGTCATTGACATTTTCATAGCCTCGCATTACATCCAACGGGAAGAAATACTGGTCAATTCTAACTTAATTTTATGGGTGAATTTCTTGACATTCTATGTGATTATTAGTGTAGGATATGGATTATATTCACATATTTGTTGTGATCGTAAAAAAAAGTTTGAGCTGTCCAATATTCTAATTGGAAAGCGATTGTATGAATTAACGACTGAAATGCTGTTTTGACTTTTGTAATACAGAGCCTTTGTGTTTGAGCTTGGCCGTTAGCCTGCGGCGAAAGTAGCTGCTTACGAGTGGGTCAGCCACAGGCAAAATTTGATTCAAATCACTGCACTTGAGTCTGTTCTTTTAAGTTAAATTGTCACAACAAAATTACAATTAATGTCACAATAGGTACATTTACGCTGAAAGCGATGTTATATACTCGTATGTGTGTGGACCAAGGAGAAATTCTTCGAAGAAAATTTCGTTTCTTAAATAAACTTCGAGTTCCTCTGTGTCGTACATGACTCTACGGTGTATAATACAAACTTTACATTCCTCAAAATGTATTACAGGAACTTAACCGGCGATCATCTTCATCATGTCACTGTAATTACTGGGCAATATTGAATGAATTCACTTTTAATAGTCAAAGTGCAAAATTGTGGTTTGAAGAACTTGTTTCCTGTTTCGGAGAGATTTTTTTAAGACTACGTTATAATCTTTCTCCAGTTCCGTTTAGTTTCGCCTCAGTAAGCATGTATATTTTATATGTCACTTTTCATCTGGAATATATAACGTTTGTTTACTAGTAAACGTACTACTTTACGGGAGAGAAAACCTATGCCAAAAATATTATTGAAAACCGTCTTTTAACTGCCTGCCCGTATTTGTGATGACATACATATCATTCATTCTTTCTTTCTTGTAATATGCACCTCTGTTGTACCATTGGGAAGGCATTAATAACCCAACTTTAAACATTTAAAATCGTTAATAACACTGTTTTAAACACAACATAAGTATGTTGTTCCTTGTACCGGCACGAGTTCTCACTGAATGAATGCGGAAGAATACAAGGTCAGAAGAAGTGAAAGACATTGCGTTCTTCGGTCATCCATAATACAGCGCCAAGCTCATGCGCGGGTCTCTGTATTTGCTACTAAACACAACCGGCAAACAAAATATGCTGTGACTACAGTTGAGTATCTAAAATTTATTCCTCAAAAAACCGCCCGTAAATAACAACCAATGGGACACAGTCATTGTTTTATGAACAGTTGAATAGCGATTGAAACTTGGATAATTTTATACTATGGTTTTAAAGTGAAACGTTTGTTCATGTTCCTAGGAATAGAAGAGAAGAATCCTCTCCCACTTGACTGGTTTCAAGATGTTCCTTTTTCTTTCTTTCTATTTACTTTTATTCTTCTTTTGCATGTATTGACATCTTGAGATCGATTAGAGGGGTCACTGCAGGATGCCAGAGCCGGCTGGAAGTTCAGCTAAGAAAATATGGAAATACACAGGCTACTTTAATATCACCAGCACCTTACTATTTTTCTCTGCGCCATTGATGCAGTCAGATGTAAGAATGCGTTTAGTTATAAACTAATCACAGTTAATTTTATACCTCGATTTGCAATTGTTATTACAAATTTATCAGCTTGACGCGCGCTTGTTTTTGGAATATCTCGATTAAATGTGCAGATGTTTTTACTAATGAAAAGATGAGAAGATTAAGCACATGGCCACTTTCTGCTAGATTATTGTACTTCTTTATGGGCAGAGTAGGCAATCCAGCGGCAGTGACTAGAAAAACAAAGTTGATAAATGACGTCCGCAAATAACACCAATCTGCTTTTCAACTTTTTTTTTAATCTGAGGTGGAGAGTGTTATAGGTAATCTTTTATATTTAGTGCAATCTGAATTTAAAAAAAATACCTCAATATGTTCAATAATATTAGTATTTTGTACCTATGTTTTCAGAATGTGGGTAAATAAAACACACAATAGTTATGAAACGATTACTTTCTTGTCACAAAGAAGACTCACATTTCATTCGTAGGGCAATAGACTGATTACAAGGACAGTGTTCGTTTGTTGTCAAGTAGAAAAGACGTGGACAAGATGGACTGCATGGTTTTTATGGAAGGAAGCGTGAAAGTCATAGTCGTTTAACTGCTGAATGTCATCAAGAAGCCTTTCTCAGAATATATCGTTTACAACTAACTCAATGGGTTCACCACAGCAGGGAATCTACACATCAAAATGTGAGTACTGTCGTCCGTCAATATCGCGGTCTCCCTTTAGACTGTGTCTTGTTATGGTTGTTAGATGCATAACCTTGGATGAACTGGAATGCGACAAGCTCGGCCACGCAATCCTATACATACGATTTGAACATGACAAAGGTGTGCGTACATTGGGTACTGCGAGACTTGACACAGGTCCAGAAGGACAAAAGGGCTGAAGTCTCTTGTCGGCTACTGAAAATGCATAATGGAAAATCCGGATTTTGGGGGAAGCTAGTGACTGGTGTGAAGTCAATGGTGTCACCACCAAACAACGGAAAAGAAAGTTCGATATCTAAGGAGTTACCGCCCAAGAAATCTCGTGCTGCTTCGTCTGCGGGCAAGCAGATGGTCCTGGTCTTTTGGGACTCTTCAGGCACATTGTTAATGAACTGACTTCCTCGAAGAATGACTGTCAACAGCGAGGTGTACTGCGAGATACTTAACACGATTTAGACACAGAAGTCAAGGAAAGTGCTCCTTCAACATGGCGCTACACCAGTAATATTACGACCGCAAATTTGGCATCGCTGGTTCATTGCTCTACCGCGCTCTTTTCACATATGCACGTTGTTTACTCTTCGTGACCTCCGTTCCTGACCACTGTGGCTCACTAACTGAGCTTCGGAGCGTGTTGAGACACGCAGTTCTGTATACGTACCATCTGGTGGCTTCATTCCATACACTTTCAATCGTATATCTTAGAATTTTACTGTTCTCTTGTTCGCTAGGGAAAAATGGCCATGACTTATGACTTATCCGTATATTACATATTATATATACATATATACATAAGGTGATTCATTTCATCCTGCAGATTAGTTAGTAGATCTACATTCTAGACGAGATAGACTCCTGTATTGATAAATCATCTCATTAGACCATCTAATTAGACTACGAAACGCCGCTCTGCCAGCACAACGATTAATACATTTGCTTATCACAGTGAATGCAGGTGTGCAGGGTAGCTTTTTATTAATCTTTATACGTTGTATAGAACGTTCTGGATTAGGAACAATTCCCAAAGTTTCTTCCTGTTCGAATGCTAATACGAATGGAACACTCTAGATACCTATATAAGCCTTTAAATAACCACAGTGGTTAGTGTTGGAATGTTTGCAGAGAGCAAAACAATTCAAAGCCTGACTTTTTATCATTTAACAATAAATGTGTTTAATTATATGAAAAGGAAATAGTATTATGCAATAAAACATATGTTTATGTTTGTAATTCAACGATTATGCATTAAAAGTGTCATACAAAACTTATTACTTGTCTTTTTTCCGTAACTAACCAGCGGTTTCCATGTAATTATCTAAAATAAAAAGCTATAACCATAGTGTTGGGATTTGAAATCCGCTGCTTCACAGTATAAATCCAGCGCGATCACCACTGCAATTAGAACGCGTTTTCTAAGGAAATACAACAATTCAGGTAAAATTAGATATGTGTTTACGGCATAGATAATGAAAATTCAGGATTTCATAACTTCTCCATCAGCAGTATGAGTTAATCACCCGGTATATGTTGGGTTTGATTCCCACCATGACCATCCTTCCTAATTGAGGTTTTTTTTCCAGGTTTTCTTCCTTCTTCATATGGCAAATACCGTGGAAGTACCCTATATTTGGACTTTTCTGCTTTAAAAAATCATTTCCAATTTATCATTTCAAGTGTCAACCTCCTACTGTTAAATGTGCTTTAAACACCATTTAAAATATATAACAAGATCTACAGAAGCAGAAATAAATGAAACATTGAAAAAGTTGCATAAATAGCGCAATATTTCAAGCCACTTGTGTTTGTTTTCAAATAGAAGACAAATGAAGGTGACAAAAGTAAATATTGAATTCGAAGGTAAGGTTATATGTGAAAATATTAAACAAACCACGAGGGGGAAATGCGGGTAAAGAAAAACTAACTAAGAATATTATATTAACTGAAAAAACATAATAATAATAATAATAATAATAATAATAGCAAAGTAAAAAGGCAATTATTAACAGGTAAGATTTAAACCCACCAATAATAATAATAATAATAATAATAATAATAATAATAATAATAATAATAATAGCAAAGTAAAAAGGCAATTATTAACACGTAAGATTTAAACCCACCAATAATAATAATAATAATAATAATAATAATAATAATAATAATAATAATAGCAAAGTAAAAAGGCAATTATTAACATGTAAGATTTAAACCCACCAATTTATATCGTCTTCATTTTGATATTTTACCAGAAGATCGGTTCCTTTTTCTCTTTCAATACGCGGCCACCTTCTTTATAACAGCTTTTCGTCTCTTTATGCCTATATTAAAAATCTAGCACAGAGGTTCCAAGGCCAAAAATACCCTTCCTATCTTTTACAACCCCGTTATCATCCCTGCGCACAAAAAGTTCGGTTGTAAAACCAAAACTTCCTACGTGAAATTTATTAAACTTGTAACTACTTAAGGCCCCTGGAATTCAGAGTAGTAAACCTATTTTGAAAGCATGTCACGATGTTTTATTCATGCATTCTTTCTTTAGTGATTTTTCTAATGTTGTGCCCCGCTTTACTTTTAGAACACCCCCTAACCTTAAAAGAATATTTCGTCGCAGTCAGTTTCCTGTCCGGTCGCAGGCTCTTATCCTTGTCAAAGCTCCAAATGCTAAACCGGTGCGCCTTTTGTCCTGTCAGTCGTTTCACAGCCCTAATTCATCCAGGGAAATGATTACTTCAGTTGCTAAATGTTTCTAAGATGTTGCATATTATATGTCATCTTGTAAGCTTTGTAAAACATTTGACATTTGTTTTAGCATCTATTGTTGCACTCCATAGGAGCAATTATAGGTTTTTCTGTTAAAAATGTCTCCTTTGCCGCTGGTCCAACTTGCCCCGACTCTATGCAAGGATTTTGATGATTATTTATCTTCAGTGACGTTATCATAAAACCTAGCAATGAAATGAAACATTTTGAATTTTGATCAATCACAGCCCAATATCGCAGTGAGATTATTGAAAAGTTACCGGATGAAGTGCATTTATCTTGTGGTCAGTGTAGCCAACTCTATACCATCACTATATAATTCCTGGTCAGGCAAAATTGACCACTTTTCTGCATTTTCAGTAATTGTCAATTTAAGTAAATCAATATATATTCATTAAGAAATAATTTTTGGTATTGAGCCAAACAGTCTGAAATCATTTTATAAATTATGTAACAATATCTGCCTAAGCTACGATAAGCATGTTCAGAATTGTAAAATGTTAATTCTGTTTTGTTTTCTCAGTTGGTATTAGTAAATCGAACGGTAGTGATTGTAATAGTCGATTTTCGTCTATTTCACTCTCACGTTTCTTGGTATATCTGCTGAATAGGTGAGGAAGTCATAAGAAAGTGTAAATCTTTATACAATAGTTGGTAGTCTGCGCGAATTCAAACATATTATTTTTATTCTTATTCTATTCATGAGAAAGTCCTAATTCGTATTTGACTTTTCTTTATTGCTATTACTGATAATCGATATTCCTCTGTTGCAAGGTGGCCTGAAAATGTTTCATAATATAATTATTACAATATTAATAAGCCAATTTGCGAGAATTATATTTAGATTCTTATTTTATTCGTGATATAGTGCTAATAAATATCACTTGAGGGTCTGAGCTTTCCAGACTTGTTAAGTTGGTGAATTTATCCGCAATCTCAGACCCTCTTTTGATATACTTGTGAAAGGTTTCAGTTATCGTTACTGTCTCATGACTTTGAGAGTTATCAGTGATAAGGAGACAGCAGCAATATTTTTGTATAAAGCGCTTACACCGATCAATCTTAACGTGTAAATATTCCCCTTTCTACTTCACTGTTATTATTATGTATTACTTAAATTTTTAATACAATTCTTACTTATTTTTCCTCCCTCACCATTTTCTCCTTATGGCTTATTTAATCTTTTTTTTTCTTAGAGATTCAATATTTATTTTAAGTATCATCACTACTCCTCTGTCTTTGAAGTAGACAAATGGTTGCAAATATTGCGCTTATTGTGGACATTATTTTTTTTTTAATTTCTCCTTCTCTTCCTCTTATTACATGTATAATTGTATATAACATGACTTAAATATATATAAACACACAGCTTATAATTTGTTTTTAAAATTATAATAACAAAAACAGTACCTGACTCAGCAAAGTAGTTTATATTTTTAATTCGGCGAAAAATAAAATAAAAAAAAACATTGACTTCAAAAATGACGCAGACATTCTAATATGAATTAATTTATTTTCTATTTGTTAAACTTAGTTTAATGATGTCTTAATTTCGTTCTACTTAGTTTATTTATGAAATGCACATTAAATTAAGGCATTGAAAAATAAACGATACACCTAGAAAATTCTTTTTCTATCTTCAAAACTACTAAAAATACTTTATTTACAATTTGCTTTTATATTTTCAAGATTTTTTTACGATTGTTTCATATTGGTTTCATATTTACTCTTTTAGTATATTTAGAAGTCGAATAAGATTAACGTTGCAAACATGTATAAATCTGCTATATTCAGAACCTATATCATCTAATTGATGGATTCTAGAGACAGGGTGAATGGTGCTCAAGAGCCTTTGTCTATTCTGAAAGAAGCACCCTCGTTGTTCAGACATGCAAGAACGAACAACACGCTCCACGTGGTCTTGTGCTGTTCCATTAATAACTCTTTATTTGACTTTTCTTAGAAGAGCTTGGGGTTATCAAGGGAAGTTTTTGTAGTTGCTAGAGATAAAAATATCGGCAGCGTTCAGTGAAGCGTTCTGGACTGGAGCCATATGTCTAAACAGATGAAGCCCGCAAGTCTGTGACGTGAGTTCTGTTGCACTGCACGGATTTCCTTCCCGCAGTGGCACTTCACAGTTTTCTAGCCGTTAGTTTGGTGTTTTCACTTAAACGATTTAGTGCTGTTATTACCTTTTTGTGTTATGTATGTATCTCCCAGCCTTTTGTATTGCTTCACGTAGTCATGTGCTTCGAACATTGAAGATGTCTACACTACATTGTAATAGTTTTTGGACAGCTCGTACAATAAACAGTTTTTTTAACACAGGGAACTCAAACTAAAAATTCTTATGTTGTAGCACTAGGGATGTTATATAATGTTTATATACTCCAGTGTTACTATCTTTGCTTTAATGCAGAATGTGATAATTATTAATCTATCACGCTTTTTTAAATTTTTTACATTCCTCATGGCAGTTCAGAAATCAGCGATATTATATAAATTTGTTTTTAAGATTTATTTGCATCATTTACCATGTTGGCAACATGTCAGGCTGGGAGAAAATCAATAACAGCTGACCCGATCAATGCGCAAACCCAAGTGCATATTATAGCACGAAAAAATTCAGCTGTAACTTAGTATAGTATAAAAATAAAATATTTTAATAAAAATATTAAATATTAAGTTTTAATTTATAATGTTACCTCGCCAAAATGCTTTATAAAAACGAGTAATTACCACCGATGCGATATTTTGTTAATTCTAGAATTTTAGGGAACATTTCCTCTGTTTTTCTGCTAATAAAAATAGGCGAACTATTTCTTTGAAACAAGGAGAATTTCGAAATGATTGGAATAACATTAATTTTAAATAGATAAGAGACAGATCAATACTTCGTCTTTTCAGAAGTCTGTTGTTATTATTGCACTGATGATGCCAACCGCAGAAGTTGGTGAAAGCTACGGTAGCATGTTAAACCATGGACCATGGCAAAGCAGCGCGGAAGAGTATAACTCTCTTAATTATAAAACAGGTTTTGAGAGCTTAAGAAATATTATAGTAATTTATTTGTAAATATTAAAGTCTGTGTATAAATTGTATATAATACACATGTTAAATGTTATTTTATGAAATGGCTCTTTCACAGTACTAATATACACTGCATAAATCAGGGATAATTATTAGTAATGTGAGCAAAGTTTGCATTTTGGTTCCAACCGCCACTGGTAGCCGAGGAGGTTAAGGCGCGAACCCTTGAGCAGGAGGTCTAGGGTTCGAATCCCACCAGGACAATCCTCTCTGACTGGGTTTTTTTTTTTCGAGGTTTTCCTTAGTCATAAATGGCAAATGCCGGGGAGATACCCTAAACTTTCGCCTGGAACGATTCCTTCCTTAAAAAAATATCCTTTCTCAGTTTATAATTTAATTTCGTGTATCATCAGTGTCCACCGCCTGTGGTGCCTCAGTAGTAAAAACGGGTGTTAAACACTATTAAAAAAACTCACTTTCAGCTAGATTCACCCCTAGGCTACTGTCCTGGCAGATCTTTCTATTACACTGGTACCTTATCGCAAAAACCAGCCTTTTCAACGGATTGAAAGTGGATAAGCTATTGGTTGTCCCATTCGCTACCGAACCTGGTATTTCTTTAATAATTTTATTTCCAATTAATATATTGCAACGATATGAACGGAATACCTACAGTATATGTGACATGAAATGAAACGTGTTTGCAGTGTTGCGACATGTATTAGTAGTTCACCACGCAGTATGTCCCCTCAGTCTGTCTTCTGTCTCTACTGGTCCCGTTAATTGTTCTGTCATTCGGCTGAGTTGTCTACGTGAGAGTTCCTGTACGTGAGAGTTCACACAGAATGCTCGCAAATGTACCGGTGTACGGTGGAAGACAATTTCTGGAGAAGACAAGTTCAATATTTGGATTGTCGCACAAACTAGAAACCAAGGGAATTTTGTTGCAGGACCAAACTGGTTGTCGTTCACAATGTCCAAGGAAACGATCCAAAAAAGGAAGGACAATCTACTGGCGTCTCCAAAAAGTCGCTGCGCCGACGTTTGCAGGGGCTTTGGCTATCGCGCTCGCCCTGTTATTTTTATGGAGAAATCTGAAAAGAAGAGTTAACCTCAACAAACCACGAACCAGAGAGGCCTTGAAAGGAAACATTACATTCATGCAGTAACACCGACGTACGGGCAAGATTTCCAAAATATGCTAGACTGGACTCAATTCTGTCTGGCCTATTCCAGCACACATTATAGTGCTATCACATTCGTCATTGAGATAAGTTCGCTCCCAATTTAGTTGTAACTTCTTCATTAGTGTTAAAATAATTAAATAAATTTCCGATTCAATAACAAGTGGGACACCTGTACAATCCGCGCCAGCGCGCCGGGCAAGACTGCTACCAGTACCACAGGCCGGGTGGCCTATTCTACCATCAGTCTTCTCGAGCGTTTTGGTTAGCCCGCTATCCCGCTGCTGTAGCGAGTTACGTTGCCCGTGAGTTGTGCAACAGTCTCATTGAGTCCAACCATCCGGACGACTCCTTGAAAGGACGGGTCAGTATACTTGTAGTAATGTCGTAAATATCACGGGTGCTTCGGGATCCATACAGCTCGCTCAGAACATCTGAAGAGGCGGAGTCCCTTCCTCCAAAGAGAATCGAGCAGCATTTGTGTTGGAAAAAGTCATGATTTTTCTTTTCGCCAGTTTTATTCTTCAATAGTTTCTTCTCTGCTTTTATCTATTTCATACTTTCAAGTATCTATTGATGGCTACAGATGCATTCCTGGCAAGTTTTCCCGCGGATTGGGTATTGAATCGTTAGTAAAAGTTTTCTTTTCAGTCTCAGAATCTAGAATTCAGACCTGAAGAGCGTGGATAATTGCCCTGGACTCACCTGCATTCCAATCTCGGAACTAGAAGGAATGGTTTTTGCCTTGGACCAACTACCTTGCAGATTGGCTGCTTGAAGTGAGGCGATAGGGTGATTTGCGAATGGCCCTGTGAGGCTAGAATAACACTAGAATATCTTTCTCATCTTACTGTATGACGCAAAAGATTCAAGAGATGAAGTGCTTAGTACTTCCCGTTCAGGTATAGAATGCATCCTTAAGAGGGACCACCCCTTTTTAATTTGCCACATTGCATTAAAAAAATGTAACTATCAAAATGCAAGAATGTCGATAGCAGTAATGTAACGGCACAAAAATCAAGAATTTTCATTTCATTGAATAAATTAAGCAATTAAATACAAACCCCATTAGGCTGAGAGAAGACAGAGCTAAATACATACAAGTAATTTCAACTAATTGTGAAAAAATCCCACACGACTGTCTAAACCGACTCTGCTTTTATCTGGAAAATGGATCAACATTTTTAATTGATTATTATGTGAATAAATACAATATATAAAATATATAGAATCCAATTAAAGACACAATTAATAATTAACCAGTTTTTATAACTAAGAATAAATAAACTGACGTATATGATGGCATTATTTTTCAACTATTTGTTTTTTCTAGCCCTTATAATAATACCCGTGTTGTACGTTCTGCCTTATATACACAGTAATAATTTAGGAAGCAGTGTTTATTTTATTGGAACAATTTAAAAACCATCTGCATGTCGAGGCAATATATATAAATTTTTCAAAAGCAATCCCACATCTCGGTGATCAAAATTTAATTACAATCACACCTCAAGCTATGAAAACTTACAATTATACAACTTATATTTCTTTGAGATAGACGATTGATTCATTGATGCCCATCAGAAAACAGGAAACATTACATAACTGGATTAGTTTTATTAACAGTCCACTATTTTAATTAAATTGGCAAATCAAATATGAGTAATTTGAGTATATCTCATTGTCTATCAGCACTATGCATACCAAGGCTTTGCTAAATTTGCCACAGCTGCGCACGTTTGAATAGACAAGAACTTCACAATGTACAGTTCGCACAGGTCCTATGGAACTTTCCCTTTTGGAAATTCAAGTATTGGATGAACAGCGCAAGAAGACTAGGTAGATTTGTCGAACATGTCACAGCTCCCGAAATAGCTCTCACTTATTTCCTCCTTTTTCCTACAACAAACTAACTGACTGAACACTTCCAATCCTAATATCTCCAACTCTTTTACATCACACGGAATTTAAGAGAAATCAAATACTATAATGAACGGATGTTTTCTTAGCTACAGTTGCAACATTTTAATGGTATTAGCTCATGCTTTTTACAACAATGTGTGGTACCGTCCGAGGATGCTGATGGAGACAGCCTGGAGAACTAAGTCCTGCATTATTTCTGTCACATTACTCTCGGCTTTGTTTCCCTAAGGCAAATCATGCACGTTTTTGTTGAGGCGCATGCGCAGAGATTATTACATTTTCACACAAAACGAGATACCAACTGTTACTTACATGACTTCGACAATGTTTTATTGGAACACATTATTGCCCTATTATAGGGAATAATTTTCATTATTGGACCCCCACATGCCACTATACATGAGAATTTTTAAATAGTGCTGATGAGATTTCGCCTAATAACCCTTATGTGACTTTTCGGACATCCTGTAGTGATTGTAAATATTAAATACAATGTATTTATTCATGAGTTCATAGCGACCACGTGAAACCTCTTCGCTCTCTCTTTATAATATCCTTGATACGTTTTTATCTGGAAATTCTTACTCTAAATAATTCTAAGCATTTTTCAGTTAAAGCACGCACGACTATTTTGCAGAGGAATATCCAATTTTAACAAATTTATGACCAAATATGAACAGGGTCCGTTTACTTTCATAAGTGTAGATATTTTCGAATTCGTTCTTGACCTGGCTATAAAGCAGTAATTGTGTCATTACACGCAATGTTGGCATACATCAAAGCGGTGCTTAAGTTGGAGAAAATTTAGCCATAAATGATATGCTTTGCATCTTTGAAGCATTAAGGAACGTCTATAGTTTACCACACAATACGTCATATTTTTATGTCCTGATATTAGTAGTGTTTGCCAAAGTATTATAAGCACGGAATTCATACTGGGTACGACTGTGCAAGCGCCATTCACTTTTTCGTGTTATTTGCATATTACATTGCCATTTTGCCAATTCGTGTGCCTAGCATTGTCAAAGCGGTTTGTTGCCATATTTTGACCCGGGGAATTTTTCGCTAATTTCAACCACCACCTTCTTAATGTGCTATTCAAACCTCTTGACGTTTAGGGCGTGTCCACTCAAATGACACTAGCGAATAGCAGCAGTGCTGTGTGTTTTATATGGACAACGTTTTCGCCGATTTTAAAACTATAAAATATTTAGAAAGACTTCACAAATAGATTAAAGTGCGACATTTTTCTCAAAATGTGCAAACAAAAATATATTTCTACACCAACAGGTAGAATGGTATTTTAATATTTTACAGTTTTAAGTACTCCGTTAATAATTACATCTATATTTAATGCTAAATTGATATACGAGGATCGTCTCAAAATTAAGTTACACTACTTTTTAAAAAAATAGTAAAATATTTCAAAAAGGGTATATTTTGAAAGTTACTTTCAATAACTATTTTTCTACACAATCTCCTTGAACCTCAATACATTTTTGGTTCCGTGAAATGTTTTTTTAAATCTAGTGTCAAACCCCGCTTCCCACCAAACTGGCTAGCCACACTTCTTGTTTTGGGTCATTCTCATTTACGAAGCGCCTTTCGCCGAGATGTTGCCTCAGCTGCGGGAAAAGGTGGTGGTCGCTCGGTGCACAGTAAGGTGGATGACCGAAAACATCCCATCGAAACTTCTCAGAGAGGGCTTTAGTTTCACAAACATCATGTGGGCGAGCGTTATCATGGAACAAAAAAAAATGTTTAGCTCTACTTTGCCCTCCTTTTGTTTTGAATCGCACTTCTGAGATTTCTCAACACCTCACAATAGCGAACAGCTGAGATCGTGGTAATTGTCAACAATACTGCCTTGGAATCCCAGGAGATCGTTGCCATGATCTTGCCAGCCTATTCCACAACTTTCGCCTATTTTGGCGTTGGCACATTCTTTCCTTTCCACACCATACTCTGTCTTTTGGATTCTGGCATCAGTTATGGATCCATTTCTCGTTCCCGGTCACAAATCGGCCGAATAAACCGTCTCCCTCATCCTAAAAAAAACCTGCAAAAAGTGTAGTGCCTCGTCAACTCTCGGCTCTTTGTAATGTTCTGGAAGCACGCGAGGAACCCATCTTGCATAGACATTTGGTATACGTAGATCCTCAGAAATGATCCTGTGAAGTGCTGCATGGTTTATTTCAATATTCGGAGGAAGCTCAAACAGAATTTCATCAAGCGTAAGGCGCCGATCGGTGTCCATGGCCCTTCGGACCTCGTCGAGCGCGGGAAGTGGAGGGTCGGCCGCTTCCTTGTAGATCGTGTAACGTTGTTCTCCCTTCAATGAATAATTGAGGCTAATGAGAAATTGTTGGTATTGACATAACTTCTTTATGCTACACACGGAAAATGGATAGTAGCACGAACTTCGCAATCAGCGATAGGAACAAGTGCAGTCCCCATTGTTACTGGCGCCTGAATGTCCAAGCGGTAAAGGTAGCGCATAGGAATTTTACAGTGCTGCCACTACACCCACACAAAAGTTCCCTGTGACTCCCGGACTTTTCCCGCCTACCGCGCGGGTTTAAAAATATAATGTAATTTACTTTTGAGTTTATACTATAACATTTGTCGTAAATGACGCTAATGTATTTATAATGTTGCGCAATAATTGTCTTCTAAAAGAGGTGAAAGTGAATTATGCTGTTGTCATCCTTCCTAATGTTTTATGACGGTTTCGTGTTATTACACCTCCATAGCGATTGCTAAAACCGGCTCATAAACAAGATTTAACAAGGAAAACTTACATTATAAACATACGAGAAACAAGTACCTATGTCAGTCTCATTTGTAACTACATTCAATGTTCGCTGCGCTTTAAGTAGCATTACAACATAACGTTCAGAAAATCTGTTTTATTCTTTTAACAAGATATTTTTAAATCAATTATACATATCACTCGGTAAGACCGAAACTAGCAATCTTTCCAGTAGATCTACTAGGTATTTCATGGTGTTGTCGCCCGTTTCATACTAACAGCCGCAAAACGGGCAACTATGGCGATTTTATATCCATAAAACTTTATTCAGTTT
Source organism: Metallyticus violacea (assembly GCA_030762175.1). Classification (NCBI taxonomy): domain Eukaryota; kingdom Metazoa; phylum Arthropoda; class Insecta; order Mantodea; family Metallyticidae; genus Metallyticus; species Metallyticus violacea. The sequence continues at coordinate 49,987,296 of CM060833.1, read as the reverse complement.
CCGCAAAACAATACAAAACAATAAAAATAAAATAACATAGGATCTTTTTAGAAAAGTGCTGATATTGATACCCATTGATATTTTTTTAGTTCTGGTTTGTTTCATAACTTTTATTTTTCAACTTTCTCCCTAAATAAAAAAGGCAGTGTCAGTATATCATTCCACACTTATGGTATTCTAAAAGAATTTAGACTTTATTGTCTACACCGATTTTCTCTACCTGCAAGGAGTGTTCGTGTATCGGGTTTTTCTGTACCCCATTACCTGTTCTTTTGAGTCTAACAATGACCACATAAATGAAATCTACTTTATCAATAAAGAATATTAATCGTGGATCAAATTACTGTATCATTAACGTTCAGCAATATCCAAACACAGAATTTACGCGAATATTATGCAACTCGAGGAAAATAGTGATATTGTATGCTTTCAAGTACAAATGAATTAAATTTAGGGAGAGGAATCAGATGTGTGTGAATGACAATTTTCTAAAAATATATCAGAAATGTGCGTGAATGTAGCATTTCCAACATACGCTGCACTGGTAGTTACCGCTCCGATTGCTGACCTGCCATCTGCCTTAAAACGGGCGAAAAACCATGAAGAACTAGTAGTAGCAAAGTTAGGAAGTTAATGCAAGTGAATAAAACCATAAAATTATTAACATTTTAAATGTCACGTCATTAACCTTTTAATATGAAAGTGGAGTTTATAGGAATTTTATTTAACAACAGCTTGCTATTGAGCAAAGGTTTCACAACGATGCGCTTGCATGTGATTGGTCAAGAGATTTCAATCATACAGTAGTTTTCCTTACCTTTTTGCTTTCTATCTCCCGCTTGTGTGTGTGTGTGTGTGTGTGAGAGAGAGAGAGAGAGAGATGTAAAAAATTAACAGTAATTATAAAAGCAGAAAAGAATAAAGCACTAAGAGAAAGTCACACAGTTTACTCAGAGATAGAGAAATGGCAGCTATAATTTTACATAAAGCGCATGTACCACCTGGTTTAAATCTTACGCATTATTTTTTTTTTCCCACACACTCTTGTTGCTAGTTTCAACTGTTTCCATGCATAACGTTACCTTCGATACTCAATATTTACTTTTATCACCTTCACTTGTCTTCTTGCCATAGAAGAACACTAATTTTGTAGATTAATTTAACGCCAAATTGTGAAAACGCTGTTCATTTTCTATTAACAATATCGAATATTAAGGAGGCGTGAAGCTTTTCTAACACGAATTTTAATGCTGTTTAGTTTTAATATACATTTCTGAGTACCAAATAGTATTATTTCAAAAGCAAATAACTTCCATATTTTATGTCTGTGACCTTGGGTTCCATGTCTCAAATAGATTAATTTATCGCCAAATTGTGAAAACGCTGTTCATTTTCTATTAACAATATCCAATATTAAGGAGGCGTGAAGCTTTTCTAACACGAATTTTAGTTTTAATATACATTTATGAGTACCAAATAGTATTATTTCAAAAGTAAATAACTTCCATATTTTATGTCTGTGACCTTGGGTTCCATGTCTCAAATCACTTTTATAAGATCCCTCTACATACAGTGAAGATATTTAGGTGCTATTCATGAACACCCTATACGCAAAAATTTTATCAGGATAAAAGGAGGTATATGAATGTTTAATTTTTATTTTATTAAAGTATTTAACGAATCAAATCGACACCAAATACAGCTGATAATGAGTAAATTTCTATGCAGTAGAAAAATCACTATTCTTTTTGCACCTATCGCATCAAATAATGCATTTTAGAAAGTGGAATAGATGGCAAAAGTTTGGAACAAAGTTCCTTCTCTTACCAAAGCCTTCTTAATTCCCTAAGTATCTGTGTAAAGTAGCGAACTCCAAGAAAGCGTATTAAAATTCCAGCTTCCAAATAGTCCGGAAAGTTTCCCAGTTGTCAGAAAGTCGAGAAGTAGCAAGATTGACTGCATTAAATGTTAATGAGATGCCACGAGAATACCATAGGTATTACAAGCATCGATAACTACGAAATTTGAGAAAAGTTCGATCTGAAGTGCATGGAGAAGTCTGGGATTGATGATTGAAAAAGATTGGGTGATCTGCCTTCATGCAACTGTCGGTTTAGGTTATTTTTACAATTATTTAAGTGCATTCTTTATAACCTCTTCGTCCTATTCAGTGCCTTGGAAGATTGTCATCAAGGTACGCACGTACATCTCGGTGGTAATGTGGTGATCTGCCATATCTGCCCTTGTGAACATCGCATACGATACCATGAGTCTCAAATTTGTCTCGAATGCGTGCAATTGTTACTCACGTTGGCGGTTCTGTTCTGTACACACGTCTCCATTACCTTTGAACTTCAACAACATTTTCGGTTTTCCAACACCACTTCAAAATTGCTTTTCGCTGTTCAAACGATAATCTTGGCTCCATTTTATAGTAGCAACGCTAGCATAACTTAATGTGAGTCACATCTGTTTACAGAACATCATAGATAATCTTGACCTCATTTGTTCATTGTTGATTTACCTCTCACGTAGCAACGCTATCATAATGTGAGTCACATCTGTTTATAGAACATCATACTATACATTACTGTTGTTTTTCGGTTCAACTTTGAAATATATTTAATGGATATCTACTGTGAAAGTGTGTGTACATCTTTTTGGCCCCATCGGTATTTGCAACCTTCACATGGGTGCATCAGACACCACGTGCTTTAATAAGACATTAAGATACATTTCTTGTATACATTAGTAAATGAGAATTAGCTCCAGTAATTAAATTAGTTAGATTAATAATAACGTTAATAATATTATTAATAATAATTTAAATATTAGCTTAATAAATCATCTAGGATATGTTTCCCCTCTCTTCGCCCCGGTTTTCAGACCTGAGTTGTCTCATCCAGTTGTTCGACAGGAATTTACCTACCTGCTGCTCATTTTTGCCTTCCAGTAAGCCCACCATGTCTCTTGCCCCCATTAGAACCAGTAAAGGAATGTTTCAGTAAAATGATAAAACCGCTTTGAAAACAGGAACGAAAATTGTTAACTAACGTATCCAAATAGAGCATATTTACCCGTACAGAAATGAATGACGTTGTATCATTGTTACTAATATATATATGTATATAAACTCGGCTCTAGCTAGCGACATGATAATATTTTTTGTAAAACTCTTAAGACTGAATGCACCATTGTTGCAGTTTAATTGTTCTGGTGTCATTTTCCAACACTCTAGCTGCTGTTTGCAATGTAGTGTTATATTTTTGTAACTTTGTGCTTCGCTGTGAGTTATTACTCCCATGAAATGCATCAATGAGTTAAAATGTTTTTACGTTCATATTCTCATGTTGACCATCAAACCATTTTTTATTTCATATCGTTTTAGATTATTTCACACTTTAATGGTTCTCTTTGAATAGCTGGGCTCATTTAGTTGAATAATGTGTTAAATATGAGACAGAGAATGAAAAATTGATAGGCCTTTGTGAACCATTAAACAAAAATCGTCAATAACAAAATAGTTCTAATATTAATACTATACATAGTTGACGTTTCCGTCTTTGGTTTATAGTATTGACCTTCTTTCGTTCGTTTTAATATTTTAAATTAATTCATTTACTTCTAATGATTCCAGCTATCAGTAGGTAGTTGCTTCTGGCAAATTAGGTTGAAGCAAATACAGGGGTCATTTGTAGAATACAACAAGCTCAAATTAAGACATATTTACCCTTAGAATAAAAAATGTGTGTTTTTCAGCAGGTTCTGCAACTCAGAATAGTTTCAATACAGTTTAATATCTCGTTTAACATTGCAGCAATAAACTGGAGTTCCTGCAGAATGAGTCAAAGCTCCAGAGACTGTATAGGTCGTGTTTAAAATTCAGTATTGAAAATACATGTAGCATTTTATCATAATCTTTGAATATTTTTCTACATATATTTAATATATGTACTAAAATTTAAAAAGTAAAAAAATAGCATACATTTTAACTTGTATGACGATTTAAGGTGTCAGTTTGATTAAATAACACATAAAATTGGTTCGTTTATTAGGAATATAATCAATTATTTCTAAATATATCGAATGCTTTAGTTATAAATAAACCTGAACGATTCTTCTTCCAGCTAATTGACATATTAATTGAACACAAGAAAACCGCCACGGGTAACCGAGGTCGTTCAGGCGCGGACTCATGAGCGGTTCAAGGGTTCGACCCTCACAAAGACCGTCCTACCTGACGTAGGATTTTTTTTTTTTCAAGTTTTCCTCAATCCTCATAAATGGTAAATTCCGGGGAAGTACCCTAAACTTAGGTCTGGAACTCTTCCTTCCTTTAGAAAAAATCATTTCAGTTTATAATTTCATCTCATATATCATCAGTGTACACCGCCTGTAGCTTCAGTAATTAAACTGGCGTTAAACATTATTATAAACAAATGTTTCTACACAAGCGCATTAATACCCTGAAGAAGAATTCAGCGAGAGAGGATATCAAATAATTTGTTGTAGATTTAAATAAAATATTCATTCAAATGAAAATTTACCAAAATTTGCCAACAGTAGTGAAGTCAATTTATTTTCATGATAACACTCAACTTAACATTGCAAACACCTTAACATAAAAAACAAAAGAAGTAACACACTTTTTTGTTTTACTTCCAAACTACAAACCACTGTAATACACCAGGTAACTGCAAATTAACAAATTCATGTAATTAACACACGAAGTATTATTCCAGCATTTTGTCTACTTTGATACCTACATTGGGGTGTGGTAAATATAGTGAGAGCAGTTTAAAAATCTCGTTACACTGTTCAGCCGGTCGGCGGGTAAGCCCTGCTTTGACTCGAGCATTTTCTTGCGTATATCTGGCTACAACATTTGTAGAGTTCTTCTCTGGCAACCAGTCAGATAAACATCAATGCTTCTGCTGCCAAGCTGCTGCTAATGCACGTTAAGAAGTAATGCTACAGACGGAGAGCTCCGTTTAAATGTCCCACAACTCATATCGTTCGATCAGCGAACATACGCCCCTACAATCGCTGTGATTCCCGACAGGACACGTAAGGTGCCAGTCAGTTGGGAGAGAAATTTCGACAGAGTCGGGCAGTTGTTGTGCAGTCGAGAGTGAACTTTCATTAAATAGTGCAGTAATGTTGTGCAGTGCTGCCAGATTTCGAGAGCACCATTACTCTCCTCGTTAGGACGACGTAAACTTTCAAGCTCTCGAAAACTTGGCAGCAGACGCATCATCATTTCCTGAGTAGTCGCCCGAAAAGACTTCTACAGAACAGGAATCGCTTCCGTTGTAGTAGATGCTGGAAATGTTGCTGATTTTCTCTGACATCTTAAGAAGTTATCAGTAATCGACCTAAATTCGTTTTGAATGTTTAAATTCCTCCAGTGTGTGAGAGCTTGTTGAATGTGCTCCATTGTTCAATGCACCCAAAGGTAAAAATCGCAAACTATAAGATCAGAGGAACAAGGAGAGCTTTAATAAGAACTCTTATTTCATCAAGTTTTTCTTCTGCGAGCAAGTTATATCTTCGGTCAATTTTTCTGCCACCCTTGTTTTTTGTATTGAAACTTAGCTACCAGGAAATTTACGTCTGCCTTGTTCTGCCTGTATCAGATGTAAGCCTTGAAGAGAAATGTCGCAGTGATATGTCACTACTGCACAACATTACTGCACTATTTAATCACATTTCACTCTCGACTACACAGCAACTGCCCGACTCTGTCGAAATCTCTCTTCCAACTGACTGGAAGAGAGAATGGCGCCGCTCGTATTGCGTGGGGAATCACAGCAATTGGAGGGGGCATGTCCGCTGATCGGACGATCTAAGTTGCGAGACTTTTAAACTGCTCTCTTCTTTTGTAGTATTACTTTTTAACTTTTAGCATTTGCAGCAGAAAGCGAGTTGCTCGAAGCCAAGAGCCGGCCAATTTTCTGCTCCGTCATCCTTTGCAGTCACTTGCACTGTGATCAATAATGTCTAGTATTTAACAGGATTAGTTTCAGTTAATAAGTACTAACCTGTGTTATATAGAAGCTATTTGAAGTAGCGTCCATTCTGTAGTTACATATAAGCTTATATTTATTTGCAACTGTTCTGCTTCCTTATATTTTAAGTTGGTAATTATTTTTGTAGACTTTATTTTGTATTGTAACATGCAATACACCATATACCATTTTCACTAATACATTAATTTATAACAATGGCACCAATTACTTGTAATAACATGTAATAATGACAGGCTACTGCATCAACTTGATTCAACGCGATGCTGCGCTTAGCTACGATTGCAGGCTAAAAATAACTTTGTATTTCCTTTAACAAAAATTCTATATAGAAATGAATTGTTACCATAATATATTTATCAGCTCTATATTATTCCATGATGTATGCAAAATAGTGGACATTTTCTTTCCATCTACATAAACTTTGTGCATTAAAGGAATTAAAACCCCTGGGCGTTTATGAAAGCAGGTAATTTATAACCGAAGACTTCTTGTGCAATTTCTGGTGAAAATTATATCCTGTCCTAGAGAATTTGACCAAAAATGCTGACTGGATGATAAAAAACTGGTAACTTTCAATGTTGAGAAATAAAATTTATTTTTAGAAAATGTTTTATACTTTTAGCACAAATCCTTAAACAATTCTTGCACACATATGAAATGAAAAGTACAAAATGTTGGTATATCAAATGGGTTTTTAGGGCTACATTGATAACACTGTCGTGTAGGCTCTATGTTAACTATGCACATTTGATTTCCTCTCGCACGGATAACCAGAATCTTTGAATTGCGCATTTCAAGCACGGATGAATTTATCTATCGGTAAATTCTGCTCCAAGCGTTCAACTGTAATTATGGAATTCCAGCACATAAATGCCTTCTCCATGCTGTGACTATCTTTTTCACAAAAAAAAAATGTAATAGACAACGTAAAGGGATCATAACATGTTCCATGAATAAATATAATATAAATAAATCCACATTTAGAGTGTTTCTTCATGATATTGCTTTGTGGTGTCCAAGGACAAGGCAATATTCATTAAATACTGGCTTGTTTTAAAACGCGGGATATTTTTAGACTAATTTTATAGATTATTATTATCGACAAGCATGTCTCATTTCAGTTGAACTTATTATATGAAGAAAATTTACCGTTAGTTGTCTGAGCTTCACTTCTACATATTAATGTATTAATTTATTCGCTTGGTATAATTGGGTTGAGCGCTGCTTCACTCTAAGGCATTGCTGTGGCGAAGGTTGTCTTGGAAAATCTTCGTCTTAATGAATGTGGAGTAATATTTCAGTGTTTTGGGAATTCTCGGTATTAATTACGCTTCTATCCATATTTGTTGAAACTCTCATTTGTTCTGCGTGGATTACACCGCCGTTCCCTTCCCTCACCCTCCATATTTCCATGGTTACGTTTTATTAAGCGGCCTAAAATAACTGCAAGACGAACAGTACGCACTAGGACGCAGAAATATTATAGCGGAACTCAAAAACAAAGCGAAAAGTGTTACCGTTTATATAACGTGTTCCCATAGTGGACGCATTTTTATTCTAATAATAAAACACATCATTTATTTGAAAAGTGATAATATTACTAGGTTAATATGAAGCACAAACATTGCCATTAAACTGAAATAAAACACCAGGCAAATTTTCTGCACTGCTTCACTCTGGTGGCGTAATTTTCAACGACTTAAGAGCAAAGTTGCGAGTAAATTTCATCCATGACTGGTCTAATTTCTGTCTTGAGTTGAGGGATGGTTCGCGGATTATCCTACAAACACAAAATTTGTACATACCTCACAAAAAGTGGAATCACACGATCTCAGTGGCTAATTTTGATCGCCGAGGAGAGAGAGGTAAGTGTTCCACGCTGCAAACGGTCTAGCTCTTGAGTTATTTCGATCTTAAAAGGATGCATATGCAGATATTTCGTTAAAATTCGCTGCAAACTGCTTCTCGGAATGATTAATTGTTGAGAACGGCGGCGAATCCACTTCATTAGGCTCGTAGCAAAGCTGTGTCTGACGAGGGCAACGTTCTCTACCGATTGACGAGAACGTCCAAGTGATTTAATATTGTCTATCGCTCCTGTAACTTCAATTTCCTTGCCTGTCTCTACACTGTTGACACGCAAGGCGCATTTCTTCGACCAAAAATAACACGAAGTCTTTGGACGTTCTCTACATAACATTCACCATACTTAAAATGCACTTTCAGAATCTTGACGCGTTGGTCCTTCGTGTATCGCTCCATTTTAATTGATAACAATATAAATAAAGGAGAATCATTAATCGCAATACAAACAGATGACAGTCTGTTAAATTTCAGTTCTGGCAACCTTACAAACTGACAGAGCCGATCATTTTAAAAAGTGTGTTCTTTATGGGACATCTACATTAATGAAGACTCTCCCCCTCCAAAATCAGGAAGTGACGACATTTTATTATAAATATTTACGATGGATATTCGAGTTTAATCCATATAATAGAGAAAAAATCAAAATTTTGGCCCCATTTGTACTAAAATTTGTATTGAATTGTGTGAGAAAAATCCATTTCATTTTTATGTGAAAAAATTTTAATGCAATAATAGCAAAATGTTTCCGTATAATGGATCGCTAATTGTAATAGGAATAGGGTTTTAAATGCAGTTTAAATTAATTAAGAGAAAATGAAGTTAAAGATTTGAATACATGTTATATTATAAAGCTGTACATCAATTGAAATAAATGTTAGATTTGTATTTTAAAGGTGGAAAGTCTATTAAAGGCTGCATCTGACAGTTTGTTTCCTGTTTTAGCAACTTCTCCGCTCTGTTCACGAGAGCCCTATAAAAAGTGATTCTATTTTTAATAAAATGTAAAAGAGACAAACGTCTGTGAGGCCAATGAACCATATCAATTGCTCGTCGTGCATGTTCCCTCTTAAATGAAATATAAGTAGCTTAAACTTTCAGGAGAGCCTTTATAGGATTAATGCTATACTTAACATTGAAGACAATATATTTTTTTCACTTCCGTGTACCTCTCACAGGTGAAATCTTCAATGTGAATCTTTGTAGAAAAGAGAAAGTAGCTTGAATAGATTTCAAGTTTGTTCTCAACTTTGTCGGAAATAGAATGGCAGAAAGCTTTCATACGACTGGTCATAGACATATATATATATATATATATATATATATATATATATATATATATATATATATGTGTGTGTGTGTGTGTGTGTGTGTGTAGAGGTAGAGAGAGAGAGAGAGAGAGAGAGAGAGAGAGTCTATCAGTCGTACCAATATTGGTAGGTTGCAACATGTCACTTAAGTTACACTTTAACTCTCATCTTGACTACCCCCCCCCAAAATTTTGATACAGTGAGTAACAGATATCGTGAACGCTTCCAGTAAAGAAGGAAGGTGTCAAGACTATTGAAATTCAACTATACTTGCCGATTATTCTGGAAATATGACAAGTGATGTTGCAGAATATAAAGAATAAACATAAACCCAGAACTCTTTATTGGGCAATCATTTATATACAAGCATTGTTAATGAAGGAAATATTGCAGTTTACTGCATTTTTGTCATTTTATTGCGTCATTTTTACAGATACATGCTAGCTGGATTATCTTTGCCTGGGTTCAGAAAAAAACTGTTGAGACACAAATGTTCAGAACACCATCAGTTTAATCAATTATATATTCACTTTGCTAACTATATTATCAGGAAATAAAGTAATAAATCTGTTGCTGGGAGCTGGAGAGAAGGCTGCCGACGTATGCTGGGACAGAGGATTTTATCTGTCAAGTAAAACATTACGGACTGCGTGTGTATCATCTTTTCAAATACTTAAGATTCGGTTCGTTTTCATTGCGTTAACAGAATATTAATAGATGTATCGTCAGCACATCCCTCTGACTAGCCAACTTGCCTCCTAAACCCAAGATCGCGGGTTCCAACCCGGCCAGGACCGATGGACTTTTTCGGGGCGTAAAAATCCTAAGTATGGCTTCCTTCGGAAGGGAAGTAAAGCCGTGGGTACCGTGTCGTACATTTACAGCACGATAAAGAACCTCAAGCCTGAAAGAGAGGCCTCTGAGGAAAATTTGTCGGCCGTTTCACGCCCTGAGTTGAATGGGACGCTGATGACCTGAGCTGTTAAAGAGCGTCCATAAATAAATCAATCAAAAAAAAAATCTGACTAGCCATCTCTCCAGCTCCCAGCAGTATATACGAAGCAAAATGCACCATGCACCCCATTTAACCATCTGCCAGCGAATCGATAACGGTAGCATTATTTAGATCTGCGGCCGGTCGTTGTCTGTGAGGCTAGCATATAGTTTTCTGGAACACGCGATTTTTTTTCCTATATACCGATAGTTTTTACTACTAAGGCATCACAGGTGGTGGATTATAATGACACTTGTAAATGATACATATTTGGTAATACTTTTTGGAAAGGAAGCATCCCAAGCAAAATTTGGGGTACTTTTTTCTCCAACCTTTGTCACGAAGGACAATTTTGGATACGGTAATCGGAACTTTTTTAACCAGTTCAGCCTTTAATACTTTCACCAGTTATGTCGGGTTTTTTTTTTTTTTTTTTTGTACTGTGGGAAGAGATTATTTCCATCAGTTCTTATGACGGAGAAATCAGAAATGTTTGTGTAACTGAAAAAGAGGTTAATGTCAAATTCTAAGAACAGGATGGAGGACATAAGATTCCACGCCTCTTTTGGTATATAATCAACTCTTAGGGGCTGAAATAAGTGCAGTGGATGAATCGTGAGTTTGAATATTCCCCTGAAATAAGAAAGTGCCTGTAAAAATATCGTTTATATTGGTCAAACGTTTTAGAATAATAAATACTCTTTCATTTTTACTCCTAAACTGACGAATTTTAATATTTCGGTAAAAACGGGAATATGCAGAAGTCGCTGCGGCAGGCCAAGACTCTCCCTGGGTTGTAGCGCCAAATGAGAATAAGAAGAACAGCAGGAATAATGTAAATATTTGTCTTATCTACCAGCACAGTTAATTAAAATGTTTTATGAAAAGTGTAAATTATTTTTATTATTTTAATTATTTTAAAAATATCATATAATGACTGGCATGCTTACGTGAACACCCAACTAGATGGTAAAGGTAAAACATTTTATACTTCAATGTGTTTTACATAGCACAGATTTGCAAACCGTTTCTTCCTGGATTTTGAATATATGTATTCAACATATTGTAGGATCGATTTATATATTTTACAACAGAGCATTGCCTACAGAAAGCCACTATACAATTGGATAAAATAGGGAAAAAAAACAAGTTAACTGTTTCTCATACAAAAACTAAAACAATGGCATTCCAAGGGAAAGGACATAAAAGATGTTAAATGGTGCTTAATAATAAAATCATAGAACAGGTTATCAGTTTCGTATATAGGAAAGAGATAGGCACAAAACTAAGTAAATTTCAAGCGATCTGTGGAAGAATCAGAAGAATATTGAAAAATAAGACAATAAATAAACAGTTAAAACTACATAATCAATGACAGTATCAGTTTTCTGTTATGGAAATGAAAACTGCAAAGTAAGCGGACATGACAGAAAAAGAATAAAAAGTACAAAATTGAAATTTCTTAGAAATAACCTGGATGTAGAATAATAGAATAAGAAAATAAATATAGAAATAAGAGAAGGACTACAGGTATACAATCTAAATGAATAAATATAGAACGAATAGGTATCAACATATAAGGAGAGTGCCAAAATACACATTTCCGAAATTTGTATGTAGTTATGATCCCAAGGTTTCAAAAACAGAGGCACACAAATTTAACGTTTTTAAGTAGGAACAGACCCCAGCCTTATCCTTGGGGTAGAAGAAGAAGATTTTCTTAGAAATTTTCTTGAAATTAACAAATAGATCCTCGACAAACACTTTAAGAGTTGAAATTAGTGTATCGACTAATTGGTATATCAGTATTTTAATTACATAGGTCCACCTTGAAATTTCCAAAGGTGCTCTTATGTTACGATACCTAATTAAATCTTATATATTAAATTGTTATCATGTATTCTGGTTGTCTGGTAACCTGGATTATTATTGCTGTTTGTACTTGGACAGAATAAAATTCAATTCCATTATTTGCTGGATGAAAGTACAATACACTTTTGGTAATATTACAATAACACAACCTATTTCAAAACTCTAATATATACTCCCCATATATTCATCTCTTACTTGTGGAGTATATACCATTTTGAAACAATTTATTTACAAAATACAGCTATTCAATCAAATTCTCAGTAATTTTATAGTATTATTCTGTCCCAGTTCAAACAACAGCCACAATATCATTCTAGGTTGTCAGGTAATGATAAAATACGAAAGATTTAAGAATGATTTTATTCTTTTTAAATGTAAGTTTCAAAATTAGGGGCCCATGTAACATTTTAAAATGAGGGTGAGGATTAGAATTTAAAGCATAAAATGTAATGAACATTAAATGTTTCCTTCCATATTTGAATATGTCTTTTTTTTAATTGAAATATATTTTAAATAATTCAGACAAACCTTTTGAAATAAAACCTGTATATTCTGAATCGTAGAAATGCGGTATTTATCATATGACAGGTAGTTACAAGTTTAGGCAATTCAAAATATTTTTCCATACAAATTTCATTTCTTGTAATATTTCTAAGTGCAGAGAAGCGTTAACGGTTTTTGTGGCAGTAACATAGTAGAGGACTTTTCTCGGCTGTGTCCGCTATCTTCAGCGGTTTGCATCTCACATTTTTCTGCTCCTTCTACGTTGCTTGTACCTACCTTTACATCTTAAGCAGCTTTATGCTCTTCCTCCAGCAGGAAGCTGCCCCGTGGCAGTGAGGCAACTTCTTGTGCACCGATGTTTTGCGGAAAAAGACGGAAGGGGCTATTGCTTTGACTTTTTCCAGGGCTTGGTAACTTAGCAGTAACATTAGTTAATATTTTTAATCATGAGCTGTTATGTTTGAAATGAGTAATTTGTCGTAGCATGTAAGGCCTGAATGAAGTAACTGTGCAAAATAGTTTCCCCCTCCGCTTCTGTAATTAAAACCTCGGTGCTTGTGATTTGAAACCTTAAAGTGCTGGGTTAAAAATATAAATAAAAATAATATATGCAAGCTACTGTATTTTAATTGGGTAAATTTAAATAGCTTATTACTTTCAGATGATGAAAATCTATTTGCCAGAATAAAAGAGTAATTTCAAACAGCTGTTTATACTCTTTATAAAATTAGATAGCACTCGAATTTAAAAGTTTCATGCTGTGTCTTCCAGTTCCTAAGGTAAGATCAGAGGTAAACATTTGTAAAAAAAAATCCAATTTTTGGTTCCAAATGATTATTTGGATTTTTCTGCTTAATTTGGTATATAATTTATTTTGTAAGTTCTTTTAATTACATAATGGATTTTATGTGTCCAAATAATTTTTTTAATACCCGGCACTGTTGCATAAAATGAAAAGCTCTCTGAAATAATTTGTTACTAAAGGATGTGGTTTTATGTATGGGACGCTGATGACCTGAGGGTATAAAGAGTATCCAAAAAGACACTTTAAACTACATAAATGATACTACTTTAGACCTGTAACAGGATATCCGTATTAAGTCAGAGGTTAGTGAAGAAATTAGGCAGGACAAGAATATTCACAATATTTTTTAGTTGTCAGTATCAAATGGAATAACACTTTCATTTAGAAATAATGCTTATATGATATTCACGATAATTGATCATTAAAATCCAAGCAACAAAAGATTAGTAAGACATTATTCAAGCTTTAGGTATTATTGTTACTCTAAAAATTTACCACCGGTGCATCAAAGATAGCTGGCGGACAGCTGTTTCTGTATAGCAATATGAAGCTTTATTACGTTTTTCTTCCATTGTTTTAACAAAGTGTTCGCAATGTCACTGTTACATTTTTAATTACACTGGGCAACAAAAAAATAATTTTTGAATGTTTCGAGCACTTCATGAGGCAATTCCTACTAATTTTAGGTTGAGAAAAACAAATATGACAATGAAAATTTTTTATTAGCTCTAGTTTCTATGATATACACAAGGTGGAAGTATTACATATTAACGGATTGAGAGAAAAGGATACATTTTAATTACATACATGCTAACAACAATGAAAGTGCATTTGATTTTTTTAACTGGTAATTACATGCTAAGAGTTCTAAATTGCTGGAAAAATACTTCGCAGATAGTCTGAAGAGAATCATGTGGTGGCCTATTGACTTCGTCGTCTTTTAGCTTGCCTCTTGAGTTCCGCAGAATCCCTATACAAAGACCAACAGTAATACGCAAGCATTACTTCATTACAACGGCCCTGATATCTTTGTTCCATAACAGAAATGTCCTGATGGAATCTCTCCCCATGTTCATCACTAACAGCTCCACAACTAGGAGGGAAAAAGTCTAGGTGAGAGTGGAGAAAATGGATCTTAAGGGACATGTTGCATCCAAGGTTACGGTATTTTTGCAGGAGCACTGTCACCAAATGCTTGTAGTTGGTTGCCTAAAAATCCATGAACAACACCCTTGAAGGCTTCCCAAGCTTCCTTTTCTTTCCCCTCCAAAACTTGGTCATATGCAGGATCCTTTGCAAGTTCTCTTATTTGTGGTCCGACAAAAATGCCTTCCTTAACTTTTGCATCACTTAATTTCGAAAATTTCTCTCTGATGTACTTAAAGGACCGTCCTTCTCGGTTCATAGCTTTGACAAAGTTTTTCATCAAACCCAGCTTGATGGAAGAAGAACGTCTTTTGGGTCCACAAGAGGCTTGGCAACGACATATTTCTCTCTAGGGTGAAGATTTCTTGCAGGCCAGTCTTCTTTAATATAATGCGATTTCCTATCTCTACTGTCCCACATACATAAGAAGCAGCAATGCTTTGTGTAACCCAGTTGCATTCCTAAGAGTATGGCAATGACTTTTACATCACCACAGATTTTCCATTTGTGTTCATGATATTTAATTGAGTCCAAGAGAGCTTTCATATTTGCATATGTCTCCTTCATGTGAACAGCATGACCAACAGGAATAGATGAAAGAAGGTTCCCGTTGTGAAGTAACACAGCTTTCAAACTAAGCTTGGAGGAGTCTATGAATAGCCTCCATTCAGTTGGATCATGGTTCAAATTCAAAGACTTCATCAAGCCATTAATGTCGCAGCAAACAGTATGATTATTTTTCTTCTCAAAAAAGGGAAGCAGTTCCATGTGACGTTTTCTGTACTGTGAGCTTCTCACATCACTTTGGAGAAGATTCCACTTCTGTAGTCGAGACCCAAGAATTTCTGCCTTCTCCTTTGACAGGCCAAGGTCTCTAATGAGATCACTCAATTCCGCTTGACTCAGTCTGTGCGGTTTATCATCTTTTCCCTCAAAATCAGGGTCATGGGATGTATAAGGCTTGTTTGGTTCTTCTTGTTCCACACTGTCTTCATCTTCTACTTCAAACACACAATTTTCGGGTGGAGTAGGAACTGGTAAACTATCCGAATGTGGAATGGGTCGAATAGCAGATGGAAGATTCGGGTACTGAACTGTTCTTCTTTTCTTCATAGACAATCCTGCCTTTATAAGTGGAGTCAGGCAGAAATAGCAGTCATCTGTATGGTTTGTAGGCTCCCGCCAAATCATAGGCACAGCGAAAGCCATACATCGCTTCTTCTTTTTCAGTCATTCTCGCAGTGTAACTGAACATGCGTTGCAACATATATGTGGAGCCCAAGACTTATTATCCTGGTCCCCTACTTTCATACCGAAATAATACTGATAGGCAGTCTTTACAAGAGGCGTCAGATTGCGCTTCTGTGAGGAAAATGTTATTTCACCACAAATATAACAAAAGTTATTCACCATATTTACCCATTTTCGTGGCATTTTTACAAATTTTACACTAAAAAAGCACTCGCGAACCAGAAATTTTGCATTAATTTGAGTAGAAACTACATGTAATTCACAGTCACAGCAACAGTATCTATGTTTATGACTTACAAACAGCTGAAGAGCATTTGTGTTTTGTTATTTGACAGGTGTGCCAACTCCCAAAAAAAATCCCCCAAATTTAAAATCTTCACTCTAAAAAATGAAATGTCACCTTATCTTCAAAACAAGAGCTAATCTATCATTTTATGGTGATTTTTGAATTCAGCAGATGGAAATACATGTAAATTCACTATTTTTAAGCCCGAAACATTTTCATTGTTGACCAGTGTTATACCAGACATTTATTACTCTCCTAAAGCAAGGAAGAAAACGGAGAAAGGTTTAAGCGGTGTTTACTTCATGTGGAGTGGTTTCTATGGCTAAGGAGATAGGTTGATTGGCGCGGCATATAAAAGCGACGTACTTTATCTGTCCTTCCGAAAGTCAACCTTTTTCTATAGCTCGGGAATCAAGGAGAGCCGCAGGTTAGCTTTAGAGCAGCGAAATGGTTAACTCGCTTCAAACATGGTTAGATATATGAATATCTTGATATCGGCACAAGCATGTTGATGGTGGTGGTTGCAGTTTTAGTTTTTTTATGCCTTTCTGTTGCTGGAAAACATTTTTCTACTCTTCCCGGAGATTCAAAAATGCGATATAGAAGCTGGATAGTTTAGCAGAGAGACCAAAGCAACTGAAGTGAGCACCTTCCATCTTTCAGCGAAAACTCTCAACAGATTTCAAGGATTAGAAAATGTAAGTTTTGATGACTACAATATTCTCATTGAATTTTTTGTTTTTGTTTTAAAATGTTAATTATAATCTCTGCTGTCAGTGTGATGAACGTTTTCTGATAGCCTAACGCCACACCGTACTTGATTTATATTAAAATTTTACTAAAAGTATTTGACTGTGTTGAAATTGAAAAATATATTCTTATCAGAAACAGTACTTTTTGTACTATAATCATAGTTAAAATAATAATTATATTACTTTTTTGGGCTTTTACTTTTCTGATAATATCGCTACCTTTATTGCGGTATGCTTTCTCCAGTTATGGAATAAATTTTTGAAAAATTACCTGGGCTCTTCACAGTATATTTATTAAATAAAATGAATTTAATAAAGTAATAAAGAGTTTGTCCTTAAATAGAAATTAAACTTATCGTAAAACTATGACCTAATGTGTGGCCCTAAATTTCATGGATATTCTTAAGGTGCTGAAAGCATGGCCAACGAAGTAGCTTGTATTTTAGTATATTTAATTCTGCGTTTCTTGGTAAATAATTTCAAATTATGAAGTAATATTACATTATATATGGGGGTTATTCTGAATGAAACGAGTTAACCAAGAAATGTTATGCTCATATTTGTTATCAGCAAATGTCAGTTTTTTATTTACTCAAACATAAACACAGCTCTATTCAGGTTTATTAATACAGGTAGTTTGAAGCACACATAATTATTATATAATAATTGTAAACACCAGATCGGATTAAGTTCCGGCCGCGCATTGATAACTACTCTATCATCAGGGACCGCCACGAATGGTGGAGGTCGTAAAGGCGCGGAGTGAAGTTTTTTCCAGGTTTTAGTAAGTCCTCAAGCCGGGGAGATACCCTAAACTTAGGCGTGCAACACTTTCTTGCTTTAAAAAACCTATCTTTTCCCAGTTTATCATTTTATCTCGCGTATCATTAGAGTCCACACCTAAATAGTAAAAACGGGCGTTATATATTAGCTAGAAGTCACATGCATTGGTCTCAGTGCAGTGCAGTTTCAGGTGCAAGTAATTGTTCTTACAAAGTTTCTATGCATATTTCTATGGTAGTATACTTGTAATAGTTTAGAAGCAGGACCTGATGGAGTATTGAACCGTGGGTGTTCCGTATTTAATTAAGTGTTAAGACATTTTTTGCGGGCAGTTCGAAGATATTGGATATTCTTGAGTATGAAGGGCTAGGAGATAGAATTATTCTTGCATTGGATATTGTTTGGAAATTTCCCTTACAAAATGTAAGGGAAAGGATACAACTTACAAAAATAATGCACTGAGAAATACGGAAAATAAATATGCTTTCATTTCTCAAGGAAAGCTTCAGCATATGCTGCGCACTTTCTGAAACGGTACCAAAAAGTTTGAAGCATGAAGGAAGGCAATTTTTATATCTACTTTTTACTATAGTACAATAGCGTGTGATTTCATTGATACTGTGTCACTACCGTTATCGACTCGCGACAGCTCACTAGCAGATAGTAAGTTAGCGCTTCTGCGGTGGAAATTTAAATAGATCTCTGTGTTTACATGTGTCTGTTTAATGGAAGAAAATGTATACTTGGAGTGAAAATGAGGAATGCTGAAAAACGAAACTTATGGTGTCCATTACTGAGTGCTAGGAAAGCATAGTAATACCCCAGATTATAGAAAAGATAAATTACAGTGATAGGGGATTGCGCTGTATTTAATAATTCGTTATAGGAAAGCATTTATAAAGGGATAACTGTTGTCACGCTTAAGAATGAATAGCATCACATGGCTGCAGTCGAATTGGGCTGATATGTGCGAGATAATGCGTACAGCACTCTTACTTGTTGCTGAGGTCGATATCCCTGGATGCGTTGCCTTGCACATCAGTACGTCCCGCGTGAAGTGTTAGAACGCACATACTTTAGGTCAAAATGTTGCATCACCCAGGCTACATAAAGACATTTAATGCCATAAGGTATTAGATAACATGAGCACATTGTTGAAAAGAGTCAAAAGGCATCAAAATAATTTATCGGTCTCTTTCAGATTCACCTAATAGCCATATGCGTACAAAAATAAATGTTTATTAAAATATCTCTCAGTTATGAACATACAGTAAGGAGAAATTCTGAAAACAAAGGATGGTTCATCGCAGACAGTGCAATAGTGTAATATATTCGATATTTCAGAGAAATACATAGCATTCTGGAAAAAAAAAAAACTGAAATACAGAGCGATATTGCCTCTGTCAACCGACCGCGCGAGAGGTCGATACTCGTACTGCTCATCTCTTGTGTACATTAATAATTTGTTTCTGGATGGGGAAGTAAAAAACACGATATTTGTTTCACATAATTCTTTCCCTCCATTGAGCGTCATGCATAGTCGAAGAGTGCAGGAAAAGCCAGGAATTTATACTGTAGCTATATTACTTATTCTAATAAAATATAATAAAATACTCTAATATTGTAAGAACAAACCACTTATTTTCAGTGTAAATGTTTATTAATGTTAAGAGTTCTTTTCCTAATTAAATAATAACCGCCATCTCTTTTGGAAAGAGTTCGATTTCAGGGCAGAAAAATGTAAGTTTCATAGAGTTTCAGTTTGTCACTTAATCAACATTTTTTTAAGTGCTATCTTTTCCAACTGCATTTCAAGCGTATAGCGTTTAGGGATGAAGAACTTACCGTTTAAAGTTGATGTGCTTATTGCGATGATTGCAGCAGCATGCGACTTAGCATTATCATGCTGATTGTTTTGGTGTTGCTAAAGGCGTTGAGCGTTGGCTGTTTGCTGATAGTTTTCAACAGTTCATTATAAACTAAACGCTGCTCGTTCCATCATGCAGAGAAAGGTGCTTCGGATAATGTGGAATGTTTTGATTTCCACACAATCAACTTCTCTTGCGTTAGAAATAGTGACAACCCAATTCAAAAACGGAATTTTTTTCCCTCATGTTGACGCAGTAGAGATATTCATATGCTGTTTTTTTAGTGGAAACATGCAGACCTCTTTTCTTTCACTGTTATTATTTCCATGTTGTTCTGAACGTTTTTAATGCAATCTTACTCGTTTATTTTCATTTGGGCTGGGTCTGCTTACGGCAACACTTCCAAATTGTCAGTTCCAATTTTTGCTAGTCATTTCAAATGAAACCGTCACGGGTGGCAGAGGTCGTTAAGGCACGGACACGTTAGCTGGAGGTCTTGGGCTCGAATTCCTCCAGGACCGTCCTCCCTGACTGAGATTTTTTCCAGGTTTTCCTCAGTCCTCATAAATTGCAAATGCCGAGGAAGTACGCTAAAATTGGACCTGGAACGCATCCTTTCTTTCAAAAAATAATCGTTTCCCAGTTTATTATTTCATGTTCATTATTTCAGTGTTTGTGGTGCTTCAGTAGTAAAAACGGGCGTTAAATACTATTAAAAAATCTCAAATGGAAACTTTTACATTTCTTACAGGTACAGCTGTTCTATGTTATACATCTTTGATAACTTATTTCTGCTACATTGTTCAAGATTAAATACAATAAAATAGAATTTATCAATTTTTTCACATACCATTTTACATAAAACTAAATAATTAAACTCGGCAAGAGAAGGGACTTAGTCAAAAGTTTATAAAGTAAGTAAAATAGGCCCCGAAAATTAATTTAGTTTAAATATTAAGGATTCTTACATATTACATAAGACCAGTGCCTTTGATATTTAAGGAAAAATCCACTCACCTAAATGGCATGCTTTTTTAAAACAGTGTTTCACTGCTGAGGCGGTTGACACCGATGATACCATGAGATAAAATGATAAACTTGGTAAAAAAAAAAAATAAGAAAGGAAACGTTCCAAGCCTAGGTTTTCGAAACGTCCTCGATATTTGCTTTTATAAGGACCGAGGAAAACCTAGAAAAAAATTCTTGTCAAAGAGAACGGTCCTGGCGGGAATCGATTCCTAGACCTCCCGCTCTCGAATCTGTGCCTTAACGATCTGGGGTTACTCATGGCGATAATTGATTACAGATCTAATGTAAAATTTTGCCTTGCAAGTCATATTTTTATGAACAGTTTTATTTTAAACAGATATACGGAATATTGTTAACGTTTCTAGTGACTGTTCGTAAATCAGATTTTATGCTATTGATGATCATGGAGTGCATTTCGTGTCATGTGACAATCGTATGTTGTATTTCATGTTTTCTTTGCTGACTCTTCCGCTAACATTGATTTCTGCAAAAGGAAGGGCTATTATGTGCACAAAAATAAATACTAATGATAATAAAGTGTTTTCTGTTTAAATAACACAGTTAGGCAAGTTAACACTAACTTAATTTCTTTTAAGGTTTTTCTGTTAATTCTTTTTGTCAGATACCAAAATAAAGCGTGACAGGTTATGAAGTTCATAGTTGACTTCTTTATTGTTTTCGTGGATGTCAGTGCCCATTTAATTTCAGAATTTAATGAACATCTTGACGATTCAGATAATTTTTGTTACATTTGTAGTTAGTACATAACATGTTTAGAACGTATCAGAATCTAAACTGGTATATATCTTTAAAGATACACGCCTTGCTCTCCCACTTTGCGTTTTCTTCCTTTAATGTCTGTCATGTCTGTGATGAAAATGCTAAATGATTTCATCAGGACATGTCTACAATGAAATCCATTCCTACAGCAATCAATATAAACTGAAAAGCAAGGTTCTGAATGCTTTTAAAAAGTTTATTGTGTTTACTGAGTAATGTAAGTCATTCTTAACTTTTATTAATTGATTACAGCTAAATTGATGTGAAAGAGTGCAAAAATATGAAAAAATCATTTATTTATTTATTTATTTTCCGAACTGAATTATAAGATTTATATTTATTGATTCTAATTGCATAACTCAAAATTTGCCAGGGCAAATATGACTTCACATGGGAATATGCTGCATCAGTTTCGATGTGGGCGGATGAATTTTTGTACAATAAAATAATATATATATATATAAGAGAGAGAGAGAGAGAGAGAGAGAGAGAGACCCGTGTAATTAATAACCTTGAATCTTTAAGTTTTAAAGATATAAAATGTAATTTGTTGAGCATTACATTATTTTTTCTACATAGTGCATAAAATAAGTATTTATATCTCCAGTGCGCAAATTAGTCACTGCTCAGAAACACAACATTCAACATTAAAATTGAAGGCATGGGGTATTAAAGAGGAATGTCACATTTTCATTTTTATGAGGTACTTCAATTTTAAATTTTGAAACTTTTTTTTTTTTTTTTGGCTCATTCTGACATTTATGAAAACAACTCTAGAAAATAATCACGTTATTCCAATGTACTTAAAGTGTTTTGTGAAGACAGCCTCTATGGTTTAGTGGTAGAGTTTGCGACTACTTTCGGAGGTCCTGGGTTTGGTTTTTTGTATTTTCCCTTAATAAATATATATATATATATATATATATATATATATTTAGTGTTTAACACCCGTTTTACTACTGAGGCACCACAGGCGGTGGACACTGATGACGCATGAGATGAAATGATATATTGGGAAAGGACTTTTTAAGGAAGGAAACGTTTCAGGCCTGAGTTTAGGGTACCTACTTGGCATTTGTCTTTTATGAGAACTGAGGAAAACCTGGAAAACGCCTCAGTCAGGGAGGACGGCCCTGGCGGGATTTGAACCCCAGACCTATCGCTCACGAGTCCGCACTTAACGACCTTGGCCAACCGTGGCGATTTCCCTTAGTCTTAGAAAGTAAATGTGAGATAACTTTTAAGACGCCAAAGACTCCGAGTTCATTATGAACATCATTAATTCATCGTTACTACTGACTTACACCTACAGTGTTCAATTCACAATCTACAGGCGCCTTGAGAAGGTCAATGCAATCAAAGCTATAATAAATAAAGCATTAAACATGCAGTGTGGAAAAATAAGTACAAAGTTTTAATGCACAGACATAATCATTAGTCCAATAGAATCTATTTAACCAAATAAATGTAAATTAAATCAAAGTTGAACGTATGGAAATATTTTATGTAATATAACACTGTGTTAAACAAAAGGGTGTTAAAGGCTATAGGAAAAAAATACTCCGATTTGGTCTATAAGCAGTATACAAGATTACTAAGATAAACCCAAAAGAAAAAAAACTCACTCAAGTACAGGTGAAGATCTCTTCCGTTCCACCCGCCGTTGTGAAAAATATGTCGGAAAAGATCGGGTAACCAGTCGATAACCCTGAAGACTCGCGAGAGGATAAGCGGCAAGTGACCTTACTGATGGCGAGGGAAGGCTGCAGGTCTAAATACGGACGGGAGCCAGGTCACAAGGCACCCACATTGTGCTGCGGTTACGAACATAGAAGATATATTGTATACACAGCTGGGGCCACATTCAACCGCTATGGGGTGCCTATATCTTCCTCTTAACCTTGGCAAAGCTGAGAGGGGATGTCTGTCCTTTTAGGACTCTCCAAGATTCTAAATAAATAATAGGGGGGGTCTCCTGGAACCCCATGTTGCATTCTCAAAGGTTCTGTAGCTTCAAAGGATAGTTGTTGCTTCATTAATAATGCTAAAATTAATTTAGTAATTGCTCTTGATCTCTGAAGCCTCCGGGGCTAAACTACATCTCTCCAGAGGAACGAGTAATTTTTAAACATTTGAGCGTCGATTTAAATGAAGCGTTCACCTAGAGCTTTGAACAGGGACTTGTTAGCTATAGCGTCATAAACAAGTATATTATTACAGAGCTATTGTACCGCGCGCCATGGTAGTATATCAGTCGAATATGTTCAACAGTTAAATCAGAATTATTCAGTGACGTGCTAAATCAGGTACTCACATTTTTATAGATGTTCATGTTCGTCACATGGTGCATTGTTTTTTCTCGATATGTGGAGGTTTATAGGACTAAAAAGCAAAAGTGATTGACAGAGCAAGTGCTAATATGGCAAAATCAGAACTGTAGTAGAAATAGGAGTGTATTTAGATCAGTAGCATTATTGTATTGATACTTCAAGTGCAACATGGATCGTGCGTATTTTTATAATATACTGGGAAGTTTGATTCATTACAGTGTATTAGAATAGATATTGCACATTTCGTGCTAAAATATAACATGTATATGTAACAATAAAATTAGAATAAAATAAAAATACAGATTAAAAATAACATTAAATATGTTACAAATCCACACAGATGTATTCACTAAATTTGTTTTCCCCTATCCCCTTTCTTGCCTCAGCTATTTCATACTTGAGCTATCAAACTTTCATGAGAAATTTACTTTTCCTTTCTTGTTCTTGCTTGCCTGCCAGCAAAGTCTTGCACGATCATATCTGTGTTTGGTCGGGTAAAGGATGAGTTAAATACTTTTCCCTGCATTCATCCCTACCGTTACATTCGGCCAATATGTGTATCCACAATTCCTCCTCATCACAGATGAGACAAATTCTCGCCCCATTTTAGTTAATGCTTAATCAATCTTTACATCCCTAGTCTAAAGCACGCAAGCACCTGGCAAATGAGACTAGCCCCTCAATTTCCCACTCAGATTTTAGTCTCAACAATACTTTCAGTGAAATTATCTCTCTACAACATTCAGTGCTATTGACCGCTCCCTATCCATTTATCTCGAGCGGTTTTAACCTTCCTTCTCCCGACCCGCTATCCAAAATGGAGCCCAACGCTATCCAGTTTTTTCTTATTTGGATGCCCAAGTCTTATCTCCCGTCCCTAGCTATTCACGGTAACACAATGTCCTGATTGATATTTAGTTCTCATGAATAATTTGAAGCCAATACTTAACTTTTAATTACGGCATTCATTTTGCCCCTTCGCAGTCCCAAAACTATTTTATGAAAGGGTACCCTATCTAGGTCCGCCATTTATTCCCATTCCCAAATTACTATCCTATCTCCCTATGTATCATGGATTCACAAGGGCACAGGAGAAAATTTGGATATATTAGAAATGCCCAAGGGCTGGCAAAGTCCCCAATGAGGACACCTCGGGAGGAAGAGAAAATGGGAGAAAAAACGGGGCGGTCAAAATTCAGGAACGCAAAGGCGTGGATGTAGAAAGGACCCCTAACATTGTTTCCATATAGAGAAATTCCCTCCGAGAAATTAGAGCCCTTCGAAAGAGTCAATTCCACACCAAAGGTTGGGCAAGCACACAGCAACCGCACACAGCACCAACCTTCTAGTTTCGACTCTGCAATAGAACCGATGGGATGAAACGAAACTAAATGGGAGAGCGGAATATTTGTAAAAACGAAAAATGCATTCCAGGGGATTTCAATCCTCGCACAAGTTAATCGCCTGAGGCACCCCGCTCTGTGTATCTACCATTTAATCAATCCCTTGTTTTCAAAGCATTAGGATGTACTGACAGGTAAACGTGTTTTTTTTTTTTAATTATTTCTGTTTTATTGTTGTAGCAATTTAACAAGATAAAAACTGTCTTAAAGTTAGTTTGGACTGAAGTAATACTTTCTTTCGTATATTTATCCTATTAAATTATTTTGCAAAAGCGCCTTAACCGAATGCAACATTGTTATGAACTGAATTGAAGAAAAGTCCAAGCGCTGAAGAGAGAATGGCAAATAGCTTAAAGTCGTCCTTGTGGAAGCCTGTAAAGCGTTTGAAGAATCCGCTTTCGTGGCAGATTAAAAGAAAGAGTTTAGGGTCAAAATCCGTGGAGAACAATGAAAGTTAAAAATGGTTTGTCAGAAGTCTTTGAATATTCTGAATACATAATATACAGTTTGGAAGTGGCAAATAACTGCGTGTCATATTCTCACAAGAGAATAAGGATATCATTTTTATCCTTATAAACTGAAAGTATTTTTGAACTGGCAAACAATAAATTACTTCATTTTAATAACAATAACAGAAATGCAGATAATTTTATATGGGAAAGCCAGCCGCTTATGCAGAGGCACTGCAAATGAGTATGAGTATATCATATATGAGTATGTATATCGTATCGATATACATACTCATGACCTCCGTAGGCTGTAGGCAATAGTTTATGGTGCATACCTTAGTAGTGGCAATCAAATAGGGCACACAGCATGTTGTTTCAAATATGTAAATTGATATTTAATTATTTGCACAAGACCGATTGCATTTAGCAGACCCTAATAAGGAAAAAACAATGGCGGCGGAAGTCGCCCTACTACTGCCAATAGCAAATATGAAACTCTTACGCAGCATTGCTCTTACAACAGGACATTATTTATTGTTAGAAAATATTTCATTAGTTTTTAAGAAATTTAAATTGTATAAAAATTTTACCTATCTAAATGAAATATAAAATAATACATATTATAAATTTCTCTACAGATAGGCACATTTCTTTATAAAGTACACTAACTTCCTAATTACTGGATACCTAAAAACTAGTCGACATAGATGGGACAGCGTCATGTTTGTCATGGTCTATTTTAATGCAAAGAACATAGTCTTTCTTGTCAATAAATGGGTGTACCTGTCTTGTGTTAACCTCACTTTCAAAGTAATCAAAATATAACATCCTGCTCACACCATTCATTAAAAACTCTCATCTCGCTCCAAAACCCGCATCATACGTTCTTTCCGATCTTTCCTTTCTTTGCTAACCCACACTGTCAAGGTAGATTACAAAAATGTACACAGGGAAAATGTTCCCCCTAACCACAAATTTTGATACGAAACGTTTAATACACACTACAGTTTCATCATTAACTGAAAAATTTGCTTATATTCTTTATTCTCCCTCCTTTAATTACTGCTATTTAGACAATGTAAATATGGTGTAATGCGGTGCCGTAATTAATACATGCAAGAGTTACCCATTTTGTACTAAACACATTACACAAAGGTTCAAGCTATCATTTGCAGAAAAAAATGTTTTTGACCGATTTTGGCCAAAAACGTACTCTCGGTGTCCCTTACTTTCCGATATCCCTCAATTTCAAGATTCCTTTCCGTTATTAACTAACACTAATTATCTAGAAACCTATGTTAATTTTCTACAGCCTCTACATCGCGTCTATGTATTCAATTATTCGCCACCATGGAGGCTCTGTACTTTACTTTCTTATGTTATTTTCACAGTTGCCAACATACTTTTACTACAGTGAGGAATAAGGGAATTCATTTGCGCCAAACTATTTAAGAAGCGGGAATTTTGAATAAAACTTGCGTAATGAAACCCGTCAACTTAAACATAACCTAGCGTTAAGTACGCGTGCGAACCAAAAACATTCTTAAAATATAACCCCCTAGGTTATATTTACGTTTACGAGGATCCCTTCAGTAACAAGTATCTGCTTACTTTAGGTTAGGTGTTCCCTAAGTTTGGTGTAACAAAACTGTCTTCTCTATAATTGTGAATTATCCGGCTCTGGTGTATTTCTTGCTGTAACTACAGTTACGTCATACCATATCACTCGCCATGTTTCCTTTCTGCTGACGAAAGCTGCTATAAATTAAATCTCTCTCCTAGGATTGGGCGAGTATGTTAATAGTTTGTGACCGCCTTACATTTCCTGACGACTTCTGTTTCAATTTCATGTAAGTTTCGCCACGTTCCGGCCACTTTTTCTTATCACTGGGCTGCTTCATGTGTTTAACCTGTTCTTTCTTGTAGGGTTTACTTATTTTGAAACAATTCATTACACAGTACACATCTGATAAATTCAAACTATACAATAACAATAGTCCTGGTTATCAGGAAAAATAATGAAAAGTATTACAACAAATGTATTCTATTAAAATTGAAGCATCAAAAGATAACGATGTCAGTTGAAATTGAAAATTGTGGTGGAGGGTGTGAGGGATGGAAATTAAAACATAATCAACATTGGTTTTAAACTCCCCTCTTAATATCTAAAGTGGAGCATTCTGGTTTAAATTGACTTTATGTTAATAGGTAGTCTTTCAGATTAAGACATTTTGAAATGAAAGTTCTGTATAGTGTCTGCTGGTGTATTAAAACTTTAATGTGATGCAGGCTCATTAATTTCAATAATTAACATTATTATGTACACTAATTTCATTTAGTCGAATAAAAGATATTCTTTTATAAACATTCAGCATAAAGCAATAAAATTTATTTTGGCAATATGTGTTTTAAATGATAGAATAATCGCTATATATATAAATCATAGATAAAATAATAAGCCAGGTCGAACAGTTAATAGAAGTTGTATTTAACTGTTATAATTCAACGTTCTCTGATATATTTTGAGCATAGTAGCATTAATAAACCTGTTTTTATAGATAAGTGTTTTTATATACAAGGCTGGCATGGGACATCCTCTTAACAGCTATTTCTAAACCGGAAAAGCCTATACTAACGAAAAGAGAGTTGGCACCATGTGGAAAAACAGTAAACGTCAAGAAAGTTCATTACCATCTGTACATTTATATCATGATGTTGCGAAATAGACGCTGTAACCCACATATGAACAAACTTGCAGAACAGGGCGACATCGAGAACGCTTAAAGTTAGGCTCGGTGTGCTTCTGTTTAAACAGAACAAGGTCAATGTGTTGAGTGATGTGGAAACGGAAGACATTAGGAAAGAGCAGGGGAGCGCGGGGGAAGTCCAAGAAAAACCCCAGGGGCTTCATCACGCCAATTTGCACATTCTGAGGTTTGTGGTGTGAAGGAACTAGGTCACAGATGCGGTAGACCAGTTCGACACACGCAAAGACAGCTTCGTGACAGAATTTACTGGATAGGTCTCTGCACTTAGGCCCCATTCACAATGAAAATTAAACGTAAACATAATAAAATAAGACGCAACACCTTAACTTAGTAGTATGTAGGCATTCACAATGAAAGATGCAGACGTATGTATTAGCCAATCAAAAATAAGAACAATCGAAATTCAACTAACAACTGATTGAAAATGGCTGCTTCTGAGCAGACGGCGGTACCGTTTATGCACATGCAAAGTGCAGTAAGTAACTAATTTGCTTGGAGTAATATGAATAAGGAAAGCTTTCTTATAATGCAATTAATCTTTTATCCATTGACGCCATTCTGTCTACAGAGCCACTGAACTTCAGCTCTCTCTACTATTACGCGGAGCACGGAAATCAAGTGCAACTCCTGCTGCAAGTCTCGAGCGACAGCGGAGTGAGCCGAACTACTGTGTGTGGCCGCAGTGTAAATGTTGCATATTATTATTTTTTGTTAAACATAATGTAACCTATGCGTTATCCTCCGTAACTTTTAAATATAAATTGATAGCGGATTGTTAGGGGCGTAAAATATTGTAACGGTGGCAAATCTGCTCTTATGGGTATTCGCAATTAATTCATGTATATATATATATATATAAATAATAAAAGTAGATAAAGATAAAACACAGAGAAAGAGCCCCACTTGAAATTGCTATATTTCGAACTACTGCGAGTTCTTCAATGGTCTAGCTTCTTGCCATTGAAGAACTCGCAGTAGTTCGAAATATAGCAATTTCAAGTGTGACTCTTTCTCTGTGTTTTATCTTTATCTACTTTTATTATTAGTGTTAATTTGTTACATTGTTAATAGTGTTTCTTTATTTTTATTTTTCATTAATATTATATATATATAACCCTAACCTCGGGTAAATCCTTGAAACGGTAACCCAGTGGTTTTTTGTAAATATAAATTTATAGGGTGAGTACATCACTTAAATGGTAACAAATCTCCTTTGATTGCAGCAGAAAAATGCATAAATATCAATTTATAGCGCATTCTGTACGTGGTACTATTCGCTTGAAAGTCTTTCTTGTTAAGTCGGTGGGTTACTACCTTCGGCCCTCTCTGCCGTCGCTCGGGGCCATCGGGTCTTGCAGCAGCAAGAGTTGCATTTGATTTCCGTGTTCCATGTATAGATAAATTCTACTGCAGAGCTGTACAAACAGAGCAGCTGTGTTCTGTTAGGCTGATTTCTTAAGTTTAAGTTAAACGTAGAAGCAAAACCTTAAACCTTGCAAGCTTTTAAGTTTACGTCTAATTGTACGTTTACTTTTACGTTTACGTGATTCATTATGAATGGTTCCTTTACAATACATATACAGCCTCTAGCTTTTACGTTGAATGGGGCCTAGTCTCTTAATGCCACAATCTTTCCCACAATCACAAGCAGTTGACGACAGCTGTCGCTGGCAAACCGATATACACCTGCTGTAATGTCCATTAACAACAAACCCTCGATACAACCTTGAAGTATGGAAAGGTGAGGTACCATTGATCCTTATTCCTTATTCCAAATATTTGAAATATATACGTGCTCATTAACTAGAGCACTAAGCTGGTATGTAAAGCTTAGTGGGACTTGAAATTATAATTTTTAATTTTCTCTCTAGTTCCCCGATTTCATTGCAAACAACGCATTTTAATGTTCATTTCAAATTAATAGCTGTCTGTTAGGGAGTACCATGACATCTGTCTACTCTGGTAGTTATTGGGTGAGTGCCAGTTGCTGCCCTAGAGCGGGAACCACCAGTCTGAATTCCAAAGGGATGTGGAATCATTAAGATATATGATGGTGCCGATGGGGCTTGTGGTGCCATAGGGTTCATTCATCCTTACGCGAGAACACAGTGTGCCTTCATGCTTCAAGAGATGCTCCCAACTCTCCTCTTTCCACGCTTTCATTTGCCAATTCCTTCCACATTAATGTACAAACCATTTGAGGACGGGAAAATTATTTCGCAGCAAGATATCTTTATAGCAGATTTAAAAATCCTAATGTATTTTCATATGAAGTATGCAAGCATTAAAAAACTCCTTTCTGTGTATTTAAGTGTTGCGATTTGATCTTTCCTTTCATTTTCACTTCCCCTTTCCTCAATACGTTCACCACTGCTATTTAGTAAAACCGTGGCCTTTCCTATTGACTCATAGAGGACTGGAGAAACCAGCACGATTATCTTGGCTATGTCATCTTCTCGGGTTATAAACCTTCTTGCATTTCATTTTTAGCTTGATTTGGTTCTAGAATATCGGGGAAGGTAGCTCGTTTTGGCAGTTCATCAGGCTAGAGCCGCCATATTTAATCATTCTTCACCAATTGAGCTTCCTTAATGCGATTATCTCAAATTTTACTGGGCTGGTTCCAAATCCAATTTTCATGCAGTGATATGTATCCACATATTTTTCTTTGTTTCTTACCATTCGCTGCTGGTGAATTGTTTCTTCATATAGTATTTTCACGAGAATTCCTACTTAAAGACAATATCACGCGCTTTCATTTACACGCACATTTACTGTTAATTGTTGAAGCAGGAAATAATGCTGCCTTTATTAATTTAATATCTAAAGGCTGCAGAGCTATATTTACAAAGGCATTATATTTGATAAGGACAATTATTATGTATATATATATATATAAGAAATATTTTAGAGATAGGTAGAACAAAAATAGAAATAATTTGTAACTTGTAACTTACAAAAGGGTTTTGTATACATTTTGTGTAAAACATGTTAGAAAGAGAATGTAACCTGACGACCCTCCACTCACTGACCGCTCCTTAGACAAGGCTGAAGAAAGGGTAAACTATCTTTTGTTAGGTCACGATCCTTCTACCCAGGAAATACTTAGGAGTTGACAATAAGAGAAACATGTGGCCGTAACGGGACAGTATTTAACAAAGTCAGACTTAGCAATATTTTAAGAGAAAATGAAAATGTCAGAACGGAGACGAAAATGTTTAATTACAGGAAAGCCGAAAACACGTGCGTTATCTCCGGGAACATTTAGGAATCTACAAACTAAGGAATGCAAAAGATTTTCAATAGAAATCAGAATGTAAGGAAAGGGCCGAAATTTATGACAGCTTGTTCTGGGAAAATTCAAGTTCGTGGGAAGACGTTAGATCAGGGGGGAAAGAATAATTCTAGCCAATGGTCTTCGGATAAAAGTTAACGAATCAGGAGAACTTAGATATAAATAAATAATTTTAGGATAGCCAATGACGAACATGTAACACAGAAATAGATAAAATACGAGGGAATTTAATTTAGCGAAAGGCGTGGCGATGTAGTAGAAAAACTAGAGTACAGAAGTCAGAGGGGAGATTCACGCATTCGGTAGAGACACATTGAGAGGCGCAACTGGCACTCAGTAGGCACATAGTCATACATTCAGACATTCACGGAGACATTCTCTCGCACATTCAGACCTTCGCAGATTGAGATTCAGACATTCAAGAGAAACAGGGACATCATACGAGAGATGCGAAAGAAATATACGGGATCAGAAATATACGAGTCATCCGAAAGTAATCAGTCTAGATCATTTCTAAAGTTCAGTTGAAGGCAGTGTAAATCATTTTCTAAAGTCAGTCTAAGTGAGTAGTGAGGTCAGCTACGAGCCGTCAGGAAGTAACCTGCTAAGTTATTAAATAAATTAAATGTTCAAACAGTGCCGGACTTATTAATACAGCGAACAATCTCCTTCCCCCCTAACGACTTTCAAGTCGTTAAAAACAGTCCAAATTTACCCTGAGAACACATCCATCAAATCCCCCCTATAGTGGAACCCTCAAAATAAAAACCGTTCCATTGTTTTAATTAGTTTGTAATTTATTGGTAAAGTATCCGATAATTTATTTAAGGTGTTTCACTATGCGTTATTTCCTATGTGTAAAATACTGAACATTTGTAATTTTATATTCATCTTCTTATGTTGTTTCAAAGGATAAAAATTTCTTTAATATTTGCATGTTGTTATTTTAATGTGGTCACATTAGTAAATTTTCATCATTATTTTAAAACAAAATTGTTTATTTAGACGCCCTAATTCTTCCGGTTCATTTTGATGTAACAAATGGTGTGTTGTTATGAACTTTTTACTCGTCATATCAGTTGATATTTAAATAACTGCGCAGTGAGCGTGACCCTATGCTGGAGTTAATTCATGCAGATTTCTCCATATTTCTGTTCAAATTTGTCTACATCTGCATACCATAAAAGTGAAATCTTTACCAGAGCATGCACGCTACATTCTTTTAGGAAAGTTTTAAATTATTTGATAAAACAAACAAAAAATCGTTTGTTTGTTCTTAAAACAGTAATGTGTGTTAAAGGTAGTATTTTTTGTTCATTATAAACTAGCTATATTATGTTGACATTTCAGTGGTAATCAGTAGCTACTCTTTGAGTGTAATATTTGTACAGTTTGAGACATTAGTGTTTGGGTTTGAATTTTCGGTACAAATCAATAATATCGGCGGGAGATAAAATACCTATGAGCATTTTAAATCATTGAATATATATGACATACAATACAATAATTGGAAAGTAAGATGTGTGAACCACACATCAAAACAGGGGTTGAAGAAATTAGTAGAACATAAAAACTAGGTTAACTCTTGGTGGGGTGCAAACAGGAAGTCCACAAGCAAAAAAGTGAAAACCTGCAGCGTTGTTTATTGAAAAGTTAAGCAATGTGCAGGCTATGACATTGGTGTATATATCTTATCATTGCTACCCAACAGACACTATTCCAGCAGGTAAAGGCAGCTTGCAAGTTAAGACAGAGGACAATCGCAAAAGGCGACAATTCTGTAATGCATCACTCAACAAAAACGTAATAAAACATTATACATATAATCCTCTATATAAAATAAAATTTATAAATAAAATCTGCAATACTCCGTACCTGGTCCTTATTATCTATTCCTCTGTATTGCAGTTAGGACACGAATCTTTTCTTGAGAGATGTATATGAGGAAAAACACAAAAATTCATGCTGTAGAAATGCAAAAAGAAAAAGGCCTGTCACTAGGGAGGAAAACTATTGACGTAGCAAGAAAGAGAGGTAAAAGAAGAACCAATTTATACATGACTCCATCACAGAAAAATACGAGAAATATAGACAGATTGTCAGATCGGCAAAATCACGAATTGACAGAAGAAGAGAGATCACATACAGTGCTGGAGGGTTTTACAGCACTGTAGGACAAAAGCAGGTCTGTAAGTTCAAAATATTCACTTATCTTTTCATTAATTGATTTTGCTCTGTAAGAAAATGTACTTACATTCAAGAAGTTCATCGTAGAATAACTCCTAAAACTATTTGAGATACAGAGCTGAAAGTTTCAAAATACATATAGCATTCCGTTATCTGCATTTTGGAATGCGATAAATGTATTATGAACTGTTTTAGAGTGTAAAACGGTCATTTAATTTTAATTATGCAGCATATTTGTAAAAGTAGAATGCTAAATTTATTCACATTTAATTTTGTAATAGTAAACTACGCCATATAAAAATAAAAATACCCATATATGTAGATAATGATATCAGCTTAATTTTAAAAAATTCAAGTTTCTATCTCTAAATTTTCAGAGTTATAAAATAATATGTTCTATTGATCCCTTAATTTGCATTTGTTTATAACAAATTTAAATGAATATGTTGAGAAAGTTTCACAATTTTAAATGCAAAAGTTTCCAAACTTGAATTTGGATCAGCATATCCCCAAATATTGCTAAATAATAAAAGTTAAATGTTAAAACGTTTACCGTTCTAAAGTCAGTTACCTTTCCTACACCAATTTATATTTCACCACTTTTCCAAATGCAACTATATTGCTTTGGCATTAACCGAGAGTGCGAATTTAAACTTGTAAGAAATTGAGCTCGATTTCTAACTTTGACTGCAGCTAAGTCTTTCGGAATTTGCAGCCATAATTAACTAAAGCAAAAACTTCAAAGCAACAACATTAACCTGTTCAATTATCTAAGTAATTGCTTTTTATGCCAAGATTATATTCACCTATAGAAGAAAATAGTGGTTGTTATCAAATCATCGCTTCATTTAAGTAGGTAAAATACAATAAAGTTTTGAAATACCCACTCCTGGAAAAATCTGTCAAGTCATATTTTATATTCCAATGAAATGGAGCAAGTTCAGAACTGAACTGATGTGAAAGTTTAGAAATATTAAGAACTGAAAACGATCTATGACGTAAATATTCACAAATAAGATACATGAATCATAAGACTTGTGGAGATAAATTTTTCCAAAAATTGTATGAAGTCGGTATAAGAAAGAGGAAAAGGAAACTGCCGTAACATGAAAAATTAGGGAATTGAAATGAAAAAAAAAAAAAATGGAAATGCGGGCAACGAAATGGAAGTTAGTCAAGGTTGGATGGTAGCATTGATGAGATAGAAAGTCTTCGATTTAGTTACAGTGGTTGTCGACACGCTGCAAGGTAAAATGGGTAGATTTTCACATTTTGTCAGAAATAAAGATATCGCTACTTCGCCTTCAAATTGGAAAAAACCGATGGAGGGTCAAGTTTTTTAAAATCCCATAGAATAAATCAACGAAGTCAAGGTGTGGAATAACCAAGGTGCACAATTTTGACTGATGTAACTTTTAAAAGGAAAAAAATTCCCTAAAATGCGCATTTTCTAAAGCAGTGCCCAAGTGAAGTTTTTTGTATAAGATAGGCTGAGACATTAGACTTCAAAATAATAGAAAATCTAATTTAAATAGATAAACTACGAAATTGACTCCGTAAAATTATCATACAATTTTTAATGTTCAACATTACGGCATTATTGCTATTGTAATGTAAGTGATAATTAAATTAAATTATATATAATATAAAATAAATTATGTTCTGTAACGCATCTCTAAGTCTGTTTGTATATAAAGTCAAAATCCGGCTCTTTTTGTGTGGAAATATGTAAATAAGTCTTGAAAGAATGTGCGATATTTCACTTATTTACTGTCCCTTACTGTGTAATACACCGCACCGTCGTTCCAGTGAAGTTTGTAGAAATAGAAGGAAAACAGTCATAAATATACAGTTATCAACCTGTTATATGATCCACGGTCCCGCGTATACCAAAATACATAAGTGAGTTTAACTAACAGTCATAGTAAAATAAAGAATTATGGTAATCAATATTACCACAATTTTACTAAAATAGTGAAATATTAAAATTTAAAAAAATATCGTCTGCATTCCAGTTCTTCTGTTCAACTTCAGGTTCTACAGACTCCCAGAGGAGGATAGACATAATCAACTGGATTGAGTCCAAGGCTAGACTACACCGTAGCGAAATTCCCTATAAAACTTCCTTCTCCTCTCACTGACAGTGACTTCAATAATCACTATTATGCTTACACGAGGCAGGCTGAGCCTTTGATAGTACTATTGGTGATGTTATTTATGCAACAGGCAGAGCACTAATCTCAAATACGGAAATAATTCATCCATAAAAATGAATACATATGAGCGCTAATTTCGGGTAGGCTCAGCCATACAATCTTAATGGAGGTTTCGTCCCTGAACCAAAGGTATTCATGTTCGCGATGAAGAAATGAAACTCGTGCCGTTGGAGGTGTGTGAAGAATATGAATCGATTATGAAGTGCTCGTAAATTTTAGAACATGTCTGATCTCAAAGAGAATAACAGTATCCTCAACCAGGTTGAGCACAAAGGATATAAAGTGAATGTATTAAAATATTGCTTTACAAAATAACTAACGCAATAAGATATACGTCAGAGGTGAACGACATTTTTGTATGTGTTACCTAGTAAATAATGATCACCGCAATGGAAGCGCGTTTGCTGGGCTCGGGTTCAATCCCCGATCGGGACATGTTGCCTGAATAAGGTTTTTCCTTATCCTGAAAAAGTGAATACAAAATAATATTTGTCGCTGAGGATTTTGGATCCACTTCGTCATCATTCATCCAATTCATTCGTAGTCTTGGAAGATTTTTCCAGGTGTTAAACGCTTACAAAAATGTAAAAATAACACTACCCACACATAAACTTAATAAATATAGCATAACAAATGTGCGAGACTGTAAGCAGAGCGTGTGACCTTTGCGGACCCTGAGCATCCATGGTTACTAG
The DNA here is from genome assembly GCA_030762175.1 of Metallyticus violacea. Lineage (NCBI taxonomy): Eukaryota > Metazoa > Arthropoda > Insecta > Mantodea > Metallyticidae > Metallyticus > Metallyticus violacea. The sequence goes on along the minus strand of CM060833.1, from coordinate 49,950,681 downwards.
ATATACATTGAGCTGAACATTCGAGCGCATCCCTTCAGTTTCGGCGGATATGTACTTCCCGCGTCCCACGGGAAATTGAGAGCCCTGCGGCAGCCATAGGCGTGTTTCTTGATGACAGAGAATAATTCCTCAAGCTGTACTGTTGCGGGGTATGTTGAACTACTTGAATATGCTCGGGTTACTCACCTGCATAATGAGGAGGCTGATGCTAGATTAGGCTGCCTCACCAGAGGTACTGGTAGACTGGCCGGCGAAGGCGCCGTAAGCGATGAATTTGTTGCCAGGTACTGTCCTAATGAAAAATTCCACCGATGGAACTGTAACAGCTTCGGCCATGAGAGAACTTGCTAGGTTGGGGATGTATCTCCACTGAACAAGCAGAGTGGATTCTGTTCCATTTTATATCTCAGGGACTGAGATAGCCCCCAAGCAGTGCGACTTATGGAATTTATGTACCATCGTAAATAAGGGGAAGTAAGGATGTAGATTCATTATATCCTGGTATCCCATACTCCTATTGATTCGTGTTGACAGCATGTAAGCTGTATCGGCTGACTTTTAGCCACTGGATAGTTCAGGGCAAATCTCCCAAAATCTTCAGCAACCAGGAGGGCACTCGCCCACACACTGTTGCCGCCAACTAGAAGCTTTAAAATATATTGATAGTATACTGAATGCGAAGAACAGGGAACAAATTTGATACAAATTTCATTTTGCCTTCAGAGTGATAAGAGGTTACCTATAGCGTATATTAATGTACACATTGGAATCTATGTTTTTTAGTCCTTATCGTCACAGTGTGGCTTTATTTAAACATTATTATACTATTTATTGGTTTGCTATTTTAGTTCAAATATGTTAGAAACGTGCGCATTTCATTACAGGTAAATATTATTAAGAAATAAAATTTTAATTGTTAGGTCGAATTTTTTAAGTAATTAATTTACAGTGTTAGTTTAGAAAAGAAAGCACTGACACAGATAGAAGAACTGTGCTAGTTAATGACTGAGGTTTGACTTTATCGAAGGTTCATACTAGAATAAAAGTATTTAGACAATATGAATCAATATGTTTCACTTTTAACACACGTATATTTATATATCTACTGTTTCTATTTGTAATTGAAGATTTTGATTGTGTTCTTTTTGACTTGTAAAAAGAAATATTGATGATTATTTTATTGGTTTTAGAATGACATTCTAACCCTACCACGCTGGTAATACAAATTGCACAGCCAATTCTGAAATGCAACGGTGGGAACAGTGAATAGAAAAACAGAACAGAATAGCGTCTTCAACTATTTCATTTTGTTTAAATTCCTGTTTTTTCTTAAGGAAGACCAGCAATAGAAAACAACTTTTAGGTAGTTTAGACGCATTGGGATGGGGGGATCGGAAAGTCCTTAAGAATTTTAACATAGAATAAGTTATTAGTCTTGATACCGTAGTGCTTGCTGTCTTAATGCTAGACGGTCTTTTAAGCATATATTCAAATACATCCAATACATATAAAGTAGCGGTGGTTCATGTATGACGGGACGCCAGCTCATTTTCTACAGTGTGACTAATCGTTTTAGCATATAAAACATATGTGAAGAAATATGTATGTGTATATATATTAATGCTTTGAATTGAATTGGATATTTTTGGAGCGGAGCAGGATACTTCGGACATCTTTGCTCATGGCTGTCTAACGCATAAATATATAGATAGAAACTCCGACGCACATAAAGATTCCTTTCCCTCAGAAGGTTTGGTTCCACACTGGACGCCGGGACAGAAACCTTTCAAGAACTCAAGTCACCATCACACCGCACCAGCCCACCTGTAACAAAACCAGGAATGAGATGAGATGAAATGGAAGAGTGGAAAGTTTGTGGAATATAAAGAGCCATCCCAGCATCCGCCTAATCAACCAGGGGAAGCCATTATAAACGTCCAAGGTCAGGATGGTCGGCTCCAAGAGATTTGAATCCGGGACCTCTCGAATGCTATTTAAAACGTTAATCATTTGACGAAAAGTTTACTTCCTTCAGGACGAGAAACTGCCCCCATGCATGACAAGTTGCATTCGTCTTGTTGCAAATAGTCGTTCATAGTGGTCAAGTAGTAGCCATACTTGTTTCGTAGACCCAAGACAGATTTAAGGTTGGTGAATGGGACGCTAAGGACTAAAGGCGTTAAATAACGCCCTCAATGAAATAAAATAAATAATGAGAAGTACGTCGGACTGGACATTCTAGTCCCTTCCTTAGGAGAGTGTCCAGATGCGTACAATTCCCTACTCAGTCAAAATTCCGTTTGCAACTGACTGGAAAAGAGAGTGGGCCTCGCGAGTGGAGAATCTCTGCCATTGGACGGTGGTATGTCTGCTGGTAAACGGATTTTAGTTGCAGGACTTTTAAACTGCTTTCATTTATATAGCTTGGCAAGCAGAGCAATATCGACCATATATTTTAATATTTTGGATATTTTTAAGAATTATGAGATTTTTGGACCAGTCGTATATAGCAGAATCGGACGTAAAATTTATTTTTATGTAATATTTAATTCCTTGTATTATGGTCATTTTTCTTCTGTGTCTTATTTTAAATGGTTATATATATAACTATTTCAATCCGTATTTCGTTATATCTTATATATTGTTCACCCTTCTGTTAACCACTCGCTTAAAATTTCATTCTGTAACTTGTTAAAAGAACGGGATCGAACTAGGAAGTATCTTAAATGCTAATCTAAATAAATCATAATAAGTATTATTCCAAACGGAATCAAATCAGGAAAATATCGGAACTAGTTATGCATTGAAAGCACGAATATTATTTCAACTATAGGCAAACTGTATTTATATAAGATAACTATTATTTACATTCATGATGGGCGCAACCCAAGATGGCTACTCAGGAGCAGTTGGCGGCAAGTCCTCTCTCCTCAAGCTCACATACTCAACTCCCGGTTTGCCACTACAACAAATATACTATTACGAGACTGCATTAGGGAAGTAAGTGGATTTTACCTCAATAGGGTAGAATGCTATGCAATGTCAGGTTTGAATGCCATTGAACTTTTAATTTTACATAGGTTAGCCTTAGTACTTAGTTCTTATTGAGTATAGCGCTTTCTGAGATATGTAAATGTACTAAAAGCATGAAATGGTTCTGTATATCTGTTTTTGAACACGTTGATGATGGCTGTTAAACGGAAATTCAGTCCGTAAAGGAAATTGGTTTAAAAGCAATGGATTGTGTTTGTTACTGTTTGTAGATATTTATTGCTGATGTTGGGGACAAAATTCGTTCCAATGGGAAATAAACAGTGATAGGTTATTAGAAACTTCATTACCCAGGTATTTAATTGTCACGATTGCAATTCAGAGACAGTGGTGAGTTTTTGCAAGTATGTCTTTCGCTCGGCACGAGAACAGAAAAGTACCGTACCTCATCGTTAAAGAATACCGTCCAACTCGCGGTGCACATTCCTAAATAAATCATTCTTTTGAAAACGCACTAACGAATGGTTGAAATGTTGCATTTGTTCCTATGCTATAGCTGTTCTTTGTGTAAGCCAGATACCACGATGAGTCAATAATCAAGTTCCACTAATCTCTAGCTTTAGGCAATTGCCCCTCGCGCTCAATACTGACACTGCATTACCTAATGCAAGTTGCTGCACTAAAATATTTCGAAACCGGAACTGTAGGAAATAGCCATCATTCGATAATAACGGTTTTTATTGAGATAAAATGCTTCCTTTGTGTGCCGTTAGGCCATAACTGATAGTTTTAGATGTCATTTGTTGAAACACAGATAGAACAGCCACGGCATCAAAAGTGATATTGTATTCTAGATTTAAGGGAGAATTTTCATACCCGTAATCAATAATGCGGATATGGTCCTCTTTCGCGGTAGGAAAACGTAATTTTAGAGTATTTTCTTATTAAGTTTTATTTTCTGTGTATGTGATTTCGTTAAAATTATAAGAAATGTTTATTAAATGAAGTATTTTTAAATCTTTTAATTTTAGCAGGACATTTATGACATATAATGCCTAAACTTTGATTTGTGATCTGCTTTAGTTTTCAAGTCAGCCTTTAAAATGTTTTATAAACATATTGCCCTATGTAGAGATAGGCACATATTTAACTTCTCTGCTTTTATAATTAAACGCCCTGTACTTTACGCAAAACTTTCAGTAATTCAGTCTCTCTTCATCTTCTAGTTCAAAATTATACTTTAAAGGTGAAAAGCAATTAATGTAAATAATTATAGCCCGTACACTATTGTTGTTTGCCAAAATTTCATTTGAACATGGAGGTTGATTGCGTTATTAGAAGGAGATAGAGATAAATAATAGAAACTGCCTTGTACAAGTACAGCCGGTTGCACAAGGAAGGAAACCTGTTATTTTCTTCCGTCTCTATGCCGAGAATATGAACCCCAACAGCCTGACGTTAGTGGTTGACGTCATATTTGTGCTAAAGACCCAGCGTATTGTTTTTCGTATTTGTTTTTACAGGTCTAAAACACTGTATTTGGCATTTCACACAGAGTTTTCTAATGTCGGTTCAATCCGGAGCTTATAATCCCAATGTATGATGCCCGAAGTTCGAAGGGTCTTGAATTTTTCGATCTTAAGAGTTCTACATGAAAAAAGGTTCTTATAAAAATTGGGCTCAGGAAGAGTCGAAACCTCTATGCGGTTTGTATGTGAGGTCTAAAATAAATAATGAAATTTCATTCTTTATCTTATCGTGCAGCAAATAATTAACAGGTCAGTCTAGTGTAGTTTTTAAGCAATATACAGAAGTACAGCGCCCATACAAACATTCAATTCATTAGTAACGCACAGCGCTGCACAACACAAGCACTCCAGCTGTAAACAGAAACAAACGTAGTTATTACGACGAGATATAAAGGGAAATGAGGGGAACATTTAAGGTCTCCTGGGTAAGCGGAATGAAACAAGCTGAACATGAAATACACCGAAACGAATAGCTTTGTTACGAGAAGTGCATAATGAAATGTTTACAGCATTTGAAACCCAAGTGTGTAAATTAATTACTGTGAAATTACTTCGTAAATAATTGTATAATTAAGTTTTGGGTGCATTATATTAGTTTGCAGAAAACCTGCAAATCTGGCAACATTAAAAATGGTATTAAAAATAATAGGATGTTTAATGATTACAATAATATTTATTGAGGTACATTTTATTGAACTAAAGGAATTTGTAAAACTCTTCTCAACAAAAATATTTTCTCTTTATAATTTTCGTAATGAGACATTTGAGGTTTAAATGATTATCGGCTAATCATGATGATGATCTCTAATTACTATGCTTACCTTCATTGTTAGAACTGCATTTAATGCTAGCTCTCCAGACACATCACTGCGTTTGTGTTTTGTCAGTTTCCGTTTCTTGTTTAACAAGATGGTGGATTACAATGCATTTTATGGAAAACGTTTAAAATAGATCGCCAATTCTCTAATAAATAGAAGTAGTATATACTGTGCAATGTTTCAAAGAAAGGCATTACTTGTATATTTTTGAAATGATATGATACACTTGTGATAAATACAATTACCAAATTAATGTTCTGTAAATCAGTTTATCTATGTTAATATTTTTAATGACTACTTATAGGGTGCTGACAAATGTTTTGGGCTTACAGATCGACAGCAAATAATGAAATGATGAAAATTTTGAAAACAAAACAAAAATATAACTTTTAAGGGATTTTAGACATATTTGAGCTCTTTGCAAAAACAAAAATGTTGTGTCTATTTCTTTTTTAAAATTAAAAAAATGTATTAAAATATTCTTACAGCAGTTATTTGCAAAAACAAAAATGTTGTGTCTATTTCTTTTTTGAAATTAAAAAAAATATATTAAAATATTCTTACAGCAGTTATTTTAATGTTAACTATCTTCAATATTTACTAATTCTTAATGTCACTATTAGTTTCCAGCAAGTGTCGATCTACTATAAACGTTGATTTGTTCAGTTGAGTAAGTGATAAGTACGGTGCATTTTTCATGCAGATCACCCTTTATAATTAAAACATAACCATACAAATAAGCATAAAATATAAAAGGTCTATAATAGCATTTACAATATTCACTGTACAAAAATGGAGTTCAGCTTATATCCCAGTTCATCAGTAGTGACCTAGTGAGGTAGCTTGTATCCAGGATAACCAGGGTTCAAATTCCTTGGGGCCGGTCATGCTGATCTTAGTCGATCTTTTTGAAGAGCTGGAAGTGTCAGGTGAGATGGGCTGATGGTTTGTGCGGTGTATCGGTGGCTTGCGCTTTAGTAACGTTTCTGCCGTGGCATCTGTTGTAGAAGCGGCTCTTCTGAGGGGGTTGAATTCTTTAGAGAAGGGATTCCGCTGTAATCGGGAGTCCCTAAATCAAAGCCACGTCCATACCTCATAGTACATGCTATTACATAACACCGGCGGATGATATAACTAAACGATAATATTATTTACATAAAATTATTAATACACAAATAATTATATTAAATGAAAACACACAACACGCACACATCCACTTTTTCTTTAGTACGTCTTGACATTGAAAGTATACTTTTTGAACACACACACACACACACCAATTTAGTATAAATATTGCACCTTCATTTAAGAGACCTTTTTTCATTATTTTTGGAGTTCGTTCTAACTAATTTCTGAAAAAATGGTAATTAATTCCAAAAATCTTCCAAAGTTTGATTTAAAAAATCTTGATTTAAAAAAAATAAGAATTTTAAAAATCTCTTTATTTCTTCTATGGAGAAGTATTTTAATATATTCTGGCTTAAGTTGGCACTTCACGAGCTTGATTTTCTACTTTTTTGTTGGGAAAGCTCAGGTATTAATGTTCCAGATGGCCAAATGATAAATAGCCTAGTTAATATGTTTTGGGAAATGTTCAGGATAAGAAGCTAAGAATGCAGCAAAAGGTTCTAACTAAGATTCATTGACTGGAAATTTCTCCTTCAAAATCCATTCACCTCCTTTCACAACAAATTTTTTGTAAGTAATGGAGAAGTCGTACAACAAAAGGCATCATAAATGAAGATGCTTATTGTTAGTGTCAATATTTTTTTCAAATTGTCACTCTGTTTTGCAGCACACTTTGTCCCGCTGTTCACATTCTTCCGTTTCCCTCAAAAGCTTTTCGTTGTTATCTGCAAGCATTTGGCCGCATGTGTTGTTTAAAAAGTTCTAACAAGTGAAAGTCCAATAGCACCAAATCAGGACTGAATGGTGAATGTCTCAACACCTGAACTTTGGGATCCTTTAGTTTATTCACTATATACACAGCATAAGGGTGCGTCATTGTCATAACACATTTTTGGGAGAAATCCTCGGTGTCTCGAACATCTCGCGGGTTTCAATTTCTTCACCAGCACAACACTGTATCAAACAATAGTCAGAGCGTGGTCTTTTTTTGAAGGGGGTGGACAAAAGATATCAGCATGAATTTTCCAGCGAAAGCCTACATATGGACAACGTGATGGGTGTTTTCATTGTATCGTTTGTTCCTTACTCTCTGGTTGAGTTGATGTAAAAAAACATTTCCTTCACAAGCTTGACAATCCAAATGCTTCTGAAAAATCGTCTCCTGCTTGTGATCACTGAACAGCTGCCTTGGGACCCATCTCATACACTTCCTTCTATATTTGAGATCATCAATGATAATACTATACATAAAACCGTGAAGTATGTTGAATTTGAAGGTAACTTCATGAATAGTGACTCGCCTGTAATCATGGATATATGGATTCGTTGCTCCATCTGCTTTTAATGCCTCAATTCCGCCCTTTCACACACACTCTCTGCTCTCTCTACTGTTGTAGATTTCAAAATCTTTCTCTCGTTTTACCTCTCTCTTTTTCTCTCTCTCTCTACCACTCATATACAAATACGGAAAATAACTTCGTTGTTCTTCCAGGGTACAATTCGACAGTTAAGCGTCAAGCTATTGCACATGTGAATATTGCTCGATCTTTACGACCCCTATTGCTAAGGAGCCATCTTGTGTTCCGTATAAGTTTTATCATTGTATGGCATCTATGAACTTTAGAATAAAAGTCCTATTTAGTAACCTTTCTTCGTATGTATATTTGTGATTTATTTCATAGGTTTTTAGAGGTGCATTTTATTTCCGATTGCATTAAAGATTTTGAATAATGTTCATTCCTGCTACAACCGGATGTTGACCTTATATGAAAATAATGCCCTATTAGTCAGTATTTTAATTGCTCTTCTAACTTACTTTTGCCATAGTTAAACCATCTATAAGTGATAAGAGTGGTTCATCCCAAATAACTTGTGGCCTTGATGGAAGCTCCAACGTTTTTAGAGCTTTAAGCTCTGAATAGCAAAATCCTAGAACAGCATTCACGGCTACCACTTGAAGCAAGTGTAAGCAATTGGGTGTTGTGTATGTAAACTACAAACATAAAGAACAGCTAAACGCACTTTATCTGTATGACAAATACATATACTAAATACATAAGAATTAGCTTAAAACAGTAACTCGTTTCTTCATCTTCAATGCCTTTATCAGTTCTACTGTGTCCTCGTTTTGTGGCTTCAAGTCGACAGCCAGCCTGCCTACAAAAAATTTGAAATGCAAGGCACCGTAATAGAGCGAACCTTCCTCCGCCAGGCTCCAAAGTTTTTCTTACCTTATATAAAATCTATTTTTCTGTGATTTCTTCCCCTATCTTCTACTGTCAGTGTCGACTTCTGGGCCAGATATAAAGCGAAAATAATAACAGTGAAAGCAAAATATTTATTTCAAAATTTAAAACTTACTTGACAAATTAAAAAAGATGAAATATTTTAGTATTCAGTTCTAAGTACGATTACTATAAGTCTGCTTTTTTGCATTTTTTTAAAAAAAAATAAATATCTGCTTATTGCTAAGAAAAATACTACTCATTTTTCCTAAATGAAATATGTTTGAGGAAATTTATTCCTGCTGTTTATTTCTCAATTGGGTTGCTTTGAAAAAATAACTTAAAATTACCATTTGAATATAGAGACATTATATTTTGGATTTTAAAATGTTTTAAAGCGTGTGCCACATTCTACTGAAGTAATATATTTTAAAAAATGTCCATCTTTAACGGGAAAGTTTTAATTTTATTCTTAAAACGTGGAAAACTTAAATTTCTCGAAAAACATGCGATCAAGAAATTTAGCATTTTATTTGTTTTATATTTTAAGGTACTGTATATCAATTTACCTCTATAACTGCGACCTACACAGGTAAAACGATAGATATATTTTTATTGAACATCTTCAGCATTGTAATGTAAATTATATCCAATCACTAATTGGTGTATTTCATAAATATTGCTGCACTGTAGCTTTTGAGAAATTTATAGCTTATATTTATAAAATACTGTAAGCTATAAATATGTAAATAATTTTATATTCCATTGTATGATATCATTAGTTTATACTATGTTAATACTCTATATTATAGTGCAAAACTGTAGTCCTAACATACCATAAGGTAGAACAGGGCTCGATTGTGTTTGGATATTAAATAAATAAAAATGAATAGCTTGTCAAATCAGTTAATAAAGACGCAGTTTGAAAAGCTTGGTCAATTCTCATGAAATGCGATACATTTGATTAATTGACTGATTGTAAGAAAACATGGTTCTAATGATCTTTGACCAAATTTTACCCAAATGACGCGCGTAGTCAACATTTGACAGACATTTGTATCGGCTATTGTTGCATCTGTCATAAAAAGGGGGGGGGGGAGAATTCCGTGCAGGTTTCTATGACAAAGTTGAAGACATTTATTTCTATATAAATAAGTTAAAACATGACCTCTTGTGCAGTGCAAATTTTCGGATAACTGAGAATTCAGACATCATAACTGAATGAGTGCACAATATCCTGCTTGAAATTTTTTGGGAATTCCCTGTGAGCGATGGGTGCTGTAGACCATGAAACGCACGCGAGAAGAAATTAATAGTTGAAATGAACTTTTATTGTGGCAGGTTTATAAGTATAACTGTTGCATGGGCTTTACGTCCGTTTATGCTAACAATCAAAATATAGAACACCTAAAAAACCATAACATTAATTGCTATGATTAACTTCATTATTTACATATAAAGAAACCTACATGTAAACATTTATACAGGCACATTTTATATGAATAATTTTATTTACGTGTATACAAACATGCGTAGATCCCTTGACCGTTATCTCCCCTTCCCTTTACTCATTCTCCTCCCCAATCCCCCTCTTCTCTATAGCCATTAGCCTTCTTTATCGGATCTTCGCTAGAAATATTCCCCATGTATCTCTCGTGCACCAACACTTCCAGGCAGGCATTCAAACTTCTGTTAAAATTCAGAAATTGTGGCTATAACTATATACACTGAAGAAAAAGAACAAGAAGAAGAAGAAGAAGAAGAAGAAGAAGAAGAAGAAGAAGAGGAACAAGAACAAGAAGAAAATCTCTCTCTTGGGATATAAAAAAAATCAACAAAATAAATTTACTTCAAGATGAATCAATAAAGAATCTTTATCAGAAAAGATAAACGCAATAACAGAAACTAATGAAAAATAAAAAATAAACATGAAGAATGGAAGTTATTAAAATATGTACTAATAAAAGTAACAATGGAAGTCTTTGGATTAGAAATTAAATATAAAATAAACAGAAATCTACCCTGCTGGCTATTAAAATTGCAACGCCGATAAGTAACGCGTTAAACCGACCCTATGTTTTGTTAGAAGTAAAGATTATGACTCGTCGAAAATACGGCAGCAATACCAACAGGTGTCTGAATTTGATCGGGAGCATTGTAGCTTACCGAGAGTGCGGGATGTCATTCTGAGAAATTTGGGCTCGTGTTGGGCACAGCAATATGAATATGAGATCAGTGGATCGAGGTAGAATGAATACTCAAACGTGAAAGATCCCAACGGCTCCGTCAAACAACCGAAATATAAGACAGACATTTCTTAATGACTATTAAGGTCACATACAGAATGTGTTGCACTTTATAAACCACTCTATGCAGAAGGGGTCTATGTTATCCCTTTCAAAAATTACAGAAGAAATAAAAAACTATATTTTATTTCAATATTACAGTTTACAGCATGTGATTGTTGTTCAACGTAAGTTGTGACATTTTTACTCTTTTATAAAGCAAACATATACAAAATTATTTTTGTTGATCAGTTATTAAATCAATACATTTGAAATGTTTGTCCTTTTTTGTAGTTTAACTTTTTGTGTGATTTGGTTTACAATAATATAGTAATGAATGTTTATTTAAGAAGAAAATTCACTTCAAATCTTCATAATAGACGAGATATTGTGTGTAGTAGGCCTACACTTTTATAAATGCAAGAATGTATAAAAATACATATAATCTGTCAATTCCTCTAATAAAGTGTAAACAGAACACTCGACACAAAAGTAGTTAATTTTGTGTACCTATAAGCATCTTGAATTTCCTCCTTCTTCCCACAAACTGGATACCACAGATTTCTTTCCAGAACGCAATGCACTGAGGATAGATATCTAAGCAGAGTCTCTGTGTTGTTCATTTTCCTCTTCTCTGTTTGTTTTTGCTTTGCTTGTGTCACCGAGGCAAAAATATACTAATGAAGGGCATCAATGAATTTTGTAATTAGGTTTTTGTTTCATTTTGGAAGAAAATTTATTTGATTTATTTATGGACACTCTTTAACATCTCAGGTCATCAGCGTCAAGAAAATTTGAATGGCTGTATGCAGATATTTGAAATGTCAAAGCAATACAATCTGCATTCAAACTTCTCGCCAGTTTGAGAGTGGAAAGATTTGGATAGTTTAATTTTTTTTATCCTTGAATAAACATCTTGGTGCAACGGTGTGAAAAATGTATTGAAAAAGAAAATGATTGCACTAACTTTATATGCAACGTTATGTAATTCTTCCCTCTTGAATCCCTTTCCTTACTTGTATGACGTCTGTTTTATTGCAATTTTTTCCAAAACAGTAATTACCTCTCATTGGTTGGAGTATATAGCAGCATTCGCTATTGATTTGTTTTAACATATAACCTCATCCCTTTGTTTTATTTTAGAAACAGACAAATCACTCAAATCAAAAATTTACTATATACATGTTTACATGCTCATTGATATAAAATGATTGCAGTGTTTTTAACTCAATGTAGTGCATTGTCACTCATGTATTCATTTACAGAATAATAGGCCATTTTACATAGGTATTTTCTAAGAGCAGATTTAAAAGATTTATTATTGTTATAAAGGCTTTTAAGCTGGAGGGAAGAGCAATTTGTACTAAAATGCATTCATAATAAACTCCTTTTTGATGATAGGAAAGTGTTGAAGCCGGCCTATGTACATTTGCTTTTTATATAGTTTTCTTGCCGTGTATATTTTGATTTTGAACACTTTTTTCTTAATTATTATTATGTAAAAGTTCATGAGGGATAATATATATTCACATGGAAGATTTTTAACCGCCACGGGTGGCCGAGGTCGTTAAGGCATGGACTCGTGAGCGGGAGGTCTGTGGTTCGAATCCCGCCAGGACCGTCCTTCCTGACTGGGTTTTTTTCCAGGTTTTCCTCAGTCTTCATAACTGGCAAATGCCGGGGAGGTACCTAAACTTAGGCCTGGAACGCTTCCTTCCTTAAAAAAAATCCTTTCCCAATATATCATTTCATGTATCACCAGTGTTCACCGCCTGTGGTGCCTCAGTAGTAAAAACGGGCGTTAAACACTACTCAAAAAAAAAAAATGGAAGATTTGAAATTTGAAATTGCCCAAAGAGGTTTCTGCATGAAAGTCTCGTATATGTAACAGCATTTATTCGTATGGTTTTTTCTTTAATAGGAAGACACGCTCAATTTTAACTTAGTTTCCCAAAAATATAAGCCCATGTTTGGTTAATGAGTTGAAATAAGCATAATAAACTAGTTTTAGGGTCCATCGTTACCAATACACATATTGCATAGCATGCAATGCTAAGTTTAGGTATGATATGATAGATGTGATGTAGTTATCAATTATTAAACCAAGGAATTTAATATATTTGGTTTGTAGAAGTACAATGTTATAATATCCTATCTGTAATTGTGGATTTGGAGATCTGTGAGTGATGATTTTCATAACATTTGTTTTATCTAGATTTAGAGACAATTTGTTTGCTTTGAACCATTCACACAAAGAATTCAGAAAATCATTAAGGTTATTTACATTTATCAATATGATTGTATCATCTGCAAATATAACAATATTTCCTACATTTTGGATAGATAAGGATATATATATCTCAGAAAAAGAACAGGAACCAGAACATATTCTTGAGGCAATCCGTGGGTAATCATTCCTAACTCTGATGAATTTTTTATTTTTAAAGGGACAATTTATTACTGCTTTTTGTTTCCTTTCGTCAAGATAGAATATAAACCATCTTAAATGATAATAGAAATCCGGTATTGTTTAAAACTTTAAAATGTATAAGATATGCTACTGAAATTTTATATCATGTAATATTTCTTTCATTGTGTGTTGAGTTGAGTGATATCTCTTGAATTATTACACAAATCTACAATTTAATTGTAGTTGTTCATATTTTAATGTGTTAAAATTTTAAGTTATGTAGTAAGACTTTAATTTAAACAAAGATAAGAATTTGAAAATGTTCAGAAATGCTTGTTTTCTGGTAATATTATTGTCGCACTTTCACAAAATTTAGATCATAAATGATTGTATATTTCTAGAATTTAAGACCACACATTCCTAGTCATAAATGATATTAATTTTTTTTTCATTTAAAAATAATATAAACTCTATAATTTGACGTTCTAAGCGTTTTTAAATATTTTTTCTTGTAATCGTAATTGAAATTTTACAGCAGTTTAGAAAAACCCTGTATTGCGAAGACGAGGGAATATTCAGTTTTCTCTAGCATTCAGTTCTACCTCTGTTTCTCCATACTTGAAGTAAGCACATTTAAAGGATTAATCCGCGGAAAGAACTGATGCTTCTTCAAAAGTCGAAGCATGCGTAAGAGCCTTTATGTGCTTGCTTATGCAATGCAGAAGTGAAATAGAAATATCCGTTAAGAGCAGTGCCAGGATTTCAATAGGAATCCGCCGAGGACCCTTACGAAATTAAAACGGGGTGAAAAAATCTAAAAATGCTTCTAAAATATGATAGCACTCGCCATAAATTCATACCGAGACTTAGTGCTGGTGCAGTCGGGTCATGGCATTATTCCAGAATAGTTTGGAGCAGACTTGTTTTCAACAGCCGAAGGGAAGAAAGTGATATGTCGCAGAACACTGAGCAGTTTGTGATATTAATGCTTTGGGAGGGCACAAATTTTACTCTGTCTATAAGAGCTTCATTGCCAAAGCTTTAGGTTACGTTGCTCTGAGAGGAAAGCTTTCGTAATGTATCATTCGAGTTTTGCTCTCAAATAGTACCAAAACTTTTCAGCCAAAAACACACTGGAGCCTATTGATCGTCATAAATTATTCCGCTTTTCGCGACAAGTTGTATAAAGCAGCAAAAACTGAAACGAACAATAATTTAATGCTTCTTGCTTTAATAGCATTTAATAAACCTACAGTTTCCATATTTGTTACAACAAAAGAAATAAGAAAAGGGACTGGAGTAAAATGAGATGATATTTTGTGTAATTATCGTCTCTGTTCTGAGAAAAATACTTTTCATTACAGCAAGTAAAACAATCCAAAACCCATTAAAATATAATTACTTAATTTAAGAAGAGCTTAGAAGTTAAATGCACACAAATAATAGCAATATGAAAAAAATAAAAGTGTAATTAAAACTGGGTTAACTAATTTAGTAACATATGAAAGTGGTTTGAACAGTGTTCGTTTGTTTCATATTTAAGGATTCTCCCGATCACTGTAACTCAAAACCTATCTCACATTATTTATTTTTACGAGACATTAATGATATATCTTTCCCTAACATATTTTTAGAAGTAAGGGAAAGAAAACAATATCGTTTTTAAATATATTCTCCGATTGTGAACGCACTGTTCACAATTTTGAATTAGCATTTTTATGCTCTAATAAAAATGGCCTGAAATGTTGCCTGAAAAATGTTTTAATACAGCTTCCTTCCCCTCATTGTCATTTTCTTCCTCGTAGGTCTATTTTCAATTTTGAGAAAAGTGGATAATCTCTGGGAGATATATATGGGTTGTAAGGTGGATGCCCAATTCGCTGAATTCACAGCATCCTTTGCAATCAGGGCAGAATGCATTGGTGCATTGTTATGCAGAAGGCGAACACCACGAAGCAACACATGATGTTTCTTTTCTTTAGTTGCTGCTTGCAATGTTTACAGAAGGCTGCAGAGTAGTCTGCGCACACTGGTCTCTCTCTCTTAGAGACATCTAACAGAATTCCCTTGCAATTTGAGAAAATTGAGAACATGTACAATTCTTAACATAACAAAATAAATAACAAATGTACATTTTTGGGCGTTCACGTCAGGCGTTGTGATTATTCAAATCGATCATTGCCGAACTACTTCGTCGTGGTCGTTGGTTTAGATCAGGACTGGGGAACTGGTGCTAGCGGAGCGAGGTCCGCTTATGACCTTGCACTAATAAGACCGTGTGTGTATGAAGTCTAGAGGAGGGGAGGTATACAAACAGCAGACCAGTTCAGTGATGTACTGCTGAGGACTGGAGAGATGGCTGGTCTCTGATGGCTAGTCAGAGATGGCATGTTATGACAACGCAACTGTTAATATTCTGCTTTCGTTAGCGCAATGAGAATTGACTGAATCTTAAGAATTTGAAGAGATGACACACATGCAGTGCGTAATGTTTTGATTGGCAGATAAAGCTTCCTTGTTTTAGTTTAGTGAAGATTAGTAGGCTTCCAAGTCATTTGCAAGTCTAAATATTGTTGTACAATTAGAAAATGAAATACTACAAGTATTGCATACCGTATCATGATTAATTTTGTGTTTGTAATAAATTGAAACGTAACTTGGCAACACATGTACACCAGTGTTAATACGTATGTCTACATTGCATGCATATATTGGTAGGGAATTAGGTAACAAAGTGAGGATCACTCACGCTAATTCGCCAGTTTCCCAGGCTTGATTTAGATGAACCTTGAAAACCAAAGCTTTCGCTGGTTACTGCAACCAGCATAGTCATTGAACTGAGTGACCGCCACGAGTGGCCGAGGTCGTTAAGGCGTAGACTCGTGAGCGGGAGGTCTGGGGTTCGAATCCCGCCAGGACCGTTCTCCCTGACTGAGGTTTTTTTCCAGGTTTTCCTCAGTCCTCATAACTGGCAAATGCCGGGGAGGTAACCTAATTTAGGCATGGAACGTTTCCTTCCTTAAAAAGTCCTTTCCCAATATATCATTTCATTTCATTTCATGTATCACCAATGTTCACCGCCTGTGGCGCCTCAGTAATAAAAACGGGCGTTAAACACCATTAAAAAAAATGAACTGAGTGAGTGTCTGGACAGATAGAGGAGAACAGAACCGTTGGAAGTGGCAGGGGGTAGAAGTGGTGGGAAAGTGGTGATGAATTTGTCACTTGACAAATAATATGTTCCATGTCTTGCGTGTTAAAAAACCTGTGTCTTTTAAAGTTGCCATGAAATAAAAATAGAAAAAAAAATTAATTGCAGAATTAAGCGGACTAAGAGAAAGACCTTTGAAATAGAGCAAAATCCAGATAATACAAAGAAAAATTCAAATAAGCAAGATATGGAATTCGTTATTAGTCATCAAACAATGCAACACAACTCTTTCACTCTAACGGTTCTGTCCATCTCTACTTCTCCAGACACTTTCACTTCATCCTATGACGATGCTGACTTCAGTAGCCAGCGAAAGTTTTGGTTTTCAATTGGTGTCTAACCAGATTCACACTACACTGTATCTAATTAGATTAGATTAGTTTTTTTTCCGTATGCTTTATTTAAGAACAATCACACTATCCTTGAACTCACAGGAGCAAGCTCAGACATATTGGTACTTCCATTACAACCGGAATATTTAGTATTTTTGGGGACTTATTGAAGACCTGTCCATATTTTCAATCACTGTGTTCATATTATTCACATTACAGTGTAATTTTACCGCCTGTGGTGCCTCAGTAGTAAAAACGGGCGTTAAACACTACTCAAAAAAAAAAAAAAAAAAAAACAGTGTAATTTTGATCAAAATGTTGTTCCCTGAAAAGATGAAAACAAGAGCACGCTGTATATATAACGCTAATTTCTTATTGACCTTATTTTGGCTTTATTTAAAGTGTACATTATATATATATATATATATATATATATATATATATCTTTTTTCTAACTTTTTATGTCTGCAAATATTTCATTCATTCACTAAGTTTTGATATTTATATATACAAATTAAAGTTTCAGCTTTGTCTCCCAAGAATTTTCTCATTTTGTGCAACGTCGTAATTTTTCTTGATCCTTTGATCTTTGAGAACATTAATCTTAATTAGAAGAACGCTCTGAAAAAGAGGAAGAAAGGAAGAGGAAGAATGAGAGAGAATCTTGTGTTTTGTCATTAAGGCAAATCCTCTTTGCTTAATTTACAAGAAACATGAACAAGTTCATAACGCAAGTAATTCGCAGTCCCTAAAGAAAAATGTTGCTAATCTTGGAAAACGTGGCAGATATGGGGCTTCTTTAAAGTGAATGAGATCTTTATTGTTTTAACAAGTAACTCACATAACAGAAGATAATATATCACCTCTAGCTACTGACTTCGAATTTCACGTTCTATTGAAAATATGTTTCCCTTAAATTTAATAATAAAGGTAAAGTTATAAAAATAACTGAAAGTCAATTTATAATGTGTTTAATGACTCGTTTTCTAAATGTCACTTAAGGTTACAGCATAATTTTGGGCTTTATTAGTGATTTAATTTTTTTGCATTTTGATTTAGTTACTTGCATTTTGTATAATTCACACATTAAGAAAAAATAATAACCTGATTCTTGGCACCTGAGTATATCTAACAAGGAAAACTCGCGTTTGAACAAACAAAATTCAAGTATAGATAATAGTCTAGGAAAAAGGTTATACTTCGAAGCATGCGATACAAGTATCTGCAAAATCTCGACTGTTGACTGAATCCGAGCTAAATGGAGCCCTTTAGTGAGTAGCTTTGGCATTTTATAGAAAAAATACTATCACCATTGAATTCAATGTATTATAACTCTATGATAGTGTGTTTTGTTTGTTCGAACCCAAGACAAAGAAAACTAAACGAAGTGCTATAGTGAGAAACTTCGGCTGTTTGCTGAAAAGCCAAATTCAAGGGTAAGTAAATCATATGTAACTGAATTTTGTTGGGATTTTGTTACTTCAAACTCGAGGGTTTTCCTATTACTATGCATACTCGGCACGGCGCCCTGTTAGCATACGAAAATCATTAACCATTTTATGTCAAATAAACTAAAGTTCCATTAAATGCTTTCATAAGAAATCATTTTGCTTGCATGAAGTTATCTCAGTGATATCGCACGGACCAGAGTGCAAGGTGTAGATTTCTCCGTTTTTTACAAATACATGGATGGCTCCCTTTTATGTTGCAGTTCTATTTCCAACGCATGGTCGATTTCACTTTTCTTCTAGGGGTAGTATATACAGCAAGTCATAGACGAAGACGGTGGAGAGTGAACGAAAACAATTTAGTCCTACATTCAATGCAACTTCCGAGTACCAGCGAGCTTTGAGTTTTAGCTCTTGATGCGGACTACTTTTTTAGTCTGCAGGGGCACATTACCAAATCAAGAAGCATGACAATATTTTTCTTTTCTTAATTAATAGTCTTATAGATATAATAAAATTACATTAAATATTTTAATAGCAAGCTCCAGTGTTTTACTTAGGCATATACCTAGAGATCAATGAATCATTAAAATATGACATTTTCGACACATAATTAAAAACTCAATTGTTGTATCCCTTTCAAAAAAGAAACATGAATACATTTCAAACCTTATATCTATAATTTATTTAAAATATTTGAAAAAAAAGTATAGCCATGTTTAAAATAACATCATGAAGAACCATGGGGGTTTACAAAAGGATCATCGACTAATGAGGCAAAATATACCGGGTGATTCAGAATGAATGCAACAAATCCCATGGGTCTCCGCAAATGAAAGATAAGGGAAAAAATCCGAGCGTCCGGACTGCATCGGTGTCGGAGATGCGAGGTATTAATGACTGCGAATGTAGTGGCGCAAGTTTGTGTACCACCATATTTTTGATTTGGTTCATTTATTTACGGACTCTAACATCTCAGGTCATCAGCGTCCCATTCAAATCAGGGCATGAAATAGCCGACAAATTTTGCTTAGAGGCCTCTTCTTTCAAGCTTGAGATTCTTTTTCGTGCCGTAAATGTACGACACGGGACCTATGGCTTTACTTCCCTTCCGAAGGAAGCCATACATAGGATTTTTATACTTGAAAAAATCCATCGATCCTGGCTGGGACTGAACCCAACAATCACATATGAACAGCACAGTGTTCCTAGCAACCAAACTACTCGACACCCTGTCTTCCCAGTTAACTGTGTACTTACCACTGCCTGCACTTTGTGCAAAGAGAACATTGTAAAGGATTCTGTAAGCGAAATGACTGACTTGGCTTTTGTGTATGGGGCTGCGATGGGAATGGAAGAGAGAGGCAGCGCGGTGGTGCGCAGTGAAGTGTTCTTTGCGCACGCAGCAGCATCGTTCCATATTTGGTGACTGTTTCAGCGAATACATGACACAGTGGGATTACAACATCAGACATACTCATGGAAAGAACGAAGTATTGTGTCATACTGGAGACGAAAGTGGACATCTTGGAGCAGGTAGAGCAAAATCCAGCACTCGTGCTGTTGCTAGGACATCTGGCATAGGTCAAAGCACCGTACGGCGTGAACTTTATGACCAGCAACAGTATCCATACCATAAACAACTTGTGCAGCATTTGGCATCAGCGGACTATCCTTCAGACGGTAACCTGTTTCCAACGGTTTTTACAATAGATTTAGGAGGTGCTTGATGTTACCAATATGGTTTTATTTAGTGATGAAGTTACCGTCACACGAGATGATGCATTAAATGTACACAATGAGCATGTTTGGGCTGAGGAGAACCCACATGTTACTCATTGCTAGCCCTAAACGTGTAATGTGGAATTGCTTCTGACCATCTTGACCCTGTCGTACTGCCAGCACGTTTAACATGGCTTGTTTACCATGACTTCTTGTTGAACATATTACCAAGACTGATGGAGGACGTATCTCTCAATGCAGGACAGCAAATGCGATTTCAGCACGATGGTGCACCCTCGCACCGCAGTCACGTGGTACTACAGCACCTTACTGCGACTTTTGGAGATCGTTGGGTAGGCAATTACGCCCTATATGTGGCCTGCCGGACCATCTGTTCTCAATCCTCTGGCTTTCTTCTTCTGGGACCCTGTGCAGGGTATGGTGTATGAAGAGCCTATTGATTGAATGGAGGTTCTTCTGCCTAGGATAGAAGCAGGCTGAAATCGCATACATCATATGCCAGGCATTTTTGAAAGGATGAGGTAGTCAATGATGAGACGTTGTCAATGTTGCCTAGAAGTAGGAAGTCGACACAGCACAATTGTTGTGAAAGTGTACCTAGTGTGCAACTGACTTGAGTTCCAGTGTGTGTGATGTAGATTTTCAGTATAGTGCTGTACTATTTGAAATACTATGTGATTGCTGAGTCAGGCATTCACTTACCTACCCACTGTGTTAGTTACATTATGAACAATTAGTACTGTGTGCAATGAATAAATGGAACAAATAAATGTATACACTGTGATTCCTGTATCACTACAGCCGGAGCTTTTAATTTCTTGTGTCTTTGGTACCGATGAAGTTTGGACTTTTTTTTTTCATGTGGGGGTTTGTTGCATTCATTCTGAATCACCCGGTATATCTTCATGACAAAGTATTATCGCCTCTAAATGATAAAAAGTATTCTAGATCATTACAAATTAAAAAGTTAAATTAAAATGTTATTGATTAAAGTTTACTTTAGATAATATGTAAAAGAAAACAAAATGTACAAGTAGGTGACCATTAAAGAAAAATAATTCTAATAATTCACTCGTAAGGCTCAATTGCTTCCCCACTTCTTCATTCAGGGGGATTTGGGAAACGTTAACAGTTCGGAGATAATGCCAGTGTCAAGTAAAAACAGAATTAAATTGAAATGTAATTTAATACTATATTAAACACAAATAATGTTGATTGAAAGCAAACTAACGTATTTTAATTTATTATAACTATAAAATAAATATAATTGAATTTATTGCTTAACATTAACTTCTATGTTACATTGATATGGACATTTATGATGAATTTTAGCTCAAAAATGAGGGGCTTGGTCAGAAAATCACATACATTTAAAATCATATTTTGACGTGATTGTTTCACTATTCGATCAAAGCTGAATATTTACTTCAGGTTATAAAAACTGTTAATTTCATCTTTTTCACTCTGTTATAAGAATGTCTTTACTTTATGGGAGATTCTGTTTATAATACTAGTAAATATATTTTCAGTTTAAAAAGTTACTATAATATAATACTAAGCAACAAATTAGAACCATTTCCTGTCCTCTGAATTAAAATGTGTGATTTCAGTTGTGCTTAATGAGTTTAATAAAGAAATTGCTCTATAACACACTAATTTAAAAAAACAAGAGGTTTTAAGTTAATCATGAACAACACGAAATTTTAACAATATCAGCATTGTTATTGTACATGTGCAAACTTCAAACTTTTTTATTTCTTTTTATTTTGCATTAGTTATCTGAAAATTTTTCTTCCAAGGGAGCGACAATATAGTACTAGCGTACAACTTTTCCATCTCCCCACAAACTGTTTTTCCATGGTGGAATCGTTCACCATGTCCATCATTAATCTCTTCTAGTTTTTGAGGGAAGAAGTCCAGGTGACAGTCAAGGAAGTGTAGTTTTAGTTGCAAGTTACACTCCATACATTGAAACAACTTATTATTTTCATTAACAATTTATTTATAGCTTTTACTTTTGTTCTGAAAATGTGGACCTTGCATTAATTTTCGTATCTGTAGATCAAGGACGACTCCGCCTTTTACTTTGGTCTCGATGATTTTTTTGGAACTTTGCTCTTAAATATGCGAACGCGTGGCTCTATTTGTTTACAGATTTAACATGTTTTTCATAATTGATGTGTAGAAGGTGAAGGTAACATCTATAGGGTTCACTATGGCTTCATAGAACAGATTAACTTTTCCTGGAGTGCAGATATGTCGCCTAGGCCATTCTTTAGTTTTATTATCATGACTGTCCGACTAAAAAAAAAACAGTATTTAGTGTAACCTTGCTGCACATCAAGTGATAGACCTGACACCTTTAAATCTCCCACTTATATCTATCATAGAAAATGTAGTTAAATGTGCATTGTTTCTTAAGTCTGTTACTTGTGAATGAGTAGACAAATGAAACAGAGGGATATCTGTTATCATTAAGAAGCAGCAATGCCTTTAAACTAAGTATGGAGGAGTCTATGAACAATCTCCACTTTTACTGGTTGTTATAATGACCCAATGCTTGAAACAAAGCAGCTATATGATAACAACACACAATATAATTAGAAGAAGATCAAGATCACTCTGTCAGCTCCTAAATGATTTCCCTTTTAACACTTTTCTCCAACAGAGTTCATCCTTGCAGTCATGAAGCCAGTAATTCCCATAGCTTTTGAATGATTTAAGTTTCTTAATGTATTAATTTATTGCTGAATGAGGGAAGAGGTGCTTCTAATGCTGTTGGCAAATAGTCCACATCAACAAACGCACTATTGCTTGTACTTCTAGTGGTCATCGGGCAAGCTCTCAATGTATGTATGCTCCTCTGATTGTCCAATCATTTGATGGTAGAAATGGCGAAATCATCCAGAGAAGTTGGTCGGATGGCTAAGGGAAAGTTGGGAGGGATAATGAATAACAGATTTTGATTTTGTAGAGAAACCTTTTGCATCTGTCAAACAGGAATAGAAGCCACTGCCGTGATCCTTTGGACCATGTCATCATTGGCACTCTCAATGGGAACGATAGTCATTTCCTTAAATTGCTAGCAGTGTACTGTCACAGAAATGAATAGTTGTAAGCTACAGTGACTTTGAGTTTTAAAAAATAACAGTGTAGAGACCGCCAGTGCATTCTGGGAGCTACTTCAGCGCTGAGTATGAAGAAAGTTAATGCAATAACCAGCTGGCAGCACAAGACCAAGCTGAAAGGATATTTTTTTGACTTCAATATAAGAGGACAGCATATCAAATGGTACAAATGAATTCTGAGCTTACAAACATATGAAGTACAATTTTCCAATATAATGTCAAAATGCTAACTAAATTCATGATAATAAAAAATTATATATTTCAAACCCTGAGTAAGGGCTATGTGATACAGAATAACTAAAAACTTATTCGTAAATGCCATGAACAATTTTTATATAGAGGGCAAAATGTGTGTTGTACACTTTAATAGTAATCTCTCTTACAAACGTCTCTTTGCAATACTGTCTTCATTAATACCACGATGCTGATAATTTTGCGGTATTTTTATTCAAGTTAACGAATGTTTGTTATGATAATTATTTCGAGTTCGAAAGTCAAGAAATACTCAATCATGACAACTAGCATCAGTTAGAAAGCTTACTTAAATGACCTAAGGAAAATTGTAATGCGAGAACGATGCCATTTTTGATCGTACTTTTAGTATAATTTCGTTCGGCTCACAACTCTGCTAATTATTCCGTACCACATTTTTTATTTCTTTTTGTAATCTATGGTGTTAGATTTGAAGATAAAAGTGCATTAGAATAGGCTTCCTAAATCCCTAGTAGAATATAAGCAGCGGTTTAAGGGGGAAAAAAATGAACGTGGGAGAAAAAAACTCAAGAATTTTCGAGCGCCATGCATTAAAACTATCGATTAAATTCCATTCTGATTGGTAAATAAGGTATCAATGGGACCGTACATTAGTTGAAAGACGCTCACATGCAATTTATATTCTATATTACAATGAGTGTCGATAGTTTTCGGAAAATTTAATTAAACTCAACAAACGTTTGTTATGAGATAATTATTTTGAGATTCAAGGTCCCATGATTACACGAACTTAAAAGAAATTAAATTAGCTCAGGAAAACTGTTTGTTTTTTGATATGTATTCAGCAAAATAATTGCACAATGATCTTGATTTTTACTTTTATTATAGACAGTAAACTATTGAGGTTATTATAAAAAATCAAGAAAAATAATCCACTCTAAGCAGTGGTGATAACAATAAACATTATCACTTATTAGTTTTAGAGTACCATGTTATTTACTATTGTATAATTCGATTCCCGTTCATTGATAAAAAGACATTTGCATGGAGTAATCAAATGTAAGCATACTTATCGACGGTATCTTATATTAAAAATAAAGATAAGTTTAACACAAATAAAAATCAAATTATAAATATACTGTGAGGTTTTTGAGTTACGAGCCGGCAGAACGCGACTGAGTACTGAGAGAAGTCAGTCCTCAAGGCCATATAATGCATATGCAGATAGCAGCTTG
Organism: Metallyticus violacea; assembly: GCA_030762175.1. Lineage (NCBI taxonomy): Eukaryota > Metazoa > Arthropoda > Insecta > Mantodea > Metallyticidae > Metallyticus > Metallyticus violacea. Next base: position 49,925,985 of record CM060833.1, on the reverse strand, counting down.
TGGTTTGTTTGAACAGAGCTTTGTCAATGAGTGGTTGTGTTACTCAGTGCTGTGCTAATTGTTCTTCGTTAGTTACACTATTAGAGAAATATAGTCCTGAAAATCAGGTTTTTATATATGATACATATGTGAAAAACGGATTCTTGTGGTAAGGCAATCCAGAAGAAATATCATGGCAATCGTGCTCCAGCTAGGGAAACTGTTGGTCAACTTGTTAAAACTTTATGAGAAACAGATCTCTCGGTGACAAGAAACATGAAGTAAAGTTAGATGAAATAAATACAGGAATTTTCTACGCAGATGCTGGTAAGGTATTGCCGCCAAGGACCTTTATTTTTTAACATCCCTTTTAACACAGGTTAGTGCTTATTATTATAATTTTAAATACAGTCATGCTTTCATTAAAATATGAACAAAATATAAATATAATTTTTTTTTTAAGATTGCGTCAGGTGCACTTCCAGGAAAGTAGTAGCTTCAAGCGGCCCGATACTCAAATGACCTCACAGTACTATCATTATAACATGATACATTAATTTGCTGAAGAGATTTCAAATGGATATTAATTTTATTAAACTGCAATTTGAAAATTCCCATTAATTTAGTCAATTAATTAATTTCTAATGAAAATAGTGTAAATGCTTTGAATACTTTGAAGTACATTAAAATCAAAATCGTCGTAATTAAGTTAAAATTGCTGCATTCATATTTACGAGTATATGACAATTGTATGAATTTATACAATGATGGATATGTGATATTGTAAGGTATTTAGTGGTTGTTGGGATTAAGTTTTCCTCAGACATTACAAAGCTACAATGTTGAATTATATATATAATTCAACACCACAGAAAAATCAACAATAGAAAAGTGAAAAGTTTAGGTGTATTAACATTCTGGTTAAGGAACCACCTTTACACATACTCTAACAGTACGGCAGCTGTGCGTTACGAATAGTAGATTACTTGTTAATTAGTTGAAACATATGACGGTAGCAATTTCAGGTATCGACAATGAAACCCAACTAACATTGAATTGTTTCGTATCATTTCTTTCAATTAATAGTGTAACTTTAAAGCAAAACAGGGTCTCTATAAAAGAACAGGAAGATTCTAGAGAAATTAAATCCATAAAAACAAATGGGTATTTAAATATTATTATGAAGGAAGTGTTTGAAAAAGAGCCAGGATATTACATGTGTTGTAATTAATCATAGGTTTAAATGTAATAAATTTTTAAATGTTGTTATTCCTCTTTCCCTTTATGCCATAGATCTAGCTGAACTTCTAGGTATTTGGTTTATTACTCCCTTGCTGAATTAATTCTCAGTTATTTATACCACACAGTACATGTACGTCTATTTTAATTAAAAATTCTTATTTATATTCATGAACTGGCTGAAAATGTTTTGTACAGATTCTGCACTTGCTATTCATGATCGCTGCACTTCTGAAATAAATAAATTCTCTCTTCAGCAGATGGTCAGCGCACTTGGCCAGCGTCATTGTCTAATGGTCAGAGTTCCTGCTTTCTAAACTAGTGGTACAGGGTTCCCGAAGCTGTCATGGAATATTTTTCTTGACTAGGAAGATCCCCTACGGCGATCATGGTCAGGTTAAATTCTAGGTTGAAGGTTTCCCAACACACATAGTCATTTTTCCCGACATAATGTAATCTTAGGAGTGGATCATGTACTTGCTATCCTTGACTAGTGGATGTAGAACTTCAAGAAGTCCACGTGGACTTGTGAAAAGAAAATCTTCAAAAGCTAACAAAAAAACATGACATTAAGTTTGAAATTATATTTAAATATATGTGTTGTTTATGCATTATGAGCTCATCGTGGGATGTTCATTTTATTATTGCACCAACAAAAATAAATTCGATATGTATTGAGTGATATATCTGGTTTATTTGTCCTTCGGAATGAGCTAGCGTTGTTCAGATTTGCACTTGGATTCTAGAGGTATGGGATAAGTTGTAATGGAATTTGAATCCGGTGAGAAGTTGAACCGTCTTCATGTGAGCATTGTGGGAATTATGTTTTGCCTATACTGCGATAGGATAAGGAGATGAGAGATATTGGTTTGTTGTCTGTAGTGAACGTTTGGGAAGAAGAATTTTAATGTGGAAATTTTTAGTTGGCTCCAGAGATTTCTGCAATAGCCGGAAATCCTTGTGCAAAGTTACATTATGTCATATTATGTTGTGTTTTCTGGAAAACCCGGCTGTCCTTTCCACAATGCCCATTCTGTTTTCGGTTCCAATAAAGTTCGAGCTATTTTCAGCTGTTTTGCATCTGTTATGGGAAAATTAATGTTGAAATGTAACGAATGAAATCTATAAGCTGAAGAACATTATTTTAATATTGTGCGAAAAAGTTTCTAGTTTATTTGTAATCCCGCATATAACCTGAAACAAAATTAATTAATAATCTGCATATATTTTGATAAATTCTATATTTGGTAGAGTATCATTTTTTTAAATTTCTTGATGAATATGCCATGTTTTATCTTTCTATGTAATTAATCTTCAGTAAGTGTAGTAGCGTTCATTTATTTTTACTTTCGTTTACTATAAAAATGGAAGAACTAAACGAAGTTTAATAAAGGAATTATAATATTTATTGACTATTCTTATTTATGGAAAATAATGCCCCCATAAGTTAATCGCATAATTTATCACTTCATGCGATCTAAATGCATCTACTTTGTCTGTAATAAAATAAAAGCAATTAAAAGCACTATCAATTAAACTAAATGATGTTATTAGAAATCAAAATGACAATCGGGAAATCTAGTTTCGTTGGTTACCAAAATTATCAATGTTTTCACCTAGGTAAATTATATAAGGTTTGGTAATATCTCCCTTTTTACCATGTTATTAAAATGGTGTGCTTGGAACATTAATTGGCTTTCAGGTAGAGATTCTAAGTATAATTTTAATGACTCACAAGAAATGCTACATTTGGAAAACTTAAAGCGGAAGCAAAAGGTGACCATAGATTTCTGTCAGTTTCAGATCAGAAATTTTAAATCATATTCTGCACAAATTGCTATGTTTGGTATTAAATATATTCCCCAAGATATCGAAAGCATGTATCACATACATGCATACATGTATACACAAGGCTGTAGCAGTGACAAATATAAAATGTATAGAACACCATTAATCCTATTATCATAGATCTCTTTAGGCCTGGAAGCAAATAATCCATCAAATGCAGTTTGCAGCAAATGTTTACTGCTTTCCTCGGATTTGCTTTCCAAAGAAAGGAAAAGATTATATCTAATGATGCAATAGGTTCTCCCAACCAAGACGGATAATGCTTTCACGAATGGTTTTCCATTATCGTGCAAAAGAAAAAACCTTGCGATTCACGAGCTCCTTAATTTTCAGCTTTTCATGGACAAGTCCCAGATGGTCAAGGTACAAAATGACTTTTATTGTTTGGCTGACTGGTAGTAGTTCAATGATGCACAATACAAAAAACATAGAGCATAACCTTCTTTTGAAGTAGTTGTGGTTTCGGTTGTTTGGAGATAGACTCATGGGCTGTCAATCTTGATAAGCACCCTTGGATTGTATCAAGGACATCAGCAGACTATCAAGAATCTTTCTGCTAACATGTCAACAATGCTAAACAAAGAGTCATTGTTAACTCGTATGGAACCAAGCGACCGAATTTATGTCTTTTTTATTTGCTGAAGGATTCTGCACTGACGTTGAATTATTCTTGCACGTCCTCACAAATCTGACTTCTCCTCAGCAATCGCTATCCATATAATTGTTCTTGCTGTCCATGTCCCATCCTCGAGGACTTCGTTGCCTTCCTACAGTTTTCGCGAACGATCTTTGTACCGTCCATTCACTCATAGCTTTAGCACCAAAGCCTTGTATGTTTTTCATGCCGATGCAGTTGCACCATTCCCAGTTTAAATTCAAAGAGAACACAAATTGGTATAACCATTGCAGTTCTCATGTTTGGCCGCGCTTCTGGAAATACGATCTAATACGAGGAAAAATTGAATCTACATCTAACTGCAAGTCTAGCTCTAGGCAACAACTTTATTTGTTGGACATATAATTGTTGCGAACAGTGAAATTTAAGCATAGCAAAAAACCGACATAACTACTTTGGTTTCACGATATTACTAGTTTAATCCGTCTTTTTACAGTTAAGTAGATAGTAATGTGGTTCTAAAAGCAATAAAACGTTTTGTAATCGGTCGTATTGTGGCATGTGGGGGGGCTTAATAATGGAAATTAATGCGTTAATAATGGGGTTTAACAATTAAAATACTAATAATATGGCCCAACATTATTGTAACGATGAAGTATTCTCGAAGTCAACAATCGTGAGCTAATTCAACGCTCAAATTGCGTGTGTGAACATAGAAAAAACCGAGTTCTGCGCATGCGTATAGCTGCAATTAGCCAAAAGCGAGCGAAAGCGGAGATAGCCGAAGGTACCTCAGCCGAGAGAGCCGAAGAGAGAGTGGCATAGCTATTAGCTAGGTAATAACGTGCCAGGATCAATGCTGAATAGCGCAGGCGGTTAGAGCGTCATAATGTGCCACGTTTACAATGATATACGCTATACCATTGGATCCACCGTTTTCTAGGTTTTTGCTCGAGGTTAGCCTATAAATTAGCTTAGTGTGTGTATATATAAATTAGTTGCGAATTGGAACGAGAGCACATTTCCCACCGTTACAATATTTCACCCACCTAATACTGTCCTCTTTACAGTGATTTTTACCGTCCCTATCCATTTATATTTACAAAGTAAAGTGCATATGGATAAGTTCCGCTATCTCCGCATTCGCTCGCTTCTGGCTAGCCGCTCGAGCATTTGGCACTTAGTAGCAGAGAATTTGTACAGGGGCTAACTCAAATGGTAAGGCAGAAGCGTCAGTCTATCGAGAGACATGAGCGTGTTAAGATACACAACGCCTTTCCCTGGTCATTGCAATAGCGTCCTCAGGTAACGTTTGAAGTTTCAATACCATAAGATAATACCAATAAAAGCTATTGAAACAATACCAATAAAAGATGCAGTAGTACCAACTTATTCAACTATCTGTTCATTAAATTATTTATGTTCCTCTTTCCTTATGTACATTTTAACTTAGGAATTTTTAGGGATTAAAATTAGCGTGCCCCTAGTGTCCAACCTCATGGGAAGTTAACTAGATTAAGGTAAAAAGCAAATGTTATATCGGAGTTGCGACAGATTTAGTGGAAGCGCCAGGTTTACACCGGGGATATTTAGACAATTTTGGAAAAAAAAAATTTTGTGAGCTTTCAATTCTAATTCCTCCCATATGTCAATGTTTCACTTGGGTTTGAAGTGAAGAAAAAATATTTACTGCCCGCAATATTTTTTTTTTTTCGTGTGTCATTGATACTTTCCAGGAAAATGTGGAGTTTCATGGAACGATGTGAAAAATGGCGCTGAAGATTAACTTTAGAACGTAATATTTTGATTAAGCATGCGTACTTTGCTTGTTACGTGTCAATTTTACAATCTAAATAATAACTTGTATTACTTTATAGTAACCAAAAGAGTAACAAATTTCAGTGGCTGTTATTTTGCCATTGCTAACTACTACTAAGCATGTGCAATGAGGTTGTTTAGGAACTGGGAGTTGGAGGGGTTTCCAGACACTTTATATTTATTACTGCGACACCTTTGTTGGAACAGAGAGCTCTTTGAGTATGAAGCTGTGTATGTGTGTGTTTGCGCGCATGAGCGAACGTAAGTGTGCGCTTGTGCTTAGGTGATAAAAATAGGTAAATTTTATTTGAAGTACCGATTCTTTTTTTAACTGTCTATGTAATGAGTAGGCTATACAGTCAAAAGACCCAAGCGAACGATTTTATGTAAATAAGGTTTACAAATGCATTTTACTACTACTACTACTACTACTACTACTACTACTACTACTACTACTACTACCACTACTACTCTACTACTACTACCACTACTACTCTACTACTACTACTACTACCACTACTACTACCACCACTAATACTATTACTACTACCACTACTACTACTACTACTACTGATACTACTACTACTACTACTACCACTACTACTACTATTACTACTACCACTACTACTACTACTGCCACTATTACTACTACTACTACTACCACTACTACTGCCACTATTACTACTACTCTACTACTACTGCCACTACTACTACTATTGCTACCACTACCACTACTGCTACCACTGCTACTACTACTACTACTACTACTACTACTGCCACTGCTACTACTACTACTACTACCACTACTGCTACAACTGCTACTACTACTACTACTACTACTGCTACTACTACTATTGCTACCACTACCACTACTGCTACCACTGCTACTACTACTACTATTGCTACCACTACTGCTACCACTGCTACTACTACTACTACTACTACTACTGCTACAACTGCTACTACTACTACTACTACTACTACTACTACTACTACTACTACTACTACTGCTACTACTACTATTGCTACCACTACCACTACTGCTACCACTGCTACTACTACTACTATTGCTACCACTACCACTACTGCTACCACTGCTACTACTACTACTACTACTACTACTACTACTACTACTACTACTACTACTATTGCTACCAATACCACTACTGCTACCACTGCTACTACTACTACTATTGCTACCAATACCACTACTGCTACCACTGCTACTACTACTACTACTACTACTACTACTACTACTACTACTACTACTTACTACTACTACTATTGCTACCACTACTGCTACCACTGCTGCTGCTACTACTACTACTACTACTATTGCTACCACTACCACTACTGCTACTACTACTACTACTACTACTACCGTTGCTGCTGTTACTATTACTACTACTACTACTGTTACCACTGCTGCTACTACTACTATCACTACTACTATTACTGCTACTTGTACTACTACTATCCATTATACTATTGCTGCTATTACTACATCTACTACTACTATTTACTATTACTACTACTACTACTACTACTACTATCACTACTACTATTACTGCTACTTGTACTACTACTATCAATTATACTATTGCTGCTATTACTACATCTACTACTACTATTTACTATTAATACTACTACTACTACTACTACTACTACTATCACTACTACTATTACTGCTACTTGTACTACTACTATCAATTATACTACTGCAGCTATTACTACATCTACTACTACTATTTACTATTAATACTACTACTACTACTACTATTACTACTACTATACTATTATTACTACTACTATACTATTATTACTACTACTATACTATTATTACTACTACTATACTATTACTACTACTACTACTACTACTACTACTACTACTATGCTATTATTACTACTACTATACTATTATTACTACTACGATACTATTATTACTACTACTATACTATTATTACTACTACTATACTATTATTACTACTACTACTACTACTACTATCATTACTTCTATAAATGCTACTACTGCTATTAGTTCTGCTACTACTAGTTCTACTACTATTATTACTATTACTACTATTAATTCTGCTATTACTACTTCTACTACTACTACTACTACTACTATCACTACTACTATTACTGCTACTTGTACTACTACTATCAATTATACTATTGCTGCTATTACTACATCTACTACTACTATTTACTATTACTACTACTACTACTACTACTACTACTACTACTACTACTACTACTACTACTACTACTACTACTACTATCACTACTACTATTACTGCTACTTGTACTACTACTATCAATTATACTACTGCAGCTATTACTACATCTACTACTACTATTTACTATTACTACTACTACTACTACTACTACTACTACTACTACTACTATTACTACTACTACTACTACTACTACTGCTGCTGCTATTTCTGCTGCCACTGCTGCTATACTATTGCTGTTGCTACCAATGTTTGATGTCCAGACATTAACAATGGAGCGTGCCAGCATATTACTTTGCCTGGAAAGGGCGCAGATGTCAGCTGTCCGCTAAGATAATTCTGGACAATTAACCATGATATCTGGAGATTCATAGCACACGATTATAATGTTGAGGTTGTGCAATCAATGTTCAAGGATTCCCATGAAATTACAGGTAGAATATGATAACTATGCTGGACAACCACGAAAGTGCTTGACTTCAATGTAATAAATATAAATGGTCATGAAGTTAAATATAACTCATAAATGATGTCATCTATACAAAATACAAAATCAAATTATTCAAGATAATTTTAATATGTAGTAATTCATTATTACATTGAACAATGAGTTGACATGTCTGTTCTTTAATTTCGGGCGATCGTGATGTTTGTTTCAAAATGTGACATGTCTCATCGTTCCAGATATTATTGTGTGAATTCATTTGCACATTTTCGAACATTTTTTTCTTGGGGAAGTACAGAGTGACAAGAAAGCATCACTGAAAATAACTATTTTTGCAAGGTTCCTAATAAGATTATTTTATATCTAATTATGAAATAAACTTCTGTAAGTGACTTCATTAATGTTTGACTGGGATAGTCGCATATTCGTCCATTTCATTTTCATCGCCAGAATCAATTATTTTTGGCAAAAGTCGTTCAAACTGTGGCTTACAGAATTAAACAATAACTTTTATTGTTATCACAACATACTACCCACAAAACTCTTCCGGATATGAACCTTAACGCCACGCTTCCAAATAAAATATAAAAATAGACATTTTTGTATTCTTAATCCTTCCTATTCTGAAAACTTACGGAAAGTTTTTGAGGCTAGTTCTGAAACAGATAAAATGTATTTTTAAGCAAATGTTATACAACTGGTTATAGATATTTTAAATTTATTTTAATATGCTTAATTATCTTATAGGTTTAAGGTTAAGGTAAAGGGTATACAAGCCTTTAACGCTATATTATAATATTTTTATAATGATATGCTTTGTTCCATGAGTAAACGTTTAAGAAACAATCGAAGCGAGTTTCGTATGCAATTTTATATATCGGAATTATAAAATAATATTAATATTAATGTCGATGTTATGATGAATTAATTTGATGCCAGTGCTTATTTTAATTGTACTTATGATGCAAAAATGATTTTAAGGCAAGAAATTTAAGCTCAAAAAGCCTGAATGGTGCTAAATATCGAGAAAATCTTATTGTATTTATCAGAAGAGATACTACGTATAGCAGAAACTTCAGTGTTCCCTTCATTAATTCATTGTGTATCTAATATTAACTTATTAATTGTACTCTTCAATGAAATTGAAAGATTGATTCCGTTTTCAGTAATATATACTTGCTTCTTTAATATTGTCGTAACATAATATCCAGTTGATGATAGCATTTTATCATTAAAGCAATTTCAAGACCCAATTGTTACCTTAGTAATTTTATAGCATTATACAGCGCGGTTTATTTCAAACCCGCTGCGTTCTAGAGGACCGTACGGCGTGCGTTTACTGGAGAGATGTAAGCGCATGATAGGCGTGAAAGTTTCCAAGTATTCTGCATTTTTTCCTGTACATTTGCAAGTTTCCCCTCTGTCAAAACTGTCTTCTTTCGGTTTTTTGTTTTTGTCTTTAACAGTCCCCATTTCACGCTACTTTCTAAACAGTCCAGTTACCCAATGTGTTGAAGGGACAGTACTGCAGGAAAACGACGTCGAAATTTACGTGCACAGCTGTCGTAAGATTATCTCTTTACAAGATAAGTTTCAAAACAAACATTCGTTGCTCGACACTGTACCGCATTGTTGTAAACAAGGGATTTACTGTAAGTCGCATATTTTCAACAAGTTGCTAGGAATGACACCGAGTGGCAAAGTAAGTGGTGACTGGTTTTCTTCCTGTGAGGGAGCGGTAGGGTCTCCCTAGTAAACGCGCGCTTTATGACCCGTTAGAACATTGACAGATTTGAAATTGATCGCACGGTATTAACATGCTTGACGAACAATTAAGACTTTATAATTCTGGTATCATAGCTAACTGCAAATATATACAACTTTTTAAATTGCTTGCTGAAAATTTTACCTAAATTCCTTATTATTATGGTGAAGAGATTGTAAGCTACATACAATGATTACAGTCTGACATCATATCATAGGCTATATCAAACTTTTGATTTTTATCATGAAAGTTTTATTTTAAAAGATATCCATAGAGACTGAAAAAGAGTCGATGATAAAAATATGAATACATTTTATGCAATAAGTTTACTAGAATATAAGAATATTATATTTTTATTATAACAGATAGACTAAAGGAAAGAATTGAGAAAAATGTAATTTTCACAAAGAAAAACATTTTTCCATAAATCCATCTTATATGTTGACGCTAATGCACTAATTTCTGTTTTTGTAAACCTAGACTTCACATAACTGAACGAAAGGGAGAAATTTTAGTTTTGTGACAATAACAAACATAATCTTGATACGCTTACCATAATGTGTATTGACAGCCATAATTAACAGATCAGAGACTGGAGGAAGGGAGAATGGTACCTGTTATGAAAAACGGGCCATAGTTCAAATAAACGGCCGTTTCCGAAAGTTATAATAATAATAATAATAATAATAATAATAATAATAATAATAATAATAATAATAATATACGCTAGGCATTGGGCTTTCTGATATCTTCTAAAATTCTTTAAGTCTGCGCTCCAAGGCGTTTTTAATTTCCTGCTCTCTTCACATACCGGTATAAAGTCTTCGCCAGTTATTTCTATACTTTTCAATTGTAATTGCATTAATTCCGAATTTTATTATTATGTGATCTGTGCTGTTTTACTTTGTTTTTATATGTAAAAATAATAAATATCAATGTTATTGATTCAATTTTCTCAGTTAATCTTATGTAAAGGCCTACCATTCACATCTATAACAGTAAGGACTGTGAAAATTTAAGTGTTTCTTTACCGATTTTAATGTTCACATTATTGTTTCACAAATTTGTGTAATTCTTTTCAGCTTTGCTTAATCATATATATTTTCATTATTAACATTATACTCTGGATGCTTAAATTACTAAAATAATGTCTTTCTTTTTATGTAAAGCCAGTATATCTAATGCTCTTTCGTCCCAGATATTAAACACCGTTCCACACAGTGTAAGAACTTGGTTTCATTAACAAAGGCATTAAGAAAAGTTTATAATGAAATAATAATTACATACAATAGTTGTTTAGAAGACGATTGTAAAGTGTCATTTTTGGACGAGTGTGAAAAATAATTTAAGAAATGTGTATCACATAAAGGTTTTTCTACGACAGCACAATGTGTGCATTAAATAAACACTTTAAAGATGGAGTAGGTTATAAGATCATGGTTTCATGGCGGCTAAACTGGTTATCGTAAAATAGATACATGCAAATCATCAGCTGACAGCCTCCAAATACATATTAATTTTTGGGGCAAATGCTAGCTGCTAGTTTGTAATTTTTAAACTCAGAGTAATTTAGAGATACGTATCCATGGAACCATTACTTTATTGAAGGTCTCGTTTTCATGGCCTTCTAAATCTACCATAATCACAAAGCAGTTAGAAAAGGTTGAATGCTACATCCGGTGGCGTTAATTTTAAGAATATTATAAGTAATTTGTACATTGTCAGGTATTCTAAATGTAAAATGAAATTATCATCGAGGCTACGGAATTCGCATTATCATATTTGATGCCACAAACATCTAATGAAATACATAAAACAGTTTATAATTTTGAGAATTGATGTTGAAAGAAAAATGTCAATCAAATCCAGACTCATAAAGATATAAGTCACCATGGATTCAAGAATGTTAGGCGAATTGCAACATTACGCACTCTCGTGGGAAAAAAAACATTTTAATTGCTTATTTTGTGTTTTATGCAATATAAAATATTTTATTGCCATGCTTTTAAACTATAACCTGCGGATTGAAATCTAGGCGTAAGTGAACGTTGCTTTAGGCTTCATTTTCTCTGCGCGATGAGACTTTAACTCAAATGATCACTAAAAGTGTAAGAAATGTTATTAATACATTTATTACGAAAATAATGCTATTACAAAGCATGCAATGTAAAATTAAATTTAACAAAACTAGTAAAATTATATGTAGTAATCACAATAAAATGCATGATACCTTTTATATATGTGTGTGCGCAGATTTTCAATTTATAAAATGTAATACACGAATTGAAAACTCAAAAACACACACTTTCATATTCTGATGAATATGTTTTCTTTATTCTGGTATAAAAATGTAGGCCTCAAACCGCTTTAGTAAAAGAGATTAAAGAATAAGCAAGTAAAGAAGTCGAAGCCAAAAAAGAATGCAATTATTTTGAGAGAAGGCTGGGATCTGACCATCAATATATTCGACATGCCTGGCTTTCTTCTTGAATCCTTCGTAGAAAATTCCTTTGAACCTCCTTATTCCTTCCTCCTTTGAGGAATTCGCGGCACGATGTACCGATTCTTTCGACAGGCCATGGGGATTCTCGCGGATTCTCTAATATTGAAGCACAGGACTCTTACAAAGTTCAAAAGTAGGGGAAACGCGACCTTAATACCAACAACTTCCGTTAGGGGAAATCACCAAGTTCTTATTTTCTTTCTTTGCATGTCACGCTCACTATAGATTCCCGATATAGGTTCCATTTTGCACCGAGGGATCTTGTAGTCGTTACAGAAAACGTTGCTTCTGGATAAAAGCAAGTCATTTTTCATGCAACTGTGACGTTTTCTATACCATTGCATTACTCTTTGTGAGGATAAACCAGCAGATCCTATTATCACTCGTAATACAAACTTTCTATGAGAGATGCTGAAAATATTCGGCTCTAAACTCCTTTAAGCTACACCTTTTCGGATTTCACAAGTACCTTTGTTTACTTGTAAAAGTTTCTTTATGGATAACCATGAACTACCACACACAGGCTCTTCACTATCCGTGTATCCTTCCTTTGTAGAAAGGTAAATTCTGCTTCTAGAAGCTGAAAAAACTGCAGAAGATGTGAAAAATTGGAAAGTGACAGCTATATAACATTGTAAACAAATTGAGTAGCTTTATAGAAAGTGAATGTTCACAGACGAGTAATAAAGTCCCTATAACTGGCCACAAGCTACATGATGTCGATCCTGGTGGTCTAGTAGTCACTTGCCTCATAGACCCAAGTTCGCGGGTTCAATTCCGGGCAGGGTCGGGAAGGGAAATAAATTCTTTCTGAAGGGAAATAAATCCATGGACCCCTTTCTTAGATGTATTGGCCGTTTCAAGCTCTGAATTGAATGAACGGTGATGATCTGAGATGTTAAAGAGCGTACTTAAATAAAGCAAAGAATAACAAACAAAAAAGGTTGCATCGAAAGTACCGAATCGGTTTATGAGACAACCTTACTGGATATTTTCTGTACATTTCTCTTACTGAGTGAGCAATGCTTGACGCAACCGTGGTACCGGTCGGCAGCGCTATGTCGGCGGAGGCGGGGAGTATATTTCCCCTCCGCTGCGCGAGGCATCAGTGTGAGTTGAAATCTTGCGCAAGTAGCACGTGTTTGTTAGGCGACGCAATATAGTGTCTTGAGTTCTTTTATTAGTGTTTAAGGCCCGCTTTCACTGCTGAGGCACCACAGGCAGTGGGCATAGATGATGCATGAAAGGAAATGGTAAATTGGGAAAAGTTAGGAAGCGTTCCAGGCCTAAGTTTAGGGTACCTCCGCATTTGCCATTTATGAGGACTTAGAAAACCCTGGAAAAAAGTCTCAATCAGGTAGGACAGTTCTGGTGGGATTCGAACCCCAGACCTCCCTCGCTCTAGTCCCCGCCTTAACGACCTCGGGCACACGTGACAGTACAGTATCTTGAGTGAAAGTGTATCAAGTGAAATGGAGCAATACAAATATTTTATTTTCCAAAGAGTATTCATGTACGATTCACACGCGCGTATAGAATTGGCACGTGTTGTATGGTGATTGTTTCAAGAAGAATTTCTTGACTCCCCCGATTTAACCCCCAGCGATTTTTATCTCTGGGGACATTAAAAGAGAAAGTGTACAAAACGAATCCACACACTTTGGATTAAAGTAAAACTGACACTTGTCAAGAAATTGCTGCCATTTCTCAGAAGGAACTGCAGAGTGTAATGAGTAAATTCCTAAGCAGGTGTCAGAAATGCTTGAACAACGAAGGGAGGCAGTTCCAGCATCTCCCTGCTTATGTAAATAATTTACTTTTCTTTTTAAGTGTTTACGTCATGTATGTTAGAAATAACTTCGCGACAAACGTTTTATATTTACTGCGGACCTCTGTCACCCGCACGGCCGATACAGCAGCCAGCATCGCCGGCCGGTCGCACGTTGCGAAACCGGTTAATGAAGATCGTTCACCCCCTATAATGTCTTAATTTTTTTAAGCCTACACTAAAACCACTGTAATTTTTCTAATTCTTTGGTTTTCCTCTTCCCCCCCCCTCCCCCACCGTCCGTTTGTTTGGACCTGACTTTAAGCGCCTCGCTTGATACATTCAAGGCGATCTTTAAAACAGAGAACATGTAATCAGTCGTAACATTAAACAATGCCTAAGACTATATTAGGATAATATCTTTGTGATTTAACTTTGTCAGCTGGGCTAAAAATTCGAATTTTTCCAAATATAGTGTTGAAAATGTCCACTGCTGCGAGCAAGGAAGTAAACACAAAACAACATACGAGTGTATGGACAAATATAAAGAAATGTGTAGAAGAATGGAGGAAAAATTATACCATGGCAGAACACATGCTGGACTACCCTGCCAGGCAAGGACGAGGAGAAAGTAAATGCATTTTTGATGAAAGGGAGAAGCTCAGGGCTGAAACGTCCGATAAAGAAGAGAAAGTGTGAGAGACAAATTTATTGAATCCAAATATGTGTGTGTGTGTGTGTGTGTGTGTGTGTGTGTGTCATTTCTATTATGTTTTATTTATATTTTATTTTACTGTTAATTATATATTTTATTACGGAATAAGTAATATTTACTCTAATATCTTGTGTTAAATTAAACATCCAATATATCACAACAGCATCTACGGTTTCATTGGATTACCTGTTGCAGTTTTGTTTTAGCGGCGCCATTGAAATAAGTACTCTACTCTACTACTAGCATATGAGGAGAAATATCAATTAAAAATATATGACCACTTATGAGGCTTATCGACGATCAATAAGACGAGAACGTTCTACAGTTTTTGTTTACATGCATTCCCAACTCACCTACAATAGAGAAATAAATTTAATATTTTCAAAAGCGAAAATTGGTTACATTTTTATTTTCTAAAATGTTTGTACTAGTAACATTTTTCATGCAATTCTTTATGACATACATAAGAATATCTCAAAGTTTCATTACCATAGGATAGATAACTTAATCTATCTCCGTCTACAGGGTGTAGCTAAAATATTATAATAACATTTTGTGGCACCACTAATCTATGTATAAAAGCATCTACAATTTTTTTTTCAGGAAAGAAAAAAATTTTGATTTCCATCATATAATTTATTTTATTTATATTTTATATTTTTTGTAATATATTTACCTTCTGCCTCAGTGCTCTAGAGATAATGCACTCTTTTCTGGATTCAAGGTTTGCAGGTTGAAACGCGGTTGAAGTCGATATGTTTTCGGGAAGTAAAGATCTCAAACGGACAATTCTCTGCCGTAGATTTACGGCACGTTAAAGAACTCAATGCCCGAAAAAGAAATCCCTGGACAACAATGCGGACTATTTCACGTCCAAATAATACATTACCGTAACACTAGATGGCACTTGAAGGCATTGGCTGACCACCTTTCCCTCTGACATCTGTAGGTGCTAAATCTAACTAAATTCAAGTGTTTCACTGGTCGGTCAGGAGCCGGAACAGGCCTTAGGCCTAAGTTTTGTAATGCAATGACTATTTCAATATATTCTTATAGGCATATAAAAACTCAGTTTCGTTAATCATAGCACTAAACTTTCAAGCTCACATAAAATGTTTAAGGGAAGATAGATTTTGAAAATCTGAAATATGTTTAAACGAAGTTTAACGTTAAATAGAATTCTTTAAGCGTGAATATTTAAATGTCATTGACGTCAAGAGCCCCATAGACCTATGAAACATTAGTAACATATAAAGCAGCGTTGATTATTTTGCATAAAAAAAGTCAGTTTTACCCCATTGACCCCTTCAGGGTGAGGGAGTCCTAAGCTCAAATCCTGCAGCTAACTAGCTTGACTGAGGTTGTCCTTAGTTCATTTTAAGGCAAATCTCGGGTTAGTATTTCTCTGCCACGAATTCACGTACCATTTTATCATTCGCCTTCATTCCATTTATTTGTGTGTATCTGTGTATTCTATGTTTGGGATGTCGAGAATACCCCTTCCATTCAAGACCGTGTGTTCTATATGCGGTGTAAACAACACCCCTCCGACAGACGATTGACCCAGGCATTGGTGTGCAAATCGTACAAACGCTACAGTGCGTCCATATAAAATTTTGTAGCTTAATTTCCAATTGACTTAGTTCAGAATCAAAAACCACGAGTTTTATACCAAAGGTATTTAAATTCATGAAAATTTCACTTTTATAGTGTTTTAAAAAAAAACCTTGCTTGCAGACGAAAAATATTATTACTCTCTACTTCATATTTTTTTACCTAGTGTAAGAGTATCATTAGGTGGCAGCAGTGTATAAACACAATATATGTTTATATATAACTAATGTGACTATTCTTTCCTTAGACTTTAAAATGCGCAAGGTTCTTTTATTGCTCGCTTATTAATTAAACAGCAAACAATTAGTTTATTTAATCGTCGTGCAGCAAGGAAATAAACGCACAGCAGTATAGAATTGCATCACTAATTGTTTGATACTGTCACGGATTGCTAGAGTCGATTCCCACAAGGACCGTCCTCCCTGACTGACATTATTTCCAGGTTTTTCTCAGTCCTCATAAATGGCAAATTGCGGGAAGGTACTCTCATCTTGGACCTGGAACGTTTCCTCTCTTTAAAAAGAAAATAATCATTTCCCAATTTATTATTTCATCTCAAATATCATTGTACACAGCCAGTGATGACCCATTGGTTAAAATGGCGCTATAAACTGATCAAAATCCATAATTAATGCCCATAGATCCATCAATTTATTTTTAATAGACAAGTAATTTAAATCGCAACAGAGAAAGTTGAAAATGTAATATAAATCAGTTGTAAAAACGTATAACTTTATACCTAAGTTTTCCTATCACTAGAAAAGTTTATTGGTGCTGTCGGTTTTCAGCGTTCAGTTTATGAAGAAGTGTTACTAAGCAGACAAGGTTCTAGGCGTGCTTTTGTTTCACAACGAACTTGTTAGAGAAATCAAGTTACATCTTTCACGCATTTCCTGAAGCCTGTGCTAAAGTGGGTACAAAGTGAATTGAAGGCAACGCCGACTCCATCACAGCCAAAAGCCGCAGAGAGAACAGGGATCCAAAGTGTACCTGCGAAAACTGAAAGCTATCAGTAAAGTGCGTTAATAATTTAAAACGAAGGACTGGTGTAAAAATTGCTAGCCTATCTCGGTCGCTTTGAAAGGTTAAAGAGCAGAACACAAAATCGATGCAGTTATTTCACGAGATATGTGCACAGGTGAGAAATAAATTTAAACACATAATTGTTAATGTTTTTAACCCAACCATTTTCAGTTAATTTAGGCCACTGTTTTGCAGATGAAATAATGAGAATAAACTACATTTAAATTATGATCTACTACGTAAAATTCAAAAACTTAATTTGTTAAAAATTAGATACAAAGGAACCGGGGAGGGAAAGAAGGAAGTTATTTTTTGGCAGATAGAATCTGAAATAGCCATTTAGTTTCTCTAGCAAAGCTGCATCCTTTGACATAAACAAAGCATAACAAAAATTCTCTTTTAACCGCATTGTAGTAGCTAGCTTTGGGGGGGGGGGGAAGAACACATTCCCGGAACGTTTTCCTTTTATCGCTCAGTGCCGCTATATCTACACTCCACAGAATGTTCTGCCGTTTGTTGTTATGATGCCATATTTATAAGGTTAGTTTGTACTTTGATTTAGATATTTAATTAAAAGTTTTGTGTGTAACAACTTTAAATGTCTGAATTTGAGTGCGAGAGTCCAGTTAAAAGGAGAGGATGTGGAAATATGAAAACAAACTTCCATACTTAAACAGGATCTCTATAAATACAGAGCCCTCATTTAGACGCGTGGCTGGTTTAGCGGGAATTTGCTGGGCCTTGAGAAACGCTGTTTGTCATCGGAGTCAAATATTCACAGCCCCTTCAATTTAAGCGCATAGATTTCTGTAAGCATTCACAGTAGCTCAAACAGCAAACTTTTGGTCATAAAATGGTATTTCGCATACAAGATTTTTTTTTTTTTTCACTCCAGTATCTATTGTTTCGTGTCGCTACATGGCCATGTAAATAAAGCCATCCTTCTTCCACGAGTCAATAGAGGAACATTATCCAACACCCAATTTCAGAAATTAACTCTATTAACATTATCGCGTGGTTGCATTTCCTGGACTTTAGGTATCTTATAGGGTTTTAATTTTAAAAGTTTAACGGCAATTCAGCCGAAGTTTGCGAAATTCCTGATTTCTGTGCAAGCTTTCTCAGAGATTTCTTTGGACTTCCTTCTAACTTTTCTCCAATTTCATCGAGTTTTCCTCTGCAAGAACATGGCGTTTTACCTTTGGTTTCCCCAAATTTATTCACAAAATTACGAACCGTTTCTGTGTGAGGTGCACTAACAGCAGGGAATCTATCTATAAATCACCGTCTCACTTTTCTACATGAGTTTTTTGCTACTTAGGAATCATACATGAAGATTCTGTGTGCCAAGTATAGGGATTTTTTTGAATTATAACAGCACTAACACACCATAACACTGTAACACGTGGTTTCTTATACAGCACAAATACTTCGCATCAACTGATTAGCCGGAACACGGAGAGGCGGGAAAGTGGAAGACGAAACCGGTTAGAAACAAATTCTCTTTAAACTGTCCACACTATAATTAAAAGCTCTGTACAACACTATAGGAGTGTACAACAATCATATGGTATGCATGAATAAAACAGTAAATAATAAAGACCCTCACAATTCTGAAAGATGGTTATTTAAAACACTACCGCAAGATTAATAAAAGTATAATGGTCTAGAAATCTCAAAGATTACCTCATAAGAAAATGTAACTATAGAGTTAATGATCTGTATATAGCTCTGTGATGTATATGCCCATATGTGTGTATTTGTAATGCAATACTGTAAATTCAATGACAATGTTTGCAATTTGTTAAAGATTGAATGGAAAAAAGTTTGTGACAATATGGCATGCTAGTAGAACAGAAAACAACAAAGCCAAATATGATTGTAAAAGAATTTGTGGTAGGAGTAAAAAACGAACAAGACACGTATAAAAGCGTAACTCAAAAGCATAATGTTGCTGACAATCATCTAAAAGTGAAACTTCAAAGCAACTTACATCCCCTTTCAAATATTTTGCCATTAATGACCCCAATCGCATTGATGTACGAGTGTAGATCCATAAGTTTCCGGCCTAACCATTTTCTAGGCATGATAAAGACAAAAACTGTTTCACTTTTCAATATACTTATCCTTTATTGCAATACACTTCTCGCATCTTTGAATTAACATTTCACTCCCCCCTCAAAATAGTCAGAATTCTTGTCTGCAAAATGGGCATAAACAGCAGCCATCACTTTTTCGTCACACTTAAATTACCTTCATCGAAGGTCCTTCTTGAGTTTTAAGAAGAGGAAATAGTCAGTGGTAGCTAGATCTGGATTTTAGGGTGAAAGGTGGATCTCCTTAAAGCCACTTTTCTTCACAGATTCCTTTGTAACAAGAGCGGTGTGCACAGGCGCGTTGTCGTGAAGAAAGCGCACACTACCACTCAGTTTTCCTCGCCTTTTCTCTTTGATGGAAGCACGTAGTCTGTGCAGTAAGTGAGCATATTACTCCCCATTTACTGTGGTGTTCCTCTCCTTGAAGTCAATGAAGAGTATTCCTTCACAGTCCCAAAGATTGTGGCCATGATCTTTTTGGTTGACAGAGTGATCTTGGCCTTTATAGGCGGTGCTTCGTCAGGTTTACTCCACTCCATTGATTCTCTTTTGAACAAGGGATCATAGTAGAGGACCATAGTTTCATCTCCTTAACAATGGTTTGCATAACTTCTCTCTCGTTGCCATGGAAGAGCTCCAAAAATACCTGATAACAGATGACTCGTTGTTGCTTTTAGACTGAGGAAAGAAGTGTAGGCACCCATCTTGCATTAACCTTATTCATGTTTAAATGTTAACGAATAATTCGAAAGACTGTTGTTTTAAAAAGGCCTTACCTTGCTGCTATTTACATAACTTTGAGTCGCCGTCTTCCATAATTTCTCCATCCACAAGAACGATGTTTTCGGGAGTGAACACCAGCACGCCCTCTCGACCCATTCGAAAATGTTTGGCCCATTCTTTTACCGTGAAATATAAGGAGGGTACTTCCCCATATACACCGTCTAATCGCTGTTTAATTTCATTTGGAAGAACTTAATAACAGCTCGAAACTCCATTTTGAACATGCCACATTCTTCTACACTTAGCATTGTTTAAACAACTATATCCGAACATCTGAATACAGTGGAGCGAAAGTTAAGCTATAATTATTTACTTAACAGATAAGGTGTGACCCCCAGATAAGGCTTTTGTGAAGGCGATAATCCTTTTCGGCAAGGCCGGAAACTTATGAACCTACCCTCGTATGTTGGAAAGTTTTCCTTTGTTTACATGCCGTGTCAAGTAAAGCAGTCTTCCATATAATTAATATGTTAGTTAAAACTATGAGAGGCTGACATGCCAGTCACAATTTACTGAGGCACAAATCAAAATATATAATAATATTAAATCATTTTGTAAGCAAGCTTCTCATTACCCATTTACACCTGTGATGTATTAAGAAGAGGGATTATGTGTGTTGTGTGACCATTTAAATGTTAAACTTAAATCTGCAACTCTAAAGAAACTGCAGATACGGAGTACTTAAGGGGAGTATTAAAGGGAAGGGGAATAAATAAAGCATATTTTTTGTGCCATTTTAATATTTGGAATTTTCTATTTATTTTGATACGATGTTTATTATTGTTCCTTGGCAATAAGTAGTTTTAATAAGTTGTTAATTAGTAACTGTATAAGCAAATTTTATTATTATTTTTTTAATTTCGCGAGCATTTGTTCAATTAAACTTCTTTATCTAAGAAACTATTTGCTCTATAAGACTATGGTTTGTCTTGAATAATAGAAAACATTTTATTTCATAAACTAACGTGTTTGTTTTTATGACACCATTCTTTGTTGTTTTATAATGTTACAGGGTTTTAGCTGGTGTTTCCCTCTATAAGTTAGTTTTGCTGTAAAAACATTTTTGGCTGCAATTATTGAAAAGGTACATTTTTTTTTTTTTTTGCAGAAGTTTCCCATTTTTTTAGAATCTGTGTAAGATATCACTTTGAAAAAATTTTCCCTTGATAATTATATTGTTGTGATGATATGGGTCTATTATGTAGAGCTGGGACAAAATGTAGCAATGTAACAAAATAAAATGTTTAGAAAAATAGGGAAAAAACTAACAATAAAAATAATTTACAATTTACTTCCAAGTCAACAACAATGAACCACCGCCCGACTTTTCCGGGTATACACTAAAGACTTGCTTTCTCAGAGTTTTATTGTACTCATTGTACTCATATTCCTACCCAGGCATACGAATTGTTTTATACACTCATCATTTAAAAAATATACCATATTAATAATAATAATAATACTAACTCACACAACACACTTTAACTTGACGCTACAATTAAGACGAAAAATAGAACAGCGCACGACGCGGTAGCATTCACATCTCCAACTTCAACATTAAGGACAAGGTTTTGCTCAAGTAGCTTTCGGTTATTTCCGCTGCCGATCGTTAAAGGAGGCGTGACTTGTACCAAGCACAAATCTCCGTATAACGTCTTAAATTATTTTTCGGCAGTCTTCGCTGCTGCTCGAGACTGCTCGGTACTGCAGATAACTTCAACTTGTAAGATCAAGTAAATGCTATCGGTTCCCTTGGCCGCGCATGTACAGACTCTAATTTTCCTCACATACACGTAATCTTTCCCAACCGTAATTTCTAGATACTTTTAAATACTAACCGTTCAATATTTACTATTTCCCCCCGCCATTGTCAAACCCTATATGCCGCAATATACACTGAGAGATTGAAAGATAAATTATGCTAATCAAAAAAAATTTAAACTGTTCTTATTAAACACTTGGAGAGAACATCTAAAGTAAATCTCGCCAAGAGATCTCTGCAATGTAAAGGCTAAAAGGGGCATAGTTCACGTCTAACTCACATTAGATCATTTATTATCTTTGTACATTGTCTTTCTGTTAATGTGTTGCAGTGAAGCATGTATTATTAGTATCTGATATCGACAACTCCGTTTTATTATCCTGTCAGCAACATTAAGTAAAGGAACTTTTTTTATTCTGTGTATTGCATTCTTATTTCTCAACCACGTTGTTAATGTAGTGGTTTCTTTTTTTGCAGGTAAGTGCACTGTTCTGGAACAGCCTGCTTTGGGGTAGTACGATGATAATTCACAACCTAGGTCAGTACATAATTCTCTTTTTTGTAGTTTTTATGTCGCATTAATCGACAGACTTTTATAGCTTTCACAACATGATAAAACACCTGAAACAAGAATATGTTGTCCGTAGATCTCTTTTGTATGTTATGTTATAGTAAATTAATAGGGACTAATAAAACTTAGCGATGATTTACTTTACTTCGCCTATTTTTCTAACGTAAGTGGTTAGAAGTCTTAGAATAAGTCAAATATTGAAAAATACTTAATTGTAACTGGTTCATATCTTCCTCCTGCTCATGACAATATGGTTCGAATAGAGTCCGTCATTTGTTTTCCGTTATTTCGTTGTTTTGCTCGCTCGCACACGATTCGGCGCGTGTAGATTAGCTCTGTTGAAACTACAAAGGTTTACGTGATAATATAAATGATAATTCTAATGCGTTTTTATAATTTTGTGCGGACACACTTGCATTCTTTTTTTCTTTAAGCGTTCTATATTTTATTTGTTACACCGATAACAGTAAAAACGTCGAAGAGCCTGTCTGGTTAGACAAAGTTTTGGGAATTTTAATTTTTTCTCGAGTCGTCCACAAAATAAGTTGGAGCTTTGCCCATTACTTCGGTGTGCAAACATATTTAACGCTTTCGCTATGGGCGCATGCCTAGTTACCGCTAGCTACCAGTGGCGGAAATGCAACATAAAGTGTGCAGTCAGGTAATGAAGCTCAGCTGCCAGTGTTTAGAAATTTCAGTTACAGCTACATCTACAACATATGTAGATAATCCTTTTTAAAAGTAATCTGAATTATAAGAACATTGCGTTTCGTCTCAAATACACATGTACATAGCAAAAGAAGAATATTTGTTGTTTGTGTCTAAGCCCTCAATGGGGGCACCTTCGGGTCAAGGAATGATGTGAGGGAGACCCGGGCGCTACAATTCGTGGGCGGTGAGGCGCGGTTATAGATATAGTCCCTAACATGTTTCCAGATATAACCCTCTGGAGGATTTGCTTCCGTACCGGGCACCGCGGCAGAAACCTTTGCAAAATGCAAGCCACCGTTACACCGCACCAACCCAACCGCCCGGGGCAATTCTGTAACAGAACCGAAGGAATGAAACTTTATAATACGGAAGAGCGGAAAATTCGTGTAGTAAAGATCCATCCGAACATTCGCCTAAGCGACCAGGGAAAATCGCGAAAAAGCCCAAGGTTCGCAAGCAACTGGAACCCCATCTCCAGAATGCGATCCCAAGCATGAATTCTTTAAATGTTTCAACATTTCCGAATAAGAATGGTTAAAGAGATACCTAGTATTCTTTATACTGCCATGATAAAAACTCGGACTCCAATGACAGCTAATTACCTCGGTTCGATGTGTCGCACAATACAACTGATATCCCATATGTACAGCCTGTCTTGTCTAATGTGCCATTCAACACATTTATACAGCGCATATTTATAAACAAAGCGGTCAATCATGACAAAAATAAACACTTACGTTGAAGAAGTGTGAATATTTCACTTAAAGGGAGCTAATATAACATGCAATTATAATTTAAAGGTTATAAAATAAATTTCATCGTCTGAGTGAGTGATTTACTTTAAAATTTAACTTACGTAAATACTATTTAGTTTCTTGCTCTAATAGTATATAAATAAGTAAAGCTCATTTATATAAAAGTGTATTAAGAAAATGAAGTGTTTATTTGGGTACTTTAAAATGTATTGTTATTTATTGTAATAGAATCACGGAAATATCGGTAAGAAATACATGAATTAAAATACCTATATTTTTATTTTGTTATTAAAATACTTTTTTCTATGGTGGTATAGAGGGAATCTTTTCCAAAGGGAAAAAATGTAAATCGACGTGATAAATTAACCTAAAGGAAGAAGAAAAAAGGACGCTAAAACTGCTCATTCATTTCGGCTAATTATAAATATATAACCAAAATATCTGCCTTCTTTGTACCTCAGTAACGGATTACACTTTGTACACTGGGCTGCAGAAGAAATGCCGATACGATACATTATGGTTTTCCGAAGATGCAAGCAAACATGGCGAGATAAAAAATGTTTTAAGGTCAATTCTTATTCTGAATTACGATCCTACGTCACTTTTGATGTTTTCCAAATGTTATAGTTATTTATAAGTTATTGAATACATATGAATTATATAACAGAATAATAAGAAGGTTTATATGCAAGGCATTCTGTATATCATATGTCATTTCTTTCCTGGCTCAAGTCTTCGTAACACCATAATATTCAAATCGATAGCGACTTCGACTCGGCATTTCTTCTGCATGGGATAGTACGTCTTCCTGTCTTTCAACTTCGCTAACCGTGCTCCCAATGCTCTCGAAGCGTATATGAATTTAATGATAGTCTGCAATGGCGACATGTTTTAGTTATAACTATTGAGAGCAGAAAGGTGACAAAACAATAATTAAAAAACCAAAGTAAAAGAAATGCTAGTAATAATTTAAAACATATTAATTATCAAAATCGTTTTTGCATAATAACTACTTATTATAATCCAGAAATTCGAATGAGCTATTTTAACAAAACTTATGACTTTACATGTTTGCTTTTTATTTTAGTATAGAGTAAATTTCTTGCCTTATAAACTATTTTAAATTAAGAAGACACACAATTTAGCCCGGTATGAGCGATTCATTATGAATGATATTTTTTCTGATGTTTTCAAAACTCTTAGAGATCAGGTTTGATACTGGTCTATTCTAACAGTTTCCTTGACAATTTATGAAGTAAAAGCACCTGAAAGAAATAGCTACTTACTTATTTTACGAAAGGAATGCCAAAATTATACACCTTTGGTGCTCATTTTGGTAAAAATTTATCCATCATTTATGAATCGATATGAAACAATTCCTTCGGACACAAGATATCAACATTAGCCTAACTCGAATTAGAGTACACGACACCAAAAAGAAGAGGAAGAAGGAGGAGGACTGTCAGGAATGGCCGAGGTCGTTAAGGCACGAACTCGTGAGCGGGAGGTCTGGGTTCGATTTCCACCAGAACCGTCCTCCCTGACAAATGTTTCCAGATTTTCCTCAGTTCTCATAAATGGCTAATACCGAGGAAGTGCCCTAAACTTAGGCCTGGAACGCTTCCTTTCATTAAAAAAAATCCTTTCCAATTTATAATTTCATCTCGCGTATCATCAGTGGGCGTTAAGCACTATTAAAAAAAAAAAAGTCAAAAGGAGAGGATTGACGTTTATGCCTATCATGCAGAAGTCTGCTGTTGTTTAGATCAGAACACTAGACAGAATTCAGGATCAGCTACACTGTATAGCAGATGCTAAGACAACTTCGCGTCCAAGGTAGAAAATATTCCATCAACATCACTCTATAATTATCATAACATAACGCCAATCATAGATAACACACTGGGTCTTTCACTGCCATGCTTTGAGGGCATAGTATAATTCGCATTTGGCTCAGCGTGCCCACCTGTAACATACGCATATGTGATCTGTTAGCACTTTCGCATTTTTTTTTCCATATTATAAAAAGTATAGGGAGTCAAGCCAGTAGGATTGAGGGATCACAGCTTGTTTCTAAAAGTTTATCGTACTTGAAAACCTTAAATTAATTCATAGAAACATTGACTTCTTTTACTAATAATGGGAGGTGTTTTACAGAGCTGCTGTATAATTAAATATTTACATAAGCAATTTTTCATGTAGTGTTAAGAAATAATGTATATTGTTCGTGCATTAGCACTAATGAATTTGCAACCCACTCATAGGGCTGGCTGGCAACAAATATTCTGAACCATCTCTAGAACAAAGAACCCCCAAAGTGGAGTGAGATAGTTCATTCTGTTTTGACTTTTCAGCGTGTGTTTGTCTCTTTGTTTTATTTTTAATTTAGTAAATCTTTCTTATGCGCTGTTCATTTTTACTTACTTTTCATTGTACTTTTTTGTTAAAATGTGTTTTCTTTCAGAGCGACCTGTGCAAGGGCGGATAGAAATCATAGTAATGAACTCTCCATGAACAATCTGTAAGCCTTTTGGCAAGGTTGCCTGTTGTAAGCGTGAGGATACTGTTTTTCTGGATGTACAAATGAAATCTGCAGATTAAAAAAAGAATGCAAATATAAAATTAATCGATTCCTTGTAAGCCTTCACATGCAGGAAAAGAAAGTTCAACATTGCAATGTTAATTTCTCCTCAGTCATTATTGAAGATGGGAATGACCAAATACTTCCGGATAAATGAAATTTTGAAGAAATTGATAGCACTGGTAAATATATCCAGCCGATATTTTTCTTAAATAATTGAAACAGTAATTTAAACTGGTCTTGATAATTGTAAATATAACTTTCTGATTTCAATAACAAACATTTTAAAAAAGAACTAATCTCATAAAGAAACATTAATAATTAGATTCCATTTATCTCAGCACATCTTTGTGAATCATAATTTTCAACTATGTTGTAAATGAAAAAAGCAATGAAGTACGCTGGAGGTAGTAAATGACCTGCAATGCATTCTTTCTTGCAATTGGCCCTCCACATATCCAAGTAATGATGTTAATGGATTTCAATACCCAGGTATTCTGTCAAACGTTTTGTTTGTTAAAGACATAAAGTAGAAACAGAATATAGCTTTTGTGCTTAATCTGCACAAAATACAAGCTCAGTTTTCTGAAAAATTATGCTGTCTATCCAAACAAAGAAACTATTTCTAAAGTATAAACTGTTTTCAAACTGTAGCCCTTTAATTATTATTATTTTATAATTTTATAAGTGTTTAAATAAATTATAAATATTAATTTTCTAATTTTTGCTGCTTTAGGTGCACTTTTCCCATAAACTATTAATCTTAGCATCCTCAGATTTTAAGATAAGTTTGAAAACGTGTTACTTAACATATTTTGTGAAATAATATGTAAATTATAGCAAAAGTTTAATTTTTAAAATTATTTGAGCCCGTAGTTTCATTATTTTATGCAAATTTCAACTCATATTTTTGCTTATGCATAAGTCAGAAGCTTTCACCAGCCGTATGGATCAATGTATTTTCCACGTGCACAAAATAATTTATAGTTCTCTCTTACATATTTTTTGAGAAAAGTGCACCTAAAGTTAAAAAATATGCAAGTATACGACAAATGACAAAAATATGCGTGTATTATGTAGCAATGGTGAACATATTTAAAATCGCATTTGAGAGATTTGAATTCTCCAAACAAACGAAGATTATGAAGGTGTAATCTGCAAATTTTAGTTTCATATCTATGCATAAAACCAAATATAAATTTTTGACCTTAAATCTAAAAAGGGATTGTGGTAGCCAGGTCACCATATTTAAATATCGCAAACACTCAAAAAACTATATATGGGCATGATCTGAAAATGATGGTAGTTTAATATTATGCATAAAGTCATAAATCGATTATTTTTACCCAAAAGCTCTACCAAATGTCCTTAAATATGCTTCAATTTCCAATATATGAAAATAAGGAATTGCTTCTATAAACTTTTAAAATTTCTGTACATTTTCTATTGATAACTGAGTTGAAATTGTAAAATAATTGCGGTAAACTTTTATATATCAATGTAATACAGAGCTTTCATTTAAAACATGTCACTTTGAATAAATAAATGTAATTTAAATAAAATCATATCGATTCAGATATTGAGGAAGAAATTGAGGGAATATAAGATCGATGTTGGTTACAATTTAGATTCCATCCCTACTTTATGATACCTTTGGTTCAATAGTTATCACATCTTTTGCTTTCTATTGTTGCTTACAACCAGGATCGTTGTTAAATTTGAACAGTAAAATACAAACTTAGCATACTATGTAATAGTTGTGTTTTGTCCATAAATTGTTTAAAAATAGTATACACTCCTCAAGAAAGAATAGAATGTAAGTGGATTAGTTATCAGATTGGAAATAGGCTGCATTATTGTTATATTTTCCGAAATAAATCATGTTTTCAGTCTACAATTGTTTTATTTGTTATTCTATACAAAAATAGCAATCTAGGTTGTCAGACCATGACAGGAAACAAAAGATAACATTTGAAACCTCTTTAAAATTTAAATTTAACAAGATTGGGGTACTTTTGACATTTCAAAATGGAATTTATTTTAAGTATGTAAGTTATTCAGAATGACAAGTTTTGAAATAAAAGCTTTGTATATATAATAAAATACTTTAAATTTATCTCCATAATACTTTTGGATCATATATATGGGACCATAATTAATAGCGAAAGATGTGCATAATGCAAGAATGGTTGAGAAATGTTCTAGAAAATCTTGCTGGTCAGTTTTTCAAAAATGTAAAGCACAGAATCATAATTTAGTTAAGTTAAAACCGCATTACTTTAGAAGAACTTTTAGATGGGGCACCGTCATGTAAAAGATTTGCTGCAAATAGGTAAATTGGACTAATTCGATAGTCACTAGCAAGTAATGAAACTAATATCAATTTCCGTTTAAAAGTTCGTTCGCACATGTTGCTGTCACAATAAGGCAATTATACGTGGGTTTTATGAAAACTGACACTGTCACGCCCTGTTCTTTTAAATGCTTCTGCTTTAATTTGGAGCCAGGCAGTCTGAGTACAGAAATTGCTGTATTTGAGGGCTGATACAGCTGCAAGCTGTGAGTGACGTAATGATGTTCTATCTTCTCCCATAAGGCGATTCACACGAGCTAGTTCAAAGTGCACCGAGAGACGATGTTGTAATGAGCCTTGCTGTATGTTTATTGCATTGTATTTCTCAACAAGGCTATTGAATCTGTCCAGAGAGTTTACAATATTTTTCATCCCACCAGAAAAAAAAAAAATTGTCAGAATCTTTTAAAAGTCATACGATGTTTTTGTCTCATTGTTCCAATCAGTCGAACTGTGATTAAAAACTTTCAACTAACATTGATATTTCAATAAAATATACCTGTCATTTTATTTATAGACTGTAGAAAACTGTGTTCATTTACTATGAATATCTATCTACTCAGTTTAATACTATTTGTGGTTGCTCATTTGTTTTTACGATATGCAGTCCAACAATTGTGTTAACGCATTTAACATCTCATTTCGTTACGCATAGCTTTCATTTTTAAATGTGTCAATATGAATAGCCATTAATCAATTCTCAAACTTTCCTTGGCTTCAGATACCCTTAAAGACAGCGTTGTCACATACCCCTAAGAATTAAGTCAAAGCTTAAAAGTTCTTAATTGGCATCCTATATTTGTTTATAGTTGTCCATTATTGTTTACAACATTTAAATATATAAACAAACAAATATAATTTGTTCATTGTTGTTTTATTGTATATATTCTTACACAATAGTATTAATCATAACAATAACATTATATTAAAAACTACGTGAAAGCATATAATGTCAATATTAATAACTGACACTATGATGGCACACCATTACTCATTACTTTTAATATCTGGACGACATGAATGATTATGTATTGCACTTACAAGTATATTTATTTGTTTATTTATTTGTTTACTGTGGCATAGTGAAGATCATTGGTCCTTCTCTTCCGCTCTACTAATCTATCAAAGGTTGCACTAACATTCAGTGGTAATGCGATAATATATAGCATAAGCTATTGAAAAAAATCTAAATCTAAATAAATTTCTCCACATTAAATTATAAGTAAATTTTCAAAGTTAATCCCTTAGAAAATAAAGAACACAAAACACACTTATTTTGAAAAAATCGACGTAGTTTATACCTTCTGAATTAAAACTATTTATCAAAAAACCAGATATCTTTAAAACGAAAAGTATTTCATTCAACATATGAAAGTCTTAATCTCAAAGTTAGAGCATCACCACTTATAGAACAATTAATGGTTTTTCGTGATAACTCTGTATTTATTATTATAATTCTAATAACTACACGTTATATAACCTTATCTTTATTATTTAGTAAACACGTTGACATCCTACCCACTGAAGGGCTGCGGTAATTTGACTGTATGAATATAGTACAATCATTAGATTTTTAATTCAAGGCTGGAATACGTATTTTGAGATATTAATTCAACCAAATAATATAAAAGGGATTCAAACTGGTAAAATATAAATTATCTAAAAGAATAATGAAAAATATTAATATTACAATAATAGTAAGTATTTTAATAAAAATTATTATGGCGAAGGTACACAAATTAAATTATTATTATTATTATTATTATTATTATTATTATTATTATTATTATTATGAATGAGAATGAGAATGGCACTAATAGGATGATAAGTCAGTTCAGAAAACATATACTGAAAGTGGGACTATAAAGATGAACCCACTTGTGGAATGTGCAAACAGGATGAGGAGACTGCCTTGCATATCCTTTTTGAGTATCCAATCCTCGTATGAAAGAAATGAACTCTTTCTACAATGAGGGAAGGCCTGGGAACGGACGTTAAACATTGGAAAAAATACTGCAACTTTTTCAGATACAGATTTTAGGAAAAAATGAACAAATTTCTTCCAAAGCGGTAACACAATACGTTTTATAGGCTGACATTTCTGAGGCCGATAATCTTATTTTAAACCCCAGTTATCAATCAATCAATAATATGATAAATTCTACAGCAAAACACATTATATATATATAAATTGGAACGTAAGAAATCTAAGGT
This sequence comes from Metallyticus violacea, assembly GCA_030762175.1. NCBI lineage: Eukaryota > Metazoa > Arthropoda > Insecta > Mantodea > Metallyticidae > Metallyticus > Metallyticus violacea. Next base: position 49,894,589 of record CM060833.1, on the reverse strand, counting down.
AGTTTAATAAGAGAAATTTGTATCCTTAGTTTTGTCTCTGTTTTTTAAACGGTTTCTGAACTTATTTTAGATAAACGACTGTAAGGAATAATTTACAAAACGCTTCAATACTTTTATGAACTTCTATGAAGTCTGTGGACAGGGGGGTTAGGCGAGCCCCAGTCTATGCACTTCGTTGTCAAGACGGTTGCTTTTTCCAGGAAAACTAGACGGACATTTTATGAATATACTCCCTGGTCCACACTTTCGGCTTAACTTTCTGAAAGCTCCTTCCGGAACAAAATGTCGCCTTCAATTTTATTCTAATTTAGTTTGCCTCAATAAATACAATAGTAAATTTGTATTATTTTTCATTATCGTAATTATAAATTTTCTAATTCTTTGTGAACCTCCTGGAAAGGCCTCGCGGATCCTCGAGAGTCCACTGACAACAGCTTGATAACTGTTGACCCATTTAAAATAAATTTTATTATAAATCAATAGAACAAGAAGTTTAAAACCAACGTTAATAGTATATTAGGATTCACGTTCCCACCTCAACTCACTTTCAAATTTCAAATTGCATCCCTTCATTGTTATGCTTAATTTTTCTTAGAAAATAAACTCTTAAATAAACTCTTATCGTATATTTTGTTTTACATCTTTACCTACCAACCTAAGTTGTTTGAATTTGGACAGAATAAAATTATGAAAATTACTGAGAATTTAATAATTTCTATGTTTTGCTATTTAATTGGTTTCAAATGTGTGTATATGCCATACAAGGAAGAAGATTTTTCAGAAATTTCGAAATATATTCTATTACTTTAATATTAATAATTGTGTTTTTATCTTACAACTAAACATGTTTTTACTCTGTTAAAATTCAAACAATAATAAAACAGTTCAGGTTACTAGGCCACTATAGAAAAAAAAGATATAATTAACACTAAAGTTATGCATCTTAGGGAAGCGGTGTCGTTTGAAATATATGAAACATAAAATTCAAGCAACATTGATTTTAAATTTTCCGCTCAATATCTCAATTGACGTGTTTTTTATTTGAATCAACTTTGTTTGAAATAGTTGAGTTATTGAGAGTGGCAAGCTTTGAAATGAAAGTTCCTATAAAACTAAAGGAAATGACGTCGAAATCTTGCTTTCAAAGCCTTAGTTTCATCAACATATTCATAGTATTTTATATCATCATTTTCTATGCTTTCTCCTTCTTCGCAACTCTCCCTAGCGACTAAAACTGATCATATTTCCTTTTCAACCCCTTTCTAAAGGGACATTTTCTTCCATCGCTACATTACTTCTCGCAACCCATCATGGGTTTTTTCCAAGTATACGATAACAGTTTCGTTCGATATTTTTGGATTATGTTACATCACCAGGGATTATTATGTGTCACACAAATAAATTGTTAGAAAGTTCCGTACGATTATTATCTGAAATAAAATAAAATAAAATATTGTGATATAAGAGAATATTTATTAATATTATTATTGAAAATAATTATTAACACTATTGTTTGAATTAACAATGAGGTATATACCTCCAAGCGGCAAAACTGTTTCTGTCATGTGGAATTCACGTGAACGTATGGGGAAAATTATTTCTGCGCATGCGCATTGGGGAAATATTATTTACCCTTACAGCTCGAACAAATCTGGAGCTCTAGTCCCGAGCCAGTTCCCAGCGGAAGCGGAGAAAGCCGAGGTTAGTGACTTCCACAGCATTAGTTAACGACATATTAGCTTAGATGGTTGTAGCGTCGAGCTATTAATAGGGAGATAGTGGGTTCGTATCATTAATTTTCTGCTGGAGTTCAATGCCGCTATTGCAACGATTTATTCGCTAACATAATATCACTCACAAAGTCCGTTGTAAATGTATATTTACGATTTTTTTTCTGCTGAAGTCAAAGGAGATGTGGCACCATTGCAATGATTTACCCGCCTACTTAGTAGCACACAATCCCCTATCAATTTATATTTACGAAAAGGAGGCTAGCTTGGGCCATGAGGCCGTAGCTCGCCGTCGCAAACCACTGGATCCACCGGTTTCTAGGATTTACCCGAAGTTTAGTTAAGGTTAGTTTGTGGGTATATGAATTAATTCGAATTCCAATAATACAACACGTAGTAAAAAAGGAAAAATGAAGTTGAAACATACCTGAAAAACTCAGTTTTGTAATAAGGAACAATATATTGCTGGTATGTTATTGGGCATGCGAATGTTGTCCCTCTATCTTGCTATCTGCTGGACCAATACTTGCACGTAAACATGATAACATCACCCTCAGCTCTCAGTGGCATTCAAAAATGTGCCATATAATAGGCAGTTTGCAGTTGCAGCGACAGGAAAACTTAAAAGTTACATGCAGGATCACACTGGAACAAGTCACGATCGATTGCGGAGAAATCCGAACGCCACTTAGAAACCTCGCCTCCTTAGTGTAGTGTGGGATGTGTGCCTGCATCAATCCGGAGCGGATATAACGGTCGTATGGTCGTAACGCACAGAAACAAGCAATGCTGTCGCCAAAAGTAACTTTGTAAGAAGCATGCTAGTAGTTAATCATGAAGCAATGGGAAACTGTAATGTAGCAATTTAACACGCAAAGGAAATGATAATTGAACAAAAAGGAATGCAATTTTAACGGTATAAGTTTTGCATATATTCCGAACTGTATAAGTGAGATGTTTCTTAATTTGAGGTGGGGCTAGGTCCGTAGTATCAGGTTTTGCAAGGGGAATGCGATGAAATGTCATTGCTTTTCCACCTTGCAGCAAAGAAAGAGCGACCTTGAAATTGGTTGCGAACTACGCTTATTGCTGTCTTTAACAATACCCCGTGTTTCTTAACAACTTTATGGCATCCAAAATCATCTCTGAAACATTTTTTTTTCAATTATTTCTGATAGGGAACAGTTGTGACTTTCTCGTTTGTTCACTTGGGCTAGTATTTCCTCCTTTTCATTGAGAACAGAAACATTCTCGTCTGTTATAAAACCATTAATATCAAGATATGCTTCAGGCTGTTCATAGCGAAGCTGAAATAGACATATGCTGTGTATGTGTTTATACATATTCCATTTTATACTGGAATCAACGCACAAGCAAGAGTATGTGTAAGCATGTGTTATATTCACTGCAAATTAATTTTCATTTACACGAATGCCAGTGTCTTGCACAAAATATATCTCGGGCACTTTAGATTAGGATGGGATCTTCCAAACACCATCTTCCTTAATGACGACGTCCTTGTTTATTTCCAAGCCTGCTTTGTACCTACGACGAATGCCCATTATTTTGCTTGTCACTTTTCACAATAAGCCTGTCTAACAGCCTGTCTTTAACACACGACATTAGAACAAATATATATTTAACCAGACGTTTCATACGTTTTCTTTACTGATATATTTAAGCGTGGGATACATTCGCTCTATGTGCATGTTCGTATTCATACCTGCTTGCAATCTGTAACAATAAGCCCAGTCTTTTGCATTAGTCACGTAGTTTTCCTGGAATTATGAAGCAAACGCACAGGTGTCAGGGTCACATTTAAGTTTATCTATTGCAGTAGGAAGCATTATCTCAAATGCGGTGGCATTTCTCTCTTCCAGTAATGTTCTTGCAATCTTATAAACATCTGATTGTTTTCTTTAACTTTGACTTTGTTTACATTTTCCCTAGGCTCTGTTTATGTGTTATACACAATAGAATCTCATTTTGGCGCTTCCATTGTTGAAATCCAAGCATTATAGAAAGATACTGCTAAATCTGACATAAAAACTATTTTAATGCAATGGTCTGTAACACACTGGGGCTGTCACTAGAGTTTATCTCATGTAAAATGCCCATGTATTACCAATACATAAAGTCGGAAGTTGGGAATATTTCCCCTAAAGTTCTAATGTCCCATTATTTTGATGTCTGACGGACGACGAGCACAAATTATAGCATCGTTCGATACCTTCTACTTAGTTAATAGACGAATTCTCTGTAATTTAGCATTTGACACAGAATCTCTAATTTTGTCCAGTATGATTTGAAAAGAATTTTCGTTTGCAATATCTTCAGCGATATTGCCTCTTTCTATCTCTGGAAGTCTCAAGTGACTTAACCCATGTTGATGACCAGTATGAGTTGAGATAAATGTGACAAGGTATTTTCCATCTTCAGCTTGCCTGACTCGCATCTTCGCAGATTGTTTCCTTGCAATTTTAAGTATCTCACTCCTATGAGAAAAAACTTGCCAGAGCGTTGGCATGCCTTACAGCATTGTCAGAAAGAGCCCGAAAACCAGAATTGTTCACAAATATCGACCCAGTTTTATCCTCAATTTCCTGTATCCAGATTTTAAAATTTCAAAGGATGAGAAATGTATTGCTTTTCCGATTTTACTTTTATTTCTGTACTAATTCTAAATGCTACAATACAAGAAGTTACATTGTTTCTTCATGACTACATAAGCTGCACATCATTGTTTGCCTTCTATCTGATCCCTCACCATGGTAATGTCACTGATGAAGTTTGAAGTCAAGTGCATCATTGAAATTCTTGTTGCACATTTCACAGTACGGTTGCTTTTTTTATAAGAGAAGGAAAACATGCAACTTTTCCGGGTGGTGTTGTCGTGGTTTATTTGCGGACGCTCTTTAACATATCAGGTTATCAGCATCTCATTCAATACAGTGCGTGAAACGACCGATAAATTTTACTCAGAGGCCTCTTCTTTCAGGCTTGAGGTTCTTTTACATGCCGTAAATGTACAACACGAGACCCACGGCTTTACTTCCCTTCCGAAGGAAGCCATACTTAGGATTTTTACGCCCGAAAAAAATCCATCGGTCCTGGCCGGGTTCAAACCCTCGATCTTGGGTTTAGGAGACAAGTATGGTAATCCATACACCACGGAAAGAGGTGTGGAGAGACAGTCGTACAAATGCGTGCCTACGATCTCAAGATTCTGCGATTCTGATTTTCTAATATGTCCACCTGCCTTGAAGAAATTTTCCAGAAGTATGGGGGTAGGTCCATAAGTTTCCGGACTCGCCGATAAGAATAATCTCCTTCACAAAACCCTTATCTGGTGCCATACCTTATCTGTTAAGTAAATACTTGTAGCTATATCTTCCGCTTCGCTGTGTTCAGATATAGTTGCGTAAATAAGGCTATGTGTAGATGATTGTGACAGTTCAAAATGGAGTATCCAACTGTTATTAAGTTCTTCACAAAAGAAGCACTTACTCCAAATGAAATTAAATAGAGATTGGACGGCGTATATGGGGAATCATCCCCTCATGTTCTACCGTAAAAGAATGGGCCAAGCTTTTTCGACTAAGCATTGAAGATGAAGAGCGTGCAGGTCGGCCTTTGGAGCTGGTCACTCCTGAAAACATCGCTCTTGTGGAAGAAGAAATTATGGAAGAACGGCGGCTCAAAGTTACAGAAATAGCAGCAAAGTTGGCTCTTTCTAGAACAACAGTCTTTCGAACTATTCATGAACATTTGAACATGAATAAGGTTAGTGCAAGAAGAGTACCTAGACTTCTTTCCTTCATTCCAAAAGCAACAACGAGTCATCTGATGTCAGGCATTTTTGGAGCTCTGCGTTGGCAACGAGAGAGAAGTGCTGCAAACCGTTTGTACAGGAGATGAAACTATGGTCCTCTACTATGATCCTTTGTTCAAAAGTGAATAACGTAGTGGAGTAAACCTGGCAATGCACCGCCTCTAAAGGCTAAGGTCACACAGTCAACAAGAAGATCATGGCCACAATCTTTTGGGACTGTGAAGGAATACTCTTCATTGACTTCAAGGAAAGAAACAGCACAGTAAATGAGGAGTACTGCACAGATTACGTGCTTCCATCAAAGAGAAAAGGCGAGCATAGGTGAATGAAGTGTGCCCCTTCTTCACAACAATGCGCCTGTGCACACAGTTCTTGTTGCAAAGGAACCTGTGTAGAAATGTGCCTTCAAGGAGAGCGACCATCCCCCCTACAGCCCAGATCTAGTTCCCAGGGGACTATTTCTTCTTCTCAAAACGCAAGAAGGATCTTCGAGGAAGGAAATGGATACTGTTTATGCCCATTTTGCAGACAAGACTCCTATTTTTTGGGGGGGGGCGGATTGAAATGTTAATTCAAAGATGTGAGAGGTGTATTGCAATAAAGGGTAGCTGTATTGAAAAGTGAAATACAGTTTTTATCTTTATAATACCTAGAAAACGGCTAGGCCGGAAACTTATGGACCTACCATTCGAGGTATATGGAAAGGTATTTAAGCCGTATCAGCAACCGTTTTTAAGGAACTCAAAAACTGAGAGATCAACAATACAATATTTATTTTGTAACATCTCTCAATCCATTTCCTACAATATGAGCAAACATATGGACAGGTTTGCTTTGTAAGATAAGGACGTGTTGTTGAATTTCTCCCAATTGTTTATTTACGACAAGCCTTAGGCAGGTATGCTGGCATTGAGAATTATCGACGTTTCCCTCATGGAATGCTGTTCACTGGAATTCTTGATTTTAGTTCATATTGGAGACCATTGGGTTTCTAAATCTGTAAACCTAGAACCTTGTGTTTTTTGCCATATTTATGAAGAAGTGTCAAGGATACTGAATTGGGAATGATTCTTACAGTAATGAGCTTAATAGTAGCACAACTTTTCTCTCTCTAATTGTGTACTATAAACCAGGAGAGGGCAATCACCGGCCCGTGTGTCGCATGCGGCCCTTTAAGCTTCATCCCGAGAACCTTCTCTTCGGGCAGAACATTTTACTGTAGTGACCAATTGAAGAATGGCCGCAATCTAGCTATGCAACACTCCCAAAACAAAGAACAAGGCACGTTCGGAAAGCATACTACAGCTACTTTTGTTTACTAACATAATAACAAGCATAAAAAGATACGTGCTGTCTCCTATACCTACTGTAGAGAAAGTACACCGCATGCTGCCAAAGAGCGCTGTCGTTTTGGTCTGTTTATCGCTTAGTACATTTTACCAATGGCAAACTCATTAACTAACGACCTACGCCATGCTCCTCACAGTAGCCGCAGAAAGATGAGTTATCTCTAATCAACTTACAAAAGATTAAATACTATATAAGGATTTCATTTCAAAATTTTCCATCTAAATGAATATCTATTTAACACAAATGTAATTTAAAACAACATAAATTTAGATATTCGATGGAAACTTAAATCATTGTCATATATTAGGCTCCTACTCCTTATTCCTGCCATCCCCACTTTGAAACTTTAAATAACATTTCTGACTTTTGAAGCCTAAATTTTAAAGAGGATGCATTTTTCACATGTTGTTTTCTATCGTTGCCTGGCAACCTCGACTATTGTTACTTCCATTTAAATTTGAGCAGAATAAAAAATATATTAAGTTGTAGGATGAAGAAATAATTGATTTGGGTAAAATTACAATTATTAATATACAGATTAATAGCCTGTTTAGGATTTCCTGATTAATCTGTTAACTTCATTCTTGTAAGTACTTGAAACAATTTATTAAGAAAAAACAAATATTGCTGAATAGCTTTCGTAGTTTCTGTCCTAATACAAATGGCCATACAATAATTTAAAATAAAGCCAAGGATGTGATAAAATTGAATTATCAAAAGGTAGGGATGTCATTTGAAACGTCAAAGTTGTGGTGGCTTGAGGGAGGAGAAAGCGGAACCTAAAATGTAATCAACACCGATTTCAAACTTCCCCCTAAAGATCTCAATTGACGTGCTTTTATTTAAATTAAATAGGCACTTACAGGTAGTTATTTGTTTAAATTAAATAGGTAGTTATTCTGTTTAAATGAAATATGTGGTCATTTTGTTTAAATGTGATGGTGGTTAATTTGTTTAAATTAAATAGATATTTATTTTCTTTAAATAAAATAGGTAGTTTACAGTTTAAATTAAATAGGTAGTTATTTTTCTTAAATGAAATAGATAATTCTTTTGTTTAAATAAAATAGGTAATTATTTTGTTCAAATTAAATAGGTGTTTATTTTGTTTAAATGAAACTGATAGTTATTTTATGTAAATTAAATGGGCATTTATTTCCTTTAAATTAAATATACAGTCATTAGTTTAAATGAAATAGGTAGTTGTTTTGTTTAAATGAAAAGGGTAGTTATTTGTGTTAAATTATATAAGTTATTTTCTTTAAATTAATATATTTAGTCATTTTGTTTAAATTAAATAGGTGACTTTTGTTAAAATTAAACAAGTAGTAATTTTGTTTGAAGTAAATGGGTGTTTTTAATTAAATAAGTATTTATTTTGTATAAATAAATAGGTAATTATGTTTATATTAAATAGGTATTTACAAATTAAGTATTTATTTTGTTTAAATAAATAGGTAGGTAATATATTTAAATTAAATTAATGTCTACTTATTTTGTTTAAATTAAATAGGTCGTTCCTATTAAATCAAAGTTTTGTATAATTTTTATGCATTATAATTATCATACAGCATATTATTCGGCGTTTATTGCTAGTATGCACGGCTTATTTCCGTAATATTTTACCGGATACATGCTGTTGATAAAACGACATTGCGACCCGACAATGACGTGTTTCCATCGAGCATCGATTGCTTCCCGCGATCACCGATTTCTAGTCAACCTGTACACTAGCGAACTCGCACTAAAGAGTATAAAGTGTAATAATTTTTAAATTGCATTGTAATTTACAACTATAGGGAAATGTTCAATAAATGGGTTACGATAATTACGCAATATTTATATAAAAAATATACTCGATGTCAAAATGAAACGTACAAAATGAGATATGTGGTTCAGAATTGCTGTTGTCTAACTGAAAACTGCTTATGCGTTGCAGCATTGCCTGTGAAAATAAAATTTGACGTATTTCTTACTGCCAAGAAATCTCGGTTTGCAATTACCTGTTAGTTTATTAGTATTTTTTAAGTTTTATTTGCTGTTGACTGCGTTGGTCTTCTCGCAACGTCTGTAGACTGAATACTATAGGTGTAGGTTTGTAGAGATGAATGAAACGAAATGAACTATTGATGACGCAAAGAGCTCGGAGTCCGTGGTTCCTTAAAACTATAGACGTTCATCTTCTAGGGTAAGGAAAAGTTCCAAAAAAATCCTACCCAGACAGATTAACCTGTCTGTGATTGAAACTCAAAACCTCCAAATTAAAAATCGCAGACTCTACCATTATAGACTATGGTTCTTTTATTGTATAATTTACATAATAAAGTGATTCATACGGCGTTTCTCTCATTTTACATGCTATATGTAGCAACAATAAAAATATATGCATTAAACTGTTATTTATGTTTATAATATTTCCGTCTGCAAACCTTCAGCCATCCTTTTTTTTTTTTTTTTTTTTTTTTTTTTTAATTTGGCCCACTGCCTGCCTAGGCTTCTTGATGATGAGATATAATTTTAAAACCAAAAGTATTTGTGTGGAAACGTGTAACATAGACATTAATAAAGAAGGCTATACATTCTGCCTCGGTCTTCCTGGGGGAAATTTCATTTCCGAATGCGGCAATACATCCGGTTCCGAATTTAGCTTTCACGTCTGCTTTATGTGCGGACGGGATATTTGCCTTTTGCTCAGTTGGTTTTCTCGAGTAAGCTGCTTTTCTCATAGGCGGTGTGAATATACTTCTTATGGATGATGTTTTCTTTCAAATCCTTGGTACTGATGGCGCACACGAGAGCTTTGCAGCTACGTTAGACACGCTTCGATTATTATTTCTACAGATATTTTAATAATAAAGCCATTGGTTAGTTTAGTTTAAACTAACATTTCTTTCGCTGAAATATGCAAGGGTCATTAGATGACAATTGGCCAAAACTTTGTTTTCAAAATAAGTTAATGTTAATAAATTATACCGAACACTAATTTTTTTAAGTAAATTGACTCCAAATGATAAATAAAGCATCTGGAAAGTGTACTGAAACATGGGGCTAAAGGAAGAAGTCCTGATGAACACCAAAGACAGACGCTAGCAGTGACAAAGGGTGGCATAAGAATAGAAGAGATGAAATGACGATGGGAGACAGATGAGTATCTACAGTGATTTGCCATATGAAAAGAATGTAGAAACAAAAATGACTGAAGATTATTCGGAATGGCTATCAGAGCTGACATGCCCAATCGAGAACATAATAGGAACACTAATGATAGAGAGATTACCGTCTGAAGGAGGAAGTTTGGCAAGAAAGTTGTGAGAGGGGAATCCAGGACTCCCACTAAAAGTAGATCATCCTTAAAATAATATGGTCACTTAATATCTCCTGTATAAATAAAATAGTTTCATTATGGAACTGTTCCAGCACAATTTTCAGTGAAATTCTTGACCTCACAGATGCTTCTTCAATTGCCCATTAAGTGAAAGCCACAGAGTAGAAATCTGCTCTGTTTACCTGAAATTCCCTTTTTACATAATATGGCAGTGGGGAAGGGGATAATTTCTGCATGCAACAAGATCATAAACATTTGAGAGTGTTTTTGAACTTCTGGCAGTGCTTACGGTTTCCAGAGGCGGGGAAGTCAATCAACATGATCTGATATCAGGCCAGTGGCATCTTCTTCGTTCTTTCTGCGAAGAAGAATGACAGTAATCACTTTGTATAAAGATATCAGCTCTTCAGTTTTCTTCAGAAATCTCTTTGATCACGTTTTTATAGCCTTGAACTACATAAAAACAAGTTAAGATAATTTAAATTTTCCGAAAATATTCGGTATACATAAAACGCGACCTCGATAAATGATGGCATTATTTTCTCTATTAACTGTTAAATTGGGATTATCTTAGTGCTAAGAAATCCTTCACTAAAATCCTTAAGTCACAGGTATGGAATGTTTAAGCTATCTTTGTCATTTTCACTTATAGCACCTATTATAAAATATCGCGTCTATTTCAAAGTATTGGCAGTGCTAGTAGCAATATCTTTATTGCTATAAAGTTCTATATGCATATTACAAAATACATTTTTATGCATGGATCGTCGACAATGCATGTATGATACAGAATTAGAAAGAGGAACAAATAATACAAATATTTAACAATAATAATAGATAAATGTGTATTTACAGATATATGAATTGTAAATTAGAAGAGATATAACTTACAATTACACTAATTATTGTGTTCTAACCATAAAATAAATTTCTTCAGCTTCGTGCACTTTAGCTAGGAAAATGCTCATGTTCAACCTATTAGTGTAATCCGCAAATAGGTCCCAGCATGCCGATCGACCTCTAACTGTCTTCATTTTTATTTCTGGAAACAGCGTTTTCTCGGGTATTTCTAATGGGTACATTCGTCCAAAAGTGTATCCTTTCTCATCCCCTCCACAAAATTGGCAGATTATCCTATCAGAACTATTCCCTATTTTTTTTTTTTTTTTTTTTTTTTTTTTTTAGACTTCCAACTTTCCAGTCTAAACCAGGCCGTTCCTGATTTTGCATTTCTCCCTAGAACGAGTTTGTATACCTCTTTACCCCAAGTTAATTTACCTACATTCGGTAGGCTCAAGGAGTATTACATTCTGCCTCGATTTCCTGCCTGCTGATTTCCTTTAGCCTTGTTCTAACGTTCTTCAAATGATTTTTATTATTGTCATTTTATTATTTTCATAACTTCGTTGAATCCAGGTCAATATAACATTTAGCGCGAAGTGTTCACTGTCTCCGAAGCCAATATTTTACCATCAGTTTCACTATTAACCGTATCTTTATAAGAACCCACCTCCCTCATGACCCCACAGTTTGACATTTCTTGGAGAGCCAGAGAACTTCTTTTCCAAAAATCGACTTTTATTCTATTTACACGTTTAGCTCTCCCCATCCCCTTATTTCACTTCCATATAGCACAATACACTTAATCATAGCATTGTACATCCTCTCTAGTGCATCTAGTAGCAGGTATACCTTGAAAGCGAGCCAAAACACGTAGAAATTCGTTTAGTTTACCTCTTGTTTTATAATTAAAATAATTGCTTATTGCATTTCCCACTCATATTAAAGGTTATTCCCAAACAAAAAAGTTTAACTTTTTTGTATTACAATTTTTCATCTCTGTCATACACGTAGTCATTTTTAAAAGTAATTGTTTTGGTTTTGTTGACATTTACTACCATACCCCGTTTCAGGCATTACTCTTCTAGGATGTTAATGCCTTACTATAAAGCATCTCTTATTAGAGATAAAAGAATTAGATCATCAGAATACAAAAGTACAGGAATGCATGTACTGTCCACTTCAGAGACATTCATTTTCTCCGCTAACAGACCATCCAAGATATCATGTATAAATAAATTAAACTATAACGGTGATAGAACGCTTCCCTGACGAACTCCTTCTCCAGCTTATCTACATTCCGATATACTGTATTTGTTTATCTTCACCAAATTTCATGTCACTGTATATTTGTATCACAGATTTTATCATTTTGTTGGAGATACCTATCTGACACAGCTTATCTCACAAATGATCGCTCTGAACACGATAAAGTTATTTTAAAATCAATAAATGTCGTTTTCTTTGTAAGTTAAAATCTATCAGCGTTTTTAAAACGAATATACTCTCAACCGCAGAAAACTCTTCCCTGAAACCTGCTACATACGTAGATATTTTATTGTATTCGTTACCCCATCCCCTTCATTGATTATACAGTAAAATTTATTTAACACAGATAATAATGGTAGTTTTCTGGCGCCCTTGGGTTACCTTTTCTTTGAATATCGATTGTATCTTTCACATTGACCATGCTTCTGTATATCTTTCTCCATAATAATTTATTAAATGCGATTCGCATTTACTTCCGGTACTAAGAATTTTATTTCAGCTGAAATTCGATTCCGGGTACTTTTCCGTTTTTTGAAGATTTTAATCACGAATATAATTTTGTTACCCCTTATTTCTCGGTCTAGTACCGGTACTGGGGGAATAAAACCTAACTCCCTAAGAGACAATCGCGGTCCTTCCCATTACTTCACTCCGTTTTCACTTACACGCTAGTAACATTCGCACGTCATCTTCCGGGTTCTATGTTTGTTTGCCCTATTTTTCATACATTAAATTTTCGATCAAATTCCCATGTTTATTATTTCCCTTCGATTGGTTGCAGTTCTTAGATCCCCGCCACTTTGTTTTGCTATTCCTATTTGACACTTTTCAATGTGTGTTTATATTGTTTCTCAGTTGGACATAAAAGAAATACGCTTTTCCTTCACTCCCTCTGTAAGCCTTAGGCACTGTCTCAATTTTTTTCTTCGTTTATTTACAGTTTGTGCTGTAAATAAAGTATTTTTGTATGTCATATATTTCTATTATTATTAATTTTAGTATCTACCTGCTATTTGTATATTTTCTATCAGTCTTTTAACCTTATCTGCCCTGCCACCTATTTACCGAGTCACTAATATTTCCAAATTACTCATCCATTCCATCTGGGATCCATTGGTATCACAAAAACGGCGACACAGGAATGCCATTTAATTTCCACTCTATTTACAATTTTGAAATCCCGTATAAACGCTAATATCTCAGGTGAGCATAATGAATAATCAATAATGCTTCAACCGTTGCAATTTAGAAACACTAATTTTCTCGCCATGTTCGAACTAATTTCCCGTTTATAATTTCCAGCCGAAAGGGTTCGTAAAAGGATAATAACTCTTTCCCGTCCGAGTTTAGTGTTGGTCTTTACTATGTCGCATTACTCCTGTACGGTCCTTTTCCCCTCGTTCTATAATTTTGTTTTCACACCCGATTCTGGCATTAAAATCTCCCATTATAACTAAACTCGAATGGGGATACGTGTCGTGAATTTTGGTGACTGTTTCAGTAATATGAATAAAACTGGAATTGGCATATCAGGACTCCGCTGGCTGCCTGTATAAAACTAATATATAATGCTATCTCACTTGATTGGTAATATACAGAACAGCTCCACTTAATTTAATATTAAGTCTGTGAATGCGAGCTTCACACTCTTCTTTAAAATATGTTACACCCCCGGATATCTACCTCTCTGGCCCATTGTTTCACTTCCGTCAAATAGAGTTTTGAAGCCCCTAATAGTTACCCTATTAGCCAAGTTTGTTTCAATCCCTTAACGTCTGCACTATTTGCAAATCCAATGAACATGCTGTTCGCAAGTTCTTCCTCCAGACCTTCAGCATTCCACACGCCAAACATCAGATGGGCAGCTTTTCCCCTGATGTTCCTTCCTACTTTCTGTAGTGTTTTTTGCCGGTGTGTCATTTTGTTTCCTGCTAGTCTGGATCCGCTTGTAAATGTTCTCGCTCGAGTTTCTGGACCTGTCCTCAGGCTCCTCCATTGTTTGTCACCCGGCCGCTCTCCCTGCTGCTTAGCACCTCCCTCTCTGCTGTGACTGCTTGGTGGTTGTCCCGCCAACTACTTCCTGCTTAGATTATCTATCAATCTCTTCCAGATCTTCTCTGCTTTTTAATCGACCATCAATGTATCAAACCGTATCAGGACACAACATTCCTGCCGCAGCGCCTCCATCATATGCAACGAAGATATCTGCTGTCTCTTAAAAGTTTTTCTTTAAGTTTATATGAGAACAGCTTACAGATTATAGGTTGCCTTCTCGAAGTCTCCGTTTCGTAGTTGAATCCCTGATTGAAAAGCCTGTCGTACTATTTTATCTTCTGTCTTTTGGCAGTTCTCTTGCCAGCCTCCGGCACACTATATATGATTAAATTGCTTCTTCGTGACTGGTTTTTTATATAGTCCAATTGGTCTCTATCATTTCACATCGTGCTTGCAGTATTCGCGCGCAATACTCGAACTTCTCAAAGGCCTCCACTGCCGAATTAACTTTCAAAATCATTTCATGTTGTTCTCGGATAATTGAAATCCTTTTTTTCCTTCTTCAGCTCCTTCAAAACTCTTTCCAACATAGCCATTGTTAGCACTTGCTGCTAATACACTCAGGTAGGGAAGACACGTCTGTACTCTACCACGGTCAGATAGGCAGAACTAAAGTAACTCTTCAGTTCAGCATATAAAAATAATTATTTCCTATTCAGCTCTCAAAATAACCTTGATATGCATTTATTATCACACAATATCCGGAGATAATGCATACGGCACTCAGATGTTTAGTCGGTCTGATCTAAGTCTTCTAGGAAACAAATAAAATGTGTAATTATTATTTTCATGGTTCAGCAGCAGCTACTGCGACTCCACACTCTTCTAAATGTATTTATTTAAGAACACAGTGCACTAGACTTCTCATAATATCAGCCGATCAGGAACGAATCACAAAATACTTATTAAGTGCAGTAGAGCAACTAGCCTTTAAAATCGCTTTCAGCAATTTTAATCGCATCACTGAGCAATGGAGTGCTGCCAAGTATCATATTTAGTTTATGATGGTGCTCCTACTTCCTTATACTTAATTTAATGATAACTCATTGTTCATCTGATTAATTTAAGTGATGTATACACAGAATTATCTTTGATTGCGTTCGTAGCTAAACGCAAGCAGCGCGGAGGTAAGGGTCTGCAATGGGTAGGTTCCCCTCGCATTTCTACTGTTCAACTTTTATCATTAATAACATATATAAAATATTTGCTATTTATTAATGAGGATAAGTGGTGTTCCGTCTGCTGTTTAAGTTCCTCTACAGGATGAGGTTACATCCGTAGACTTTATATTTGCTCTGCTCTAGTGGTATCATTTCAGTACACTGTACCACAATAAAATGCATATTAATTTATAATAATAATAACAATGGCAAAACAATAACCAATAATAAAACAAAGACTAGTCTCTTAAACGTAAACTAAGTTACAATAACGCTCGTGAGCGGGAGGTCTGCAGTTCGAATCCCGCCAGGACCGTCCTCCCTGACTGGGGTTTTTTCCAGGTTTTCCTCAGTCTTCATAACTGGCAAATGCCGGGGAGGTACCTAAACTTAGGCCTGGAACGCTTCCTTCCTTAAAAAAAAATATCCTTTCCCAATTTATCATTTCATCTCATGTATCATCAGTGTCCACCGCCTGTGGTGCCTCAGTAGTAAAAACTGGCGTTAAACACTACTAAAAAAAAAAAAAAAAAAGTTACAATAACACAAATAGAGCAAGAATGCTTATTATTGGAACAGCTAACTGCAACTGATTTCCAAGTGCAGCGCGGAAGTTGTTACTCTTAACAGACAACTTTAATAATTTTGATGCTTTCACTGCGTACGCAGCCCGAAAGAATTTCAAAGTCATTTCTTTTACAGGACGCTGAATGCTGGAAGTATAACTGCCATAACCGGAAAACGGGAATAAGAGTTTCAGCGTGTAAAGTTAGTATTTGCATTTTTATTGAAAGCATAAAATTAGCTTTAATTAAAAACGGTGATATAATAATAATAATAATAATAATAATAATAATAACTTATATTATATAAGATGTTGAAAAGGATGTCGCTCAGTGGCAACACATTGCTGACATCTGCATAGGGAATTCGTTTATTTAAGGCGATTTATCATTGAGAGACTCTGTCTCTCATAAATTTTTAACTCCAATATCCTCACTGTAAATGCAACCATTATGAGCAAAGACTGAAGGAAAAAAGACAGTGTTGAACCATGCATTTTCCTTCATAGTTACAACCTATTCATGGAGAGAGCTGCACTATAGATTATATCGCCCTTAGCCTCTAATGAAACGCAGGCCTTCTCATTACGTACTACATGGAAAGCATTGTCGGATCAGTGATGCAGATTCTGCACGGTAGAGTTACCTCAAAACAACTTTGCCTTAAAAGAGACTGTTATGGAAATGTAGTCGAACATAACAAGCTAATACGATTTTGTATTGTGAATGAATCTATCAATAACTCAGGAATTTAAAGGGAGCTGTTTATATTTTTCATTTAAATTGTATTTGTGGTTCTAGATATAATTTCAATAAACATTTGATTTAAGCTGAACCTGAACTAAATATTTGTTTTAAAAAATTAGTTCCTGCTATACTCGATAAGAACTTTTGTGTAATGATTTTACAATTCAAATTAACATTTTAGCCATTTAAGGCAATCATAGTTCGATCAATAATAATAGCACCTTGTTAGTCAGGTGTTCTCATTTGTCTTAACATTACAAACATTTATTTGGGCACTAGAAACTACTAGAAACTCTTGACTAATCCCCATACGTTCTATTTATTTTTTGTATTTTGAAACAAATTTAAAATTTCAGAGTGGAATTTGTTGGGAATAAAATGCATACCTAAAGTGTATCATTGATTTTTAACTTTCTCCCTCAATATTTAAATAGACTTGTTCTTATTTAAATTACATGTATTTTAATAGGTAGTTATTCTACTTGGCAAGTTTTCAAATAAAATCTTTGCATATAGGATGTGAGGAAATTGAATACATTAATTCACACAGATCATAGATCACGATTTTAAAAGTAACATTTAAAACTAAATATTTGTACTAATGTTTACTGAGACAATTTCACGGTTTTTAGAAAATAAAATGCAAATCAAACTTACTCTTGCAAATGCCAAGCTAGGTGACTCGTATTTAGGAGATCCTGAGTTCAATTACCGACCGGCCATCCTGACTTTGGGATATTCATGGTTCCTCTGATTTCACGAATTTTCCTCTTTCCCATTTAATATCATTTTATTCTATTGGTTTTGTTACTGGATCGGAAGTGCTAGAGCAAGGTGGGCTGCACTTTGGAAAGTTTTCTACCCCGGCATCTGCAATGGAAGCCTAATGATGGTTTTGCACAACTCAGCGGAGGGGGTTATACAGGGGTGGGGTGTTCTATTTGGAAACATATTAAGGACCCCATTTTTGTCCACGCAGTCGCCGCCCTAGATCCTGGCCGTCCATCTCGTTTTATCCCTTCCTTCTAGCAAGACTTAAGTCCTCCTCCGCCCAGACCTTCCATCCATCTACCCACCACAGTATATGCATTTGGGACGGCTTGGATATACCGCGAGATTGGATTCTGAATGCGCATGACACTTAATTGACTCTACTATATATTCTCTTACTCTGTATAAATAAAGGGGTGGCTTAATTGCATAAAAAACCAGCAAATACAAGCTATTTTTTTAATAAATTAAACAGCTATTAGGCATGTGTATGCCATCGAAAAGCTAATAATAATTATAACCGAAAGTATTCCAACATATTTACTATTGACGCTAACATTTTATGTCACCTGGTTGGTGGCGGTTCTACCCGCTCTTGTGAATTAAAGCCTGCGATGTTCTGGTCACAGAGGTTACGGCAATAATACAAATTTTGATATTGAATGGAATTACTGGAGGTAATTTTGATAAAAATGACTGTAGAAATTCCAAGTGCTTATTTTCCGACCACTAGAAAAACTTAAAAATGTTGAGTAGTGTTCCACCGTCTAATGTTTAATTAATATTTGATAGTAAAACCAATCGCGTGATCCTTTCTTCGTTATTAGATTTATTGTTACTGTTAATATGTAGTAAAACGCTGTCAAGAAAATGAATTCAGATAAATTAACAAATCGAAGTGGTATTTGTGCAGTGAAATTAGATCTTGAATAGCTGTTCATTTTATATAGTTGTTTTGCACACATCTCTCATATCTCTTTACGATATCATTCTCTCCTTCCGTACTTGGGTATCACATGGTAAAGCCGCTGTAAAGTGCAGAAAACACAATATACACCTCAGAGATCAGTAATTTTCGCTAGCTATAAAACAAAGCTATGGTGGTGAGGTCCTTAATCTAATTTTTTTTTACATGATGAACATTGGAGTTCAAAAACATTGTTATATTTTCTCAGCTAAACATAAAGTAGAAATTTAAAAGAAAAAGAACAATGATAATGCTTAAAAATGCTTGACTGTCATTCAGAAACGAATAATAAACAATGAAAACTGAATACCAGATTAAAACAAGATTTCCTCACCTTAACAAAGTGTGCTACATAATTAGCTTTTATATCAATATCATATACGGGAATTTCAGATATATTTTGAAAAGAAAAAGTGAATTTAAGTTAAGTTTTAATTAAAGAATCCGATCTTACAAATTTACAGATTATTGCTAAACAAAAATCAACTGGGGATGCACCGCCATCTAATGGATATGTTGAGAACTACATCCAAACCGGATTTTAGGACCAAGTACATCAAAAGGTGCCGAACAAGCTGTTCCTGCTATATATACTGTGATCCATTCATACTTTCGCAGTTTACTGGCGTGGATTTTCAAAGAAAGAAACTAATGAATTATTTTTTCTTGACAGTCTTTTAAAAATTCAAGAAATAATTAATTTCTTTCTTATACTTGTTTACATTTTACATGAGGGATTTCATTGCTTTAATAAATTTAATTTCAAATATTGATTGAGGTAGCCACATCGATTTTACTAATAATGGTAATTGAAAAAGTATATTCAAAATAAATAAAATCATTTAATGTTATTATACTCTAATGCTTACTTTAAATCACAAATGATAACATGATTATCAAGAAAACAAAGAAAAATAAAAAGAATAATGTTTTATTTTTCCTTTATTGTGCATTGTTCTAATCAAATACTTTTGTCCACATTGTTGCCAATTTTTGTATTTATCTCTTTTGGAGCTTACAAATTCCCTTTTAGAATTGAATGTAACTTTGTACTTTTATGACTAATACTAAAATATTATTACAAACAGGCTACTCCAAACTATAGCATACTTATACTTTACAAGATTTTTTAAAAAAGTTCATGAAAATAGGCTCTTCTTTCAAGAAGAAAAAAATATATTATACAGTTTTATTTATCATACTTAAATGTATATTACTTAAGGAATTTACAGCTTATCCGTTTATCCTATATAATGAATGAAGAATGAATAAGTTCTTTTTATTCAGATTAACGTACATTAATAATTTTGAAACCTTCGCAATGGTCCTCCGGGACATGCGTGACTTTCATAATACACATAAACTACATTACTTAAATAAATAAGTAAATAAGTAATAACTCCATTGCTTAATACAGCTAAAATAATAATAATAATAATAATAATAATAATAATAATAATAATAATAATAATACTCTCAATATTAACTTTACATACACGTACAGAATATGGAACGCCTTCCCCCTAGTCAGTGAAATAAGTAAACACCTACTTCTAAATTCAGTTCAGTTTTCTCCACCCCTCCCCGCGGTTTTCAGCCTATTCGGATCTGAGCTGTTTCACCTTCGACATGAATTTGCCTACCTGCTCTTCATCCTTGCCTGCCAGCAGAGCCCAGCATGTCACTTACCTCTGTTAAGAGTCAGTAAAGGAAGACGGTAGAAACTTTATATATATATATATATATACACTCATCATTCTCATTATTGTCACAAAAGTTTACAAAGCTACTAGAAGTATTGTAACATTCCCAAATGAAATAGGTAGCGTTTTCTTAAAATAGTTTGGGCTTAAACAATAGATTTTGAATAACAGTTTTGGGATTCATAATTACCCAAAGAAAGCTGACAACTCTACCTTTATTTTATACTGCCATGAAGTTTTCTGTTCACTTGGTAGCTGCATACATTTCAAGGGAAATAGCTAGTGTATAAAATCGCTAAGTCGCATAATCCACTCTTACTCTGGCACTCGCAGGGAACTTGAAGAGTGAGATGTGGTTTCTGATGACCATTTTATTTTATTTTCCTTTAGCATGCCACAATGAAACAGAACCCACAGACAACCTCTACATCTAAATGTGTTTGTTTAGCAAGCTATTATTGATTATCGACATCGCGTTGGGCGTAGGCTGGCATCTGGAGACCGCGGGTTCGAGCTACTTGCTATTCTTGCAGCTTTTAACTCTTGGGTAGAACGCGAGACAGTTTGTCGATAACTTGCGAGAAACTTTCACCGCAACCTGTGATGGTTAAACTGTGCTGGAGAAAAGGTAATATAGGAAAATGTTTTAAATTTACGATGTTGTATTAATAACATGAACAACAAGAACATCCTTAACAGTCCACCTCCTTATAATAGTGATCTAATTTCCTACCATCTGACTTGGAAACTTCGAAGGATATTTCTGTGAAAACTTTTACCACCTTTACTCGCTTGTCCTCAGTGTTTGTCACTCATATGTCATAGTAGTGAAAATTGGCGTTAAACAACAGTAAAAATAGATAACCGTTAGATTTTGCTTTATATTTCCCAGGATCTGAAATGTACTCCGTTCAAATACCAAATCCCAAAAGTTGTAGAGTTGTAGAGAGCTATATTTTTACAGACGCGGATAATAACAAAGATGTGAAGTGTATGCAGGCTTGGGCTGCACTTACATTTATGCATGTGCATTAGGGTCTACTATGTGACTGCCAAATTACTTGTAAACCTCGAGACTGGATTTATTGATGTATTCAATTTGCTTCGGATCTAAACACCCCAAAATTTAGATGTGACTGAATGAGCACAAGCGATGCGGACCGTTCCGGATGTTCTGTCGAAGTAACGAATTCCGAAATGATTGAAAAAATGCACGATATCATGCTGAGTGACCGGAGGCTGAAGGGGAGGGAGATTGTTGCAACTGTGAGCATTTCTGTGTTACATAATATTGTGCACACTCATTTGTAAATTAAAATATTATCTGCGAGGTGATGCAATATAGACTTACGAGCTGTTACTTCCTTGCAGAATTTTCAGCTGTTTAAACGCAATCCAAATTAATTTTGGAGACGGTACGTGACAAGCGACAAAACCGTAATCCACCACTACACACCGGAAACCAAGGGGCAGTCGAAACAATGTGTAACAACCGGAGAAAGCGCTCCAAAGAAGGTGAAACTCCCTTTAGCAGGAAAGATGGTGGCAGCTCTGGTTTGGGATTACCACTGAGTAATTTTAATTGACTTTTTTTTTTTTGGAAACTGGCAAAACCGTAACCGGTGAATATTACGCTGTACTGCTACAGTAATTAACAGAAGAATTTTTCTCATTTGGCGAAAAAAAAATGTTTCAGCACGATAACGCGCCAGCACACAAGTCTGCGATTGCGACTTCAAAATTATTAGAATTTAAGTGTGAAATGCTTCTTCATCCTCTTTACTTTCCGGATTTGGTTCTCTCGGACTACTTCCTCGTGCGCAACACAAAGAAACGGCTACCAGGAAAGAAATTTGCTTCCTATGAAGAAGTCGCCGAAACAAATATCTTACAAAGCTGAAGAAATCGCTTTTCATGCAAAGGCTAAACAAATTAGAAAATTGCTGGAATAGATATATCAAATTTAATGGAGGAGGAATTAATTAACTATTTTTTTCCAAAAAGTTGTGTAGTCTTTATTTTTTTACAATTTATAGAACAGCCCTCATTCTATTTTTATTCAAGAAACAATATGGTTGAAACAGAAGAAAAAAATGCATACACAGAATGAGACAAAAAGTTGTGTTTAATGAATAATACAATTTATGAAATTACAGTTATATTCTTTCGTTATTTTAGGACATAATGAGTAGACCTTAGCAGATAAAACGAATATTCTTCAGGCCAGGTTTACGGGTAGCTAGAAAAGGAAGACTTTGGTGAAGATACTATGCAAAAGAAAATGGAAAGGTGCAGTACAACCGAGCAAAATAAAATGCTAAGAGTAGTATGTCATATTCCTAAAGGTAAACCAAACATTATAAGATTGAAAGAAAGATGGATCGACTGTGATGCATTACTTTAAGTGCTCAGGAAACTTCAATAAGCTTTTAGCTTTTAGGAAAAGAAGACATAACATGGAAGTTGGCTTTATAGTGTACAATATACCGGGTAAGTCACTTAAAATTAATGTCTTAAACTAGTAAGGTTATTGCTAGGCTGTTTTCACAGGTGTTTGCACACATAGCGTATACAGAGTTGGTTAAAAGTCTTACAAAACGTAAATAACTTTAAGCATTTGGGCCATTGACATGAAACTCGGTGTGTGGGGATGGCCACATACTGTGCACTTAACAGATTATATTATCGACTTTTTACAATTAAAGCGAAAGCCATGTCATGTCTCCTATTTTAAATGAAATACAACATATTTTGCATTTTAGGAAAGTGTTTAATAAAAGCACTATAAACTTGAGTATAAATTTAGAGTTGTTACACACATAAAAAGTATATAGAATAAGAAAACGCCCTTTTTATTAAAGAAATAATATTGTAACAAAAATTTGCTAATTAGGCGATGGTCATCATGGCAACCGTCCTAATAAAAATTAAATAGTCCAGAAAGCGATACTGCTATACTGAAATCAAAAGAAAATTCTTTTTATATAATATGTAAAAGTCTAAATTCTGTGTTCAAAATGGTAGCTCTCATCTGCTTGACAATAAGGTAGTCGATCTTAAAAACCATTTAAGGAATGATTTGACCGATCTTTAGCAATGTCTTTCACCTCCTTTATCATTCGAAACCTCAGATATCTAAAGTTGTTAGACCTTTCCTTACTTCCTTACTCTGTGTGATCTCTCCTTCAAATATATAATTATTAAAAAAACATATAAGTGCTGTTAAAGACCCTGTACATAATGAGCAGGAGCTCCATCTTGCTGGAAAACTATTTCGTCTTCGGGTAGTCCTTGATTGTAAAACAATTTTGTAATAGCTTGTACTATGTGATTTCGAAGCATGTCCAAGTATCTGTTTGTGATTAGCGATTCCCTAAAGAAGAAAGAATCCCCAACAATATTGGCCCAAACATTCAGTTTTTTTGGGTGGTATCCGCAGTTGTATCTGTTTACAAATCTATTCAGGCAGAAAGAAGCTTCATCTGGTATGCTTTGTCTAAGAAAAGTTGTATTGTTGTTTGTTGATGCACTCTCTCATGCATTCTTTTACCGTGATCGTCCTTGAATGTTCATGGAAAAGTTGAGTTTTATAAGGGCATTAATTGACACTTTTAAGGATTTTCATAATGGAGTTATTAAAACAGTTGAAAATTGAAAGTTTACATCCCATGACTTTTGCATGCATTAAATGAGGTTGAACCTGAAACAAACGGCATGTTCTGTAATCACCGAGAACCTTTGTCAATGGTTGCTCAGTCAGTAGTTCAACGTACTCAGAAGTGTTTCGACGCCGATGGTGGGCATTATGAGCAATTGTTGTAACTGTAAAAGTTTAAGATGATTAGTGTTCATTTTCTGTTGTGTGAATTCAGTTTTGTTATGTTAACACATTTTTTTCTTTGCTTGAAGCATGTATACATTTTGGCACCCTCTATATTTATATTATGTAGCAAATCTTTCGAAAATGTAAAAATATATTGGTTCCAATTAAAATTAGAGACATGCATCACTTCCGGTTAAACCAAAGTAGAAAAATATTAGTAATGTAATTTTTTTTTTATTTCTCACCCGTGTACCAAGTTTGAGGTCAATAATCCTTATGCTTCATAAGTTATCCAGTGGTGCGGGACTTTTATCTCGCTCCTGAACCTATAGGAAGTTTATGAGAATTCTGTGAAACATAATATACGTTATTGCAACAGCAAAGCTAAACTTTTATGAGATTCGACATATGTTTTTATTGCAGAGTCATCGGAATATCGATTTTAGGTGTAACTGTTATGACCTTTACGAAGGCTAGTCAATAAAGACAGAAAACGATTTATTTTACTTCTGAAGTACACTGGGTAAGTTCAAAGTTGGTATGGATTTTTTCGAACTAGTCCCCAATGAGTTTGAATGCACTTGGCCCAACATATCTGCCAATGTTGGAAGAATTTTTGACATCTACTTCTTACAACAGTCATCGATGAACCAAAACGCCGGTGCCGCAGCTCTTTTTGAGACAATAGAACAGAAAAAAGTCACGCGGAACTATATTGAGGGAGGAGCACACATTTAATACTTTTTTGTCTAAATATTGAACATCTTTGGGGAGGGGCGTGCTTTGGACGCCATGTCGGGGAGTTTTCGTTGGATGTGTTCGGTCAAGACGCTCAAAACAGTCTTGTAATACTCCCTATTAACCATTGTTTGTGAGGTGGGGGCTGCGAATTAATAAACCATTCCACGACAGTCGAAGACGAAATCACAATAACCATTCCTGAGAACTAGGGGATTTCCAAACTGAGCTCGTCTTTTTGCTTTCGGGGTGTAATGATGAAGCTAAGTCTCATCATCTGTAATGGTAGAATTCAGGTATGCCTTGCCAGGCTCCGCCACCAGACGCTGAAGCTCCATTGTCCACTTATACCAATTTCTGTTCAGGCATCAGCAATCTTCACGAGAAACATGTTGATATACTCATATCAAAACATACCTGAATCATTTTCCTGTGTCATCTATTGCTATAAGAAGTCCAAGTTCTAAAAATGAGCTGCTGTTTTCAACTGAAATCACCCGAGGTCGAAAATGGAAAATGTCGTGTAGATGCAGTGGAAGAGTAGGAATTGGACATCCACTAATTGCAGCCCGACGTTCCGGATTCGCGGAAATGATCGACAGACAGTCCCTGTTAGTGTCGTGCAGGGACGAAAGCAAAACAGAAGTAACTGGTGTTAATGCAATGATTAAAACACAAGTTCTTTCGGCATCATGCACAACAAAAATTTGCATCATTTTCACATTCTTATAATTGCCGCGTTCATCATGCACACAATCGGCTTACTTTGAGTAGGTAACAATTGCGTCGCCACATTTTTTTTCAGAGCAGTTGATAATTAAATGATAGAAATTCTCCATCTTGCCGCACCAATAATATTTTAGCTACAGCCAATGGTAATCTAGGATTTAATACATAACTCCACGTGGCGTAATGTGGAATGGCAGCCTATAGTCGCTACGTTTTTCTCAGAGCCTTTAAGGTAAATTGTTTAACGACAGAGATTCTCTGTCTTACCGCACCAACAATATTTTGGCTTCAGCCAATAACAGTTTAGGATTAAAAGGCATACAGTTGCGAGAGATTTAATTAGTGTTATTGTTAGGATATCGAGTAACGGTCATCAACAAAAGTTAGCCGCCTTTTTTGATACCGGCTATATACGATTTGCGTGGCAGTAATACCTGTTATGCACATGCGGACTAAAGAGTCGCCCCCTCAGGATTGTCCTGTTCCTTCTCTACGGTATCATGTTATGTTCCAAGAATTTGTCAACTAATTTTAGTATACTTCAAGTTGAAAACAGCAACTCATTTTTGGAACATGGACCTCATATAACACATAGATGACACCAGAAAATTATTGAGGTATGTTTCGATATGAGTGTATTGACATATTCCTCATCAGCACTCATCTGGCACAGACGCGTCTCATGTTTAAGCGATCATGCAGAATGGTGAATGCACTCCCAAAGGAACTTTTTAACATGCCTGCCAACTATTCACTGTCATTCGTCTTATTTTCCCGAACAATGACGACAGCTGCGTTAATTTCGTTCACTGCAGCGTTTGGAGCATCTATACCGTGCTGTTCCTTTAACTCCTAGAACCACCAAAATGCGATCGATTGTGGCAGAACATTATCACCATATGCTTGCTGTAACATGTGTACGCTTCATACCGGGTTTGTGCAGACGGAAGCAAGATTTCAGAGCAGCCTACTGCTCTTTATGAAGCGATTACATTTTATGCAGCCTATGAGCTTCCAATTTTTTCACCAATCACATGATATCTGTTCTTGTCATAAAAATAATTATTTTACCACAGTATCTCCACTGTGTGATGAAAAAAATATGATTAACCTTCCTATTTTTCCAAAATGAAATAAAAAAAAAAAAAAAAAAAAAAAAACATTGCAATCAACTTGAAGGCTTTTAGACTCCGATATTGCAGAATGTTTCACTCACTCCACTGCACCAAACCTTGAGTTGAAGTAATTCTTATGGGTAATACAAAACATCATTATAAATGCAATTCTTTCCTGCATTTCACTAGAAATAACTTGGAGGTACTATGTTATTTAAGACAGTAATTTTCAGCCGCCTATGCACGGTAGAAAATTCATAAATTTAAAGTTTCAATTTATTTATTATTTTTTCCGGAACGTTAGCTGAATTTACTTCTGATGCCAGGATCAAAGACAAGGCAATGAATCAGTTTGGGTTCTCTGTGACTGAAAAATGTTTCTGATCTCGACAAAAAACTTTCAAATTATTAATTAATTTTTCAATTGCATATTTAGGTGAAACAACTTTCTGTGCTGTGTAATTAGGACAAAATACAGGAACAAAATAAATGTTGAGGCCACTCTTTGTCAACATTAGATCCACGAATCGACAATATTTTAACATATAAACAACAGAAACTAATGTACTGTTGAATGATTTTTCAGAGAAAAGAAATTAAAATTTCAAACTAAGTAAAATGCGGATGTGACTGTAACATGTTTAATTTAATAATGAATACTAAAAATAAGCATCTAAAATGAGTGTGATGTTTTCTAGTTTGCCGGTCTCCAACTAAACCAACAGGTTTCTACCTGTTTTTATCGGTTTTCGTGTGAGAAATGATTGAAAATATTATATTTATTGGCATATTTACATTAAAGTATATAGATAATTATTCTTTATTTACAATTCCTTAAAACCTTGCCTTTACGCACCATTCAGACGTTAATACCATGCTTTAAGTATAAAACTTGTTCGCCCAAGCGATGTTTTAGCTCTCTGCCATAGCCGACGGTGTCCGTTCTTAAAGTTCGCTTCCTAAACCTGTACACTATCTTACCTTATAGAATATTCTGTAATTGTCATCCACAGCTATTGTATCTAGAAAACACATGCTTATTTTCTGCCACCGTATTGTTAATTTCATTGCTATATTTTTCCTTCATATTCCAAAATTTCTCTATTAAAACTGCACATTTTCGTTCGTGTTTTACACTGAACTAGCAGGTTCAAGTTTATGCACAATATTATGAATTTTGGTTCTAGAAGGAGCGGATTGGTCAGGAAAACCATGAATAAATTCCGCAGGTGTACAAGCTATTTGCGCACAAAGATATGCTGAAGATTTACCTGTTAAACGATCTTAACAGATAAATGTATACAGCCGTGTGACCGGCTTGGAAATGAAAGCGATGTTCACAAACGTGGTTGCTGTATGTTCATTAACCAAGATGTAAAACACCTCATTTGTGGTTAAGGTTCATAACTAAACCCTAGTTAATTCCCATTACAAGAATGAATGCTATTTCAAGAGGAGGATTGGAGCTGTTGTGTTATCGACTTGATAGATGTGTTGTGGAAGTAACGAAAGTGGCGCATGCCAAGATGTCATTGCAAAATCCATTCTGTTACTATAGGATGGTAATGATTACTTAATATAAATTAAATATATTAAATATTACTTTAATATAGTACTGTTTAATGTAACCCAGCCCGACCGGCTACTTTATAGGTAGATTTGACAGCAGATTCCGTTGATCTGTTACCTGCTGTACACGTGAAGCTGTTGTCTCCTTCCATTGCTTTATAATTCACATCTTCACCGTCTCCTCATCGACGCTACATATTACCATATCGATCTCAATGCTATCAATTTCTTCTTGCATGAATGAACCGCGGCGCCAATAGTCTTGTTCAATTTGTTTCACACGAGCATGTTCTTTCTTTCAATCTTCTTTGGTAATGTTATGAATTTTTTCTCAGGGTGTGAACGAGTGTCTCTCTAATATATAGCATAGATTCACTTGGTCCATTTTCATGTACAGTTTGCTCTTAGGTATTGTGTTTCTCGAGCGATAGATCACTTCGTTCGAAGATATAAAGACATTTCTGGGAAAAGTAAATTAAACATTTTTTCGTGGAAAATATCAATTGTACTTAAACTTTAAAAATAGTTTTAAGGCACCAACAACCATATTATTAGCCAAATTTTTAAGTTTAGAACAGAAACAAATTCTTAGGGGCTATTATCGCGAGATAGAGTGAATAAGAAATCAATTCGAAGCCCATTTTGTGTACTTTTCCCTATTGGTCTACTTTGACTATCTAGCAGCAGGCTGGTGAAAACACTTTCTATGTGCTTTAACCTTGGTCATTTTTAAATTCATCTTTCAAATGCTTCAAAGTAGGCCAACAGACAGGTTTTCTTCTTCCGCGCACTTTTACTAGTCATTCATTGTTTGCGAACAGTTGCAGGATAAACCTGTGACAGAACGCACGCACAGTGACTGGGCAGTACAATTTATTCAGAAGTTAACGCAATGTAAGAGAGTTAGGCTACGTTCGTTACGTTCCCTTCAGAATGAAAAGCAAGTAATGTTGATATATTACATAGGCATATATGCTAAGTGTATTTTCTGTAGTTGGTAAAGATCTTTTCTAAAAAGTTTGCCTGGTCAAAGTGCGAAGAACATATTAAGAAACACATATACTGTAATAAATTAATAATCACAAACCCCATTTCAATAGAAACATGCTAGATAGTAAGGTGAAACAGCGGAATTCTGCAGGGTTTAGTCCGTTTCAATTGTTTTAAGACAGGTAAGAAGCTTTTATGACGCTGATACTCTTCTTAGCAAACTGCAGTGTGATAAACGCGGAGCTTTGCGTAATACATGCCTGTCATATACATAGGACAAACGTGTAAAAATGTATTTGAAAATTAAACTTGTTGAATCCCAACGGACGAAAGGCCACGGTGCACGCCGAAAACATTGGCATGGACCACCTGAAGGAAAGTATTACCGAATCCTTTCCACAAATCATTCCCTCCTAACTAGCCGATGTCTTAAGCAACTGGCAGAATGAAACCAAAGATGTTATCATGCTCTTATATTGAACATAGAATGCACTTTAATTTTGCTGCATATAAGTTGTAATCTGTATGTATTACAGATGCTACACGTTATGTGTTGAAATCTGCGAAATATCTTGAGAAAGATATG
The DNA here is from genome assembly GCA_030762175.1 of Metallyticus violacea. Classification (NCBI taxonomy): domain Eukaryota; kingdom Metazoa; phylum Arthropoda; class Insecta; order Mantodea; family Metallyticidae; genus Metallyticus; species Metallyticus violacea. Next base: position 49,864,727 of record CM060833.1, on the reverse strand, counting down.
ACACGTATGTACCTGCCATAGAATTGTTGAGAAATGAGGGTGCAATTTGCTGAGATAGTCAGACTTGTAGCTAATGTTAAAAAAACGTTAAACCACATCTTTCCAAACTCGAAGAACAATGTCTCAGGGTACTTCTTCCTCCATCTTCATTATTAACATGAAACATACAAGTAGCAGGAATAATACAATTCCCCTTTTGAGTAATCTCTTATCAATCCACTGTATTCCTTCAAACACTATTATTAAACCTTCCTTACCCCAATTCTGGCCCCTATGTTCTGTGTAATGAGCATCTGCATCTTTGTAAACACGTACATATGTCGCATTGCTGGCTTTTAGCAATACAATTGCCGATTTGATTCAGGTGCTCAATTTCAAACATAACAATTAATCACCGCAAAAATCCTTGCGGTCTGCAATTAAGTATTTGCCAAACACTACACTGAAAAATCCTTTAGCGTGCGTTTTTGGCCTACAGTCAATTATTACGAAACATATTGCACGCACAGTTTTTCCATTTGCAATTTTTGGAATTTTTGATGAAGAATATTATACAAATTCCAGTTGGGACGGCTGCAGTAGAACTAACGTACACACCTTCACTCAACGATCATCTGTTGCAATATCCTGTATTTTTTCAATGATATCTTGTGTGGTGATTTTCAGTGTGTATTCAGAGTGCACATATAGCCTGGTTTAAGCTCCTTTATTCAGAACAAAATTGACGAAGAGTTCTCATAAAATTCACCCATATCGGCTTTGGTCTGAAAGACCCTCCACTTCTTCAAATAAAACTGTTAAATACTGTACTAAGCTCCTTCATCCTGTCCAACTTTTATGACAGACGCATGGTGATCGATTCAAATGTATGTGAAATGTTAACCATTTATCCCAACTTGAGAGTTTGTCATTGAACAATACAGCAATAACACTGTCAGCTTTTAGACCCCTCACTACTATTATACATTTTAAGGAAATTTAAAAAAAAATTAATGACTTCCATGTAGGTGCTCTTAATGTTGACTTTTTGAATCTGAAGTCTATAAGTTTCATTCTCCGAAATGACCACTTTCATCTTGGGAAAACAAGCTTTTCTTTCACAGCTTTGAAGAGCTGAAATCACTCTTTTTCTTAAAAAAAAAAACTCTAAAAATGTCCTTCACAATAAGATGTTATCAAATTCTTCGGGCTATATTTTATTAGGATGCAGTTTGGATTTCTCGGGCTGCAATTTCTTATTCCTATGTATGTTGCACCTGTATTATTTGAACAATTTTCCCTATTTCATTTTTAATAATATTATTCTTCTCACTTTCCAATTTTCTGTTATTTTCATAAGCTACATTTAACGATAAAAATCAATTAACTCTTCTGAGTTAATTGATTAAATTCTGAAAATTTTCTGTAAAAATATTGAAATTTTGCAGTTACTTGTTCGTCGTAAAATATGTTTGAAAATATTCCGCAAAAATTACAGAATTTTGCTTTAATAATGACTTATCAGTATGTAATTTCAACTTCTTTATCATAAAACTCATATTTACTTTGTGAATTATAACTTTCCTGTCCCAAATTGCAGGTCTAAGACTCCTCTACAGTCTCTGAAAGTATTGCAATGTAGTTCGTTGACATCTCATGCATATATATGTGTGTGTGTGTGTGTGTGTGTGTGTGTGTGTATATATATTGATAAAAATATCCCGAGTATAAAATAATGGCAACAGGTATATTCCGCATGGAAAGCTTAAGGTGGTATAGGAACCCTTAAATCTCTTTGTGTGGTCGGCGAACTGGTTAGTTAGAACACCATTCATAGATACAGCCCTCCGTTAAAGTTAGTCTAGGAGTTTCCAGCTCGAAGATACAAACTGGATAAATTGAAGTAAGGGCGCCTGCTCCGTTGATATTCCTGCTTATTAATGAAGCACGTGGCTCTGCGCGCAGTGAGCCTATTGAGGCACGTAAAACCCGCCATTGAGAGGTCTTGCTGGGGTGGGGTAATGTAGAAGATAAGGCGGCTGTATATTCTGCTTCCATACACTCGAAAGTAATATCTCTTTAATCGCTTGCCCCAAAATTCTTTAGCTGTTTGAGGCTGAGATAGAACTTTAGAGAAAACATGCCGCACGTTTATAAAGGAAAAGTTATTGTACAGGCTAATGATAGACCTAGATAGGTCGTTTAACCACCGATTCCTGAACGGGATATCTGCGGTTTGACATGAAGGTCCTTCCTGAATGAGTTCCTTAATTTTTTTATTGATTTATTTATTTTGGGGAAGGTACCCGGAACTAGTCCTGGCATATATCCTTTCCAAGTTTTCCATTTCATCTAGTATTATAGTTGTTCACGCCTTTAATGTCTCAGCAGTAAAAAGAGGCAAACACAGATTCATGTTCGTATTTATGAGGTGGACTACCATAGTGTTTCCTATGTTAAAGCATTTTAGTTCATGGTTTTCATTGAATTAGTAAATTCAATATGACGAATTGTTATTCTGGAAGTAGTAGAGTACCTCTCCTACCCAGAGAGGTCTGGGGAGCATAGGGTCTTAATGAAAGCACTCCTACCTGTCCTGTTCTTAGCCAGCCTGGTCTTCTTCAAGCTGTTCCCAGCCTGCTTTGCTTCTTGACTGTGTTGCACCGTGTAACTCTAATCCTACCTATTTTCCTGGCTCCTTCTTGTAAATTTCAGTCAAAAGCACTTTAGCAGTTTTTCCATCTTCCCTCCACAAAACTTGCTTGATCCATTTCTACTTCCTATATTTTCTTCCTTCGTAATTTCCTGTTGATCAGTTGCCTTCCATAGATTCTTATTCGATGTGACTTTTGGCCACCATTCCATTATACATCTCAAGCATCTATCAATGAACACTTGAAATTGTTTATGATTATACTAGTTGCTTTACAGATTTCACACCCTCATAGCAAAACTGATTTTATTTTGTGTTAAATATTCTTAATTTTAATTTTAGGGGTATTTGTTTACATTTCCAAAAGGAGGCTAACTGAGAGAAAGCAAATTCTGCTTTGACATATTCACCTGATCCTCCCTCCTTTATGATTCTGAAACTTCTCCATCTGCTCTGTTTCCTCATTCCCTAGCATCATTTTAGAATCAATTTTGTAATGTATTCTCATTTCTTTAGTATTTTATTAATTTATATGCAGTCTCGCTGCATGTGCAAGATCCTTGCCTTTGCCTTTAATGCCTAAGAATCTACATGCATACGTCATTTGCGTGTTCTACACTTTTTAGCCTTTCTGGCAACCCCCACTGAATGCCTCGACATCGTCTGTGTTGCAAATCCTTTTTATTGTGTTACCTAATACCAATACAAATAGTCAAGGTGACATGTCTATTTGATTCCAGTCAGAGAAAGAAAGGATTCTGAGAGTCTGCCTTGATGTAACACGAAACAGACAAAATTATGGTCCATATTTTTAATTATGTTAATTTTACCAGGCATTCCAATTTGTTTTTTATTTTTTCCACATAGTTCTTCTATTTACCCAGTCAAAGGTTTTGTCAGTCCTGGTCGTCTAGTGGTAGCCATACTTTCCTCGTAAACCCAAGATCTCGGGTTCAATCCCGGCCAGGACATGGCTTTTTTCGGGCTTAAAAATCCTAAGTATGACTTCGGAAGGGAAGTAAAGGCATGTAAAAGAACCTCGAGCCTGAAAGAAGAGGTCTCTGAGCAAAACTTATAGGCCATTTCAAGCCCTGAATTAAATGGGACGTTGATGACCTGAGATGTTAAAAAGCGTCGTAAATAAAACAAATCAACGAGTCAAAGGCTTTGATAAAATCAATAACTGCGAAATATTATGAGCTATTCTATTCCAGCGACTGTTCTGTAATAATTCTCATTGTATTTATGAGGTCTGTACAGGATTTCCCGACTTTGAACCGATATTGTTTTCCTATTCACTACATGTGTTATAAGACTGAATAGAATCCTAGAAAAGATCTTGCTGGTATAATAAAGTGATACCACGCCCATTATTGCAGAAAGAAAGATCTCCCTTCTTGATATTTTCACTACTATATCCTTTTCCCAATATTGAGAACTTTCTCATTTTCCCAGACATTTTCGAATAGTGGATATAAAATATCAGTAGTTAACTTCCAGATATGATATTTAACATTTCAGCATTAATATTATCGAGGCCCAGTGCTTTAATGCTTCTTGTTTTCACAATTGCTTTCTTAATTACCAAGTTTGCTATGCCATTTATATTGATATTTAAACTTACATTTCCTATTAACAGAGTTGCCTCAAGTTCTTCTAATTTTTCTACTCTCTATTCACCCTTTGAGAGATCCCGATCAAAACAATGTCATGTGATGTGACGTCACTAACATGGCTGTGCAGCCAAGCACAACACAGTAACAATGCTCGCAAAGAATTTGTGTGTTCTATATTAGTGATCTAAATTTGAGGATAGATTCAGAAATAAATAACGTCTACTAAACAAAAATCAATACTTGTGACTTCAGTTTAATTACTGTTGACTTAATGAAGTTGAATTTCGAAGCTGCAAATTGATCCGCTCCAACTCCCAAGATGCAGCTCGCCTCATTCAGCGATTGTTTACATAAGGAAAGGCGCAAGCAGTTTGCACTTGTTATCGCTGTTGCTAATGAATCAGTGCTGCTGTTTCAACGGAGATATATAAAACATAAACCTGGCAAGTCTTTAACTAGTGGCGAGAAAACAATTATTTTAAACGTGTTTTCAAAGTTCCGCGAACAGATACTATCAATAAAGTAGGTAGTAAACCTAACCTCAGAAATTACCGGTCTCTTGTCATTACGTCGCTTATACTTGCCACATATTTCTGACAATCGGTAATATTCTTGACGCGAATTGCGGAAGGATGCATCGTTTGTTTGTTGACGCTGGGATCACTCTAAGAGTATAGATAGTAGTTGTAGGGGCGTACAGCAATTTTGGAAAGATGCATTTAAATAAATTCCGCGCCCACGTGACGAACAAATATTTATTTCAAATATACATACAAGCTCTAGAGTTGTTCTTAAAGTATAAACGATCCTTGGGGAAGTCGCAAAAGGATTTACAAAATAAGAAGAAAAAACTTTATTAATGTACAATTATATTTGTGTTTCAGAACATAAACAACACTGGACATTAGAAGCAAACGTTAGTTAAAAAGACAAAGTAATTAATTCAATAGTTGTACCTGCTTTTCAGATTCTAGCTCTTAGAACTGGGTTACTAGAGAACAGAAGGCACAAGCGTAACTTTAAATAAATTTGTCATATTTATTACTTAATGTGATTTTAACGAACGGGGTGGCTTGGGATGTAAAGGTTGAGGTTTCGGGTTCAATCTCGTTGGACCGACAATCCTGACCTTGTTCTTCATCTTATCGCTTTATAACACCGCTAACAAATTAAAACTGATCGTATTAAAATATTTTTGAGGAGACAGTTCTAGCCGATAGCCTATTTCATCGAGCTTCTCCTAAGTTAAAATCCGTTTTTAGTCTCTGCTTCATGTCAATAAAAACTTCATTCACGAATCTAAAAATTGCACTTCCTAATGGAGATATTACCCGTAGGGGTTTAACCTAACCTTCTCCTCCAGTGCTTGTACGATTTTTTTTTTTTTTTTTTTGCACACAGCAGTCATAAATAAATATTCTTTGTTCTAGCTCTACATAGTAAAAAGTCTAGCACGCACTTTCTACAGAAATGCAACTGAGAGAGCTGGCTCGATAAACAGGACTGAACAATTACCTGCGTCAGCGAAACTTTAACTCAGCCTTACCAGGAATCGCGCGTCTACTGAAGATCAAACGCTTTCCAATTGAGTATAGAAGTAACGGGTTCTCTGAACAACAATCGTTTAAGCAGAATGATCGTCTAGCAAGATTTAGCTGATATGATTATTGAAATGTATTTATTAATAATTTAGAAATATTTTGGAGGAAATTTTATTTAGTTCATCCATAAGGTAAAAATGTAATATGTATTTCAGTAGTGTATACGTAATATCTCTAGAGCTTGCAAACAGACCGAAAACCAGTTGCCAATATGAATTCCTCTTAACGGATGGAATAAAACAAGCTCCTAATTCAGAAATTTGACTGCGATTTTGCAGCAATTTATGAATAGTGCAAAAAAATTCAAATAAATCATATCTCAATCAGCCTTAGGTCTATACTTGAGAATTTAATTAGCTGTTGAAATACTTTATACTACAGTTCACTTAAATTATGCGGATAGGAAGTCTGCAGTTTATGAGCCCAAGTACTGATTAATGGCGAGGCAAATAAAATAAGCCAGACTTTCGTTAAGCCTTTGAAGAGCCGGGTTACGCTACATTAGTGTGAGAGCCTTGGCAAAGGAGACCTCTCAGCATCCGATGTAATTTGAATACATGGAAAAAGTTGACCGTTTCCTTGGAAAGATTCCTAGCATTGTGCTGCGAGCTCAAAGAATCGAGAGCATGAAGAAAAAATACGGTTCGTAAATCAAGTTGGAAGCGCGATGCGAAGAATATAAAAAGGAGAGCCAGACGAGGGAGGGGTTTGCTAAAAATGGAACAGAATAGAATGGAGGAAAAGCGCTGACTTACAGAGAAATGTGTGGAACTGTGGGAGATGAGAAATGCGTTGAATTATTTCTTTAAACACGTCCTAGGATTCCAAGAGTGCTTAGCTAGAGATGACTGTTTGCTGCTCGCAAGTTCAGGAAGAAGCAGAAATAGAAGCCAAGAAATGTCGAGGTAACGAAGTTTAATGAAATTGCTCTCTTAAAGTAGAGTCCTACGTTTAAGAACTTTTTATCGAATTCTGAAAGAATGGAGCTATTGTGCTTGGCTCCGTGAAAATTCTGCTTATTTTTTGGCTATTTTATTTTTGTTAGCGAATTCGGAAAGAATGTAAGCTATTGCGGTTGCATCAATGGAAAGATTGTTTACTAATCTATCCAAATCTGTATCGATTGTACCTATTAGGCACCGACAATTAAAAAAAATGGAATATATATTTGAGAATTATATTTTTATGTAAGAGCGCGGTCTGCAATAGCCTTCAGAAAACGTTTTCATTATATGTTTTTACTACAATTTAATTTAAAGTTAATTAAATTAAATTTCATAGTATGTGAAAATCGATGTAACTTTCAAGTGTTTTTATTTTCTTTGTACACTGTAATTGTTTCCGAATAGTAACTTGTTTTTTTTTATTGAAGCATATGAACATCTTAAATACATATATTTTTTAGAGTGTTTAACGCCCGTTTATACTACTAAGGCATCACAGGCGGTGAACACTGATGCTACATGAGATGAAATGATAAAATGGGGGAAAAAAATTTAAAGGAAGGAAGCGTTCCAGACCGAAGTTTAGGATAACTCCCCGGCATTTGCCATTTATGAGGACTGAGGAAAACTTGAAAAAAAAAAAAAAAAAAAAACCAGTCAAGGAGGACGGTCCTGGTGGGATTCGAATCCCTGACCTCCCGCTCACGATTCCGCAAGTTTACAACCTCGGCCACCCGTGGCGTTTTAAATGCACAATGTAACTCCAAACTTTCTGCAGTTTCTCTCTATTTTAGTGAATGTAAAGATGATACCAAGGCCACATAAGGGTTCATAAACATAATTATATTTAAAATATTTAAAAATACCCACATAGTGTAGCTTTGTCTATCAGTGGTCGTATATATTTTAATTAATAGCATACAATTACTTTTTTGTTTAATCTCGATAATAATAATAATGATAATTATAAAAATATGGTTTTTCTTTTGTAATACTTATAGCTTGCAAGAATTCTGATTTTGTTTCCCTAACACCACACAGTAATGCTATAACGTATTTCATTTCATTAATTAATAAGGTCCTACTTTTTATTTTATATTCATTTTTATTAAAAGTATGCAATTGGATGAAGAATTCGCTTAGTTTACGCCGTTCCTGCGCGAAGGACTTCTTTTTTCAGTTGTCTGTTGTAATTGCTGTTAAAGAAGTTGGATTTACCGCAAGAAAAATTTACCACTGAAATGGCTGAATCGTCTTTAATACCAAGTAAAGGGCATTATACTTATCAGAATAAATACGACAAAACCATTAATTGGATGACAGTAATAGTATTAAGGATATTTCAGGGATATTGTTTGACACATATTTTAGAACAGGAAGAATTTGTTTCATTTTATTCCTAATGCGTAGCTTCCTAAAATAAAATTTAAATCCTGGTCTAGGTCGAACAAGTATAAATTTTATTTTGCATGAAGTACATGTTTTATAACGTTAAATCATCTCCATCAATTATAAATTGACAGCATTTTAGCCATGAAAAATTTTATGAAGAAAAGTGTGTTATGGTTTGTTAAACAAATGTCATAATGGAGTGTTTTATTAACTATTTTGATTAACAGGAGGGACTATTCATAATGGTGGTAAAGAGAAAAAGTGAGGCGGATTTTTTAATTTAAAAAGTTATGTGTCTAACTATATCCTTGTCCTATTTGTAAGCAATCAAGCAAATCATATATATTTCTTTAAACAGCTCTAATTAGAATGTCCCCCTTTTTTATTAGTATTGATAGTTAAAAAAATAGTTCTTTTTAATACTAAAAATATAAAATAGTTATGTCATTTTATAAAGCATTTGTTGTTTTGAATGATAACATTTCTACATTTTTAGTTTCTTTAAACAGTTCTGGTTAGAATTTCCTCCGTTTTCATTAGGAGCAATGCTTATAAAAATAGTTTTGTATTTTTAATAATATAAATATATAAAGAAAATGTTATTATGTCATTTTATAAGCCATTCTAAACAGTAACATTTCTACACATTTAGTTTAATAAATACAAAAATAAATGTACGATAGATACATGCTGCAAAGAATTTCAAAACACATACGCAGTGTGCAGTGCATGCTTTCATTACAGAAAAACTTTGCAACGGACATCCAGTTTTTTATAATATTCAAAAGTAAAATCGAATATATCAATTTGAATTTGATTTTTTGTCATATTTCTTGAACTAATACCCCCTCTAGATGTTCAATCTAGGTTCTAGAGGATCACAAAATCAGATCTCGAGAACAATATGTGATCGCGGACCACTAATGATGAAATATTGAAAATCGGGATTCTAAGATAAAACGTTATCCTTGCACTTTAGCATTGACTTAGCAGCATATAGTTTGAAGTTCATAGTCGTCACACAAATTTGTTATTCTTCTAATTAGCCATAGATTACCCTCATCTCAAATTACTTCTCTAAACTTATCTACAACTATTGCAGTGCCTTTTATTAACACCCGATGTAGTGAAACAACTATTATCTAAATAATAAAATCCCCTGCTGCACATTTTATTTGCTTCTTAGTTGAGTGTTATCAATTTTTCAATGCAATTATTTGAAAACTTCATGACGCAAGTAATTTATAAACTGAAGAAATGTAAATCGGAGTAAATCACGTTATATATTGTTTATGATATTTTTAAAATTAGCCAGTTATACAGCATGGTTCTTCAGTTTTAAGTTTTCTTCCTTCAGTAGTTGCTTTACGAGTCTTTTTCGGAATGTTCAATATGTTTATCCACTGAACAAGAGAGCTCGGTGGATAAACTAATATTTCATTCTCACTGAATTACTATAAACACACCATATTTTTTTCGCTTCCCATTAAATTGCACACTACTGAAGCAATTTTCTTATCACCAAACCCTCTTTAGGACATTATACATTATCAAACTCTACCTTTTATTTCCATTTATGTGCTGGCGGTAATATTTTGAAGTCATACTGCATACATATAATTATGTAGTAGCAGTTACACAACATGCTTAGTTCTGAGGTGACAAGGTCTATAAATCTTCGTTCCCCACGCATAGTCATTTAATTATCAACTGGCTCGGTAATGAACGTCTAGATGCAAAACTGGGCTGTACTTTATAGTAATTGAGGGTTCAAACTTTAAAAATAGGACAGAAAATAATAAAAAAAAATATCTTAATTTAAACGACAGAAAAAATTGCAGAAAAATGTACATGGATGAGTCTAGAACATGTACAGAGTTTGCATCTTTCTTATATTGAATGAAATTTTCATCGGGTTCATTAAGACTATGTGATACAGAAACAACCAGGCGTAAAGCGAAAACACACCATCTTCTGGCATTGCGTGACTTCCACACGTTTCCTTTTCAAAACGACAATTAATGAGTATTTACGCTAAACAGATGAAGATTTGGGAAGTGGATTAAATAAAGAGACTCAATAAATTTAATAACAAATCATGCTGTTCTTTTGACTTTTTCTCGTAGAACGAATGAATCCATACTAAGGCTCGAAACACTCCACAAAGTCAAGATTATATATTCCAAATGTACAGAGTTTATCATTAAAAGAAGTGCTAATCCCGACGTCGCCTATTTTATGTAAAAATTATCTAAAATAGAGCAGTATATGCATGCACATTACACTTTTATAAAGTAGCAATGTACTTTTTATTGTAGCAGTTTTAAAATACACACCATTAAGCACACCAGTCGCATGAGCCTTATGGCCGTACTTGCTGATATCGTCATTGTACAATCGAAATATACATACATACAGATCTACATGCAAACATATACAAACGCATGGTATACTTCATCATACGTTTTCTAATATATACTTACGTGGATGAAACCCTTACTCCTGAGTTAACCTTCTCTTTATAACCCACCTCTCTAACTCATCCCCTCTTCACTATAGCCATTAGCTTTCTTTGTCTGGTCTTCGCTAGAAATGTTGCCGATTTGTGTGTGCATCTCTCATGCACCAACACTCCCGACAGATGTTCATTCAGAAATTGTGGCGGTAAATCCTCATTTCTTAAAAGCTCCGTTTTCCTGCATTCTGCCAGAATATATCTCCAGGTATCGCTTTCTATGCGCAATGGACAAATTCTTTCCTCGAGAACATTAACTGTTTTATTTCCTTTCCAAGTCCTTAATCGGAGCCACGCGAGACCATTTCTTTCTTCTCTACCACAGACATCTAGATAATCCCCCTCACCCACACCGAATGTATTTGAGCCTGCAGGTTAAACGATACTTTTTCTGCGCATTGAGTCTCAGTATTTTGCCTATCTATATCTCGCAAACTTCTGTTAAATATTTTCCATATATTTCGCGTAATGTCATTTCCGCTTAACCATATATACCCTAGTTCAATTTTTATGTAAGCCTTTCCTTATTTTTGATACACAATCCGTATTTGCTCCCTCGGACAAACTGCTCGAAGATGTGCTTGATTCCCCCGTATTGTTCTTTACTAGCCCTTAACTGTTATTTTTAAATTCGCACTTTCGTTAAGATACCAAACATTTAAGAATTCCACAATTTTCTGTTTATAAAGTATAGATATAATGTAGTTTAAATTATATTATTATACTGATTGAATATTGCCTCAATTGATTAAAGTTTTAAATCAACAAAAGGCTTTCTGTTGAGGAAATTTCTACAGACTTAATAACTTTTTTACTGAGGAAAATATCGTCATATTTATCCTCCTTACGCAATATTGCTATTAAATCATAAGGGTAAATTTTTATCATTTGCTATCACGTAGGTTCACATAAGTAGTTGGCATGTATTTTACATTTACGTAAATTATGTATTTTCTGTGAATAAAAATGTTCAAGCTAGAAGATTAAATACTTAATCAAATACAAGTTAGATTTTATTTAATCTCGTCACTTCTAGTCCATTTTATCACTACATTTATTTTAATTTACTAAAAATATTATTACAATAATATAATATGACATTAAAAAAAGTTTAAAACTTATAACTCTGAAAGCAATTCATTAGCATAATCGATTACTAAAAACAAAATAAAAAATATAGAGTTTTAATAATTTACCTACAGGTGAGTAATTTCAGTAAATTTAAATTAATAACATTTGTATTGGTTGTGAATTTATTTTAAATTGGAAAAAATATTAGGCTGGAAAAATTCTGAAAAATATATAAAACTGAAAATGTTGATAAAGAAAGCAGATACCAATATTAAAAAGGCAGTTAAATTTGAACTATACTGCAGACTTTATATGAGTGGAATAGAAATTTCTAGATAATTATTAAATGATGAATAATCATACTTATGAATGCATTAAAAACACCAAGCTCTACCTCCATGGAATTTGCTGGAGTTTTTAGTAGCAAATATTAACAGGAAGTAACGTTTTCTGGTATGATAAAAATGTATAATAACAGTTGTTGAGGTTTCTTATTGTATATTGTTCAGTGTTTCGTGTGTTTTCCGTGACACAACAGGCCTTATGCAAACATGTTTCGAATTTACAAATTTATTTTGATAAGAATACGAGCTGTAGTAGAAAAAGAAGAAATTTATAGGAAAGCTAAACAATTAATGCTATACAAGTCCTATTTTGTCGCTACCCAAGAACATTAGGTTATATACCTCCATATCTATATATCTGTATTAACAAATAGATCTTTACAATGAATATATGTCAGGATAAGGTAAAATATTGATTTTGGAGTTCTTAAAGGACATTCTATCCTTCCATCGAGAAGAAAGGAAGCATAACTCGGCGACATTGTGAAGCAACAGGACTCTTTTAAGTTCAGGTGATATTGTTTTCTGCTGTGAGAATTCAATGCCAGAACTACCTTCCCTAAATAAGAAATAGACCATAATGCTACGTGAGAATGGTGCAATACCATCTTTAAGGATATTGACCTCAATATTTACTTTAGAAGCACTTTCTGTCATATAATTGAATTCCACAATTCTAAGGGATATATTTTTGGAGCTAACACATTTGGTTCTCTCCTGGAGAATCGGAATGAGATGCGAAAGTTTTCAGTTAGTTTAATGGAGTCAAATGAAAACCGGCAAACCCTATCTAGTTATAATGGAGTAGATTTTATCAGTAGAATTCCAGTATCGATAGTCTTTCAAGGCTAATGCGGTTTGGCGTACACATTTTTGACTAGGAAAAGATAGGTAATTACTAATATCATAATAAAACCTAAGTCATTACTGCGTTATTTATCTTCAGCTTGTTTTTAATATTTTTAACGTTCTTTTCAACTGCTAAAGCATACAGGCTGTTGTTGATTAAGTTTATTTACGGACGCCCTTTAACAGATCAAGTCATCAGCGTTCCATTCAATTCAGGGCGTGAAAGGCCGATAAATTTTGTTCAGAGGCTTCTTTCAGGCTTGAGATTCTTTATCGTGCCGTAAATTACAACACGGGACCCACGCCTTAGGAATTTTACGCCCGAAAAAATCCATCGACCCTGGCCAGGATTGGCCCGGATCTTGGGTCTATGTGGTAAGTATGATTATCACAAGGACCGACATATCACAGGCAATGAACACTGATGACACATGGCATGGTAAATAGGGAGTGGGAAAAATTTAAAGAAGGAAACGTTCCAGCCTAAATTTAAGGTACCTCCCCAGCATTTTCCATTTATGAGGATTGAGGAAACCCTGAAAAATCGAACCTAAGTTCTCCAGCTCAGGAGTCCATGACTTAATGACTTCAGTCACCCGTTGCGGTTTCAGCTGCGTTTCTTCGATATTAACGTTAGATGTGGGCAGTTTAATAAAACTTCAAGTAAGTTATCCAAGGCTACTCGGGGGACATAAAGAAAGAAGAAATAAATATCTGAATACGACAACGCTTTACTAGAAGCCGAATTAATTGCCTAGAGAATCTCCCGAAAAGACCTGTTTTTCATGGGTTATCAAATACGTAGCACCTACTTCTACTTGTTTAGAAGACCGCAAGAGGTCAGAGTCCCGGGAGAAAGTGAGCAGAGATTGTGATTAATGAAAGCCTCATCGGGTCCCGAGGGTTGCAAAAGCGGCTGACAACCGACAAGGGGATTTTTGCGGCTCATCCGTGAAAGGAAAGCGATATCGAAAGTTAGAATACTGGCAGAATTCTCTTCATCTCCAGCGAATGCTTGCATTTCAATCCCACAAATGTGTTCTCTGTTCTCTGTACAGGGAATGAAATAGTAATGGATTGGGCTCACGTTCGACCCTGAGGGATACTGGGATTAATGCAGTCTGCACGGAAAAGTTTGCTGTTACGAATACTCCATTAAAACGCTATTTCTGACTGTTTAGTCTAAATTTTTATATGCTATAGTCAACAAAGACTTTGTCAGAGATGTAGTGGGGTAACTTTCTCAGTGATTACTTTTCGCTGGTTTTATTTGTGCACTAATTGTTGATTTATTTTAAGAATATGGTCTTAAGTAGAAGTTTTTAATAATCAAATTCTTCAAGACTCAAAAACAGAAGTTCTTGTTTATACCCATACATAACATTTGTTTACTCCCTGCGTTTCAAAAATGACACAGAAAGGCAACAAATTCCAAACTTCATAGAGATACAAAGAAATAATTTGATAAATTCTACAGTGAAGTTAAAATTTGACTCGGGACCCTCCAAGTCAAAAAAGCCGAGTTTTCATAACACCGAGAAAATCTTATGATAACAGAAGGAATGTGACAGATTCATTAATAACACGTTAATATTTTTAAAACATTAAGAATATTTCAGAGACTTGGTGTTGGTATATTTTTAGCACAGGTTTGTAGATATAAAATTTTACTAATTCGTTTGATTATTAACATTAATTTATATATTTACCTACTTTTACATTCATAAGTAGGTCTATGAGAATATTTTATTAATTCTGTAATTTTGTGTTCTGCAATAATTGATTCTATGTTCATTAATACATAAATTGTTTCTTTAGTGTTCGTAACACAATATTCAGTTGAGGACAGCATTTTAACAATGTAAAAATTTAATGACGTACTTGTTACTATAGTAAATGATGCGTTAAGCTTGTAATGTAGAGCTTAATTAAAGATTTTGACCAACAAAAAGACTTGGTAATTAAGGGGTGTTTTCATAAAACTTGCTATCTACAAAAATAAAACGTTTATTTTCCTTATTGGCATTATTCTACTAAGCAAATTTCTGTAAGACCTACTTATTTCAAAATTAACACAATAGTACGCATTACTGCGTTTAAGTGATACATGAAATGAACTGATTACATTTTGTGAAATTAACAATAAAAATTGAACATTAAATATCAGATTTTTTTCAAAACTTATCTACGTGACCTTATAAGCAAAAATATAATTATGACAAACTCATTAAACATATATTGTTTATTTTATGAAACTCTGTCCCTCTCTATACAGAGAGTTTATATGATCCGTAATATAGACCTCGTCCAATGTGTAAGTAAACACAGATGAAAAATATATTATATTCTCCTATATTGTTTTCATTGGTGACCCAATAAGATATTTTTACAATTGATAGTCACATAACTAGTCCAATTAAAAAAAATAGTTTAAATACAAAAAAATTCAAGTAAGATGCCTGATTAAAGGCTAAATTATTCACACCATACTGTCTTCTTCATATAGACCTCATTGTTGTCATCAGTACTTCTGCAGTCTCTAAGAACTGTTTTTCTTCTTCTTAACACATATCAAGGTATTCCACAAGCCTTTTTACATCAAAACTGTTTTATGGCTTACATTTTTATGTTAATTATTTCTTCTACTTTGCCCATCAGTTTAATGGTTTTAAAGTTTTTCTTCAGGCATTCTTGAACGGCAATGTTGTCTGGATTGAGATTTGTTTTTCTTCATGTAATGCATAAAATGGGCAGCTTTCTTCAAGGAAACTGTAGATTTACTTTTGAATCAAGAACTTTCTTTCTAATAATGTTTAACATTTTTCATGTATATTTATTATTTAATAGTATTTGGAAGACAAAATGATAAATTCAATAATATGACTTCTTTTTAATGTTACCAAACACGTGATTTTGGTGGCATGTAGCATTTCCCTCTTATTGGAAAGTAATGGATTTTCTTTTGAAATTTGTAATTCGCTCCACAGTGCTCATTAAAGTTGCTACCATCGTGGTGTTCTCATTCTGTGAGCCAAATGAGTCTGAAAATAGACGAAGTACCATGCCTCCGTCATGTTTTTTCTCCTGTTTATCTACATTTTGGTAATGGCTGGTTCTGTTGATGTATTTATGGCAGGATTTCATAATATCAAAGAAGTTGTAGACTTTTATTTTATGGATTCTGTAAGAATTTTGTTTTTAATATCGAGATCAGAAGAAATCTTGAGGTCAGCAAGTGTCTGTTCTAGGATTACAAAACCCCAAGTTGAAATATTTGTAGAATACAGGTTTGTACACACTGGGTGAGGCGATTACGGAGATAATAGTTGCCACACCCTTTTTATGTTGTGCTCAGGTAGCAAATAAGAACTTGTACAGTTTTGCGCTCATATTTCAAAATACTTCTCTTGACACTTTCTATGATTCCTCATCTTTTTCTTGTTGTCTCACTCCGCGTTTTTAAGAAGTTATCCCACCTCTTAATAAATTATTTTTGGTAAAATGTTGCACTCTAGCACGACATACGTTTGCTATACTTAAAAAGGTGCCTGAACACCCATTCATTTCCTCTCCAGTTAAATTTTTAATATGATAGGTAATAGGTTATGCTCGAATTCTTTGTTTCGTATCATTGGTTGCTCTTCTATCAAGATGCAGGATACTGATGAATTTTAAAATGAAAGTGTGTTAAGGTGCAGACTCGTGAGCGGAAGGTCTGGGATTCGATTCCTACTAGGACCGTCCTCCCTGACTGTCTTTTTTTTCAGGTTTTCCTCAGCCCTCATAAATGGCAAATGCCGGGGAAGTAACCTAAACTTAGGCCTGGAACGTTTCCTTCTTTAAAAAAAGTATCCTTTCCCAATTTATCATTTCATCTCATGTATCATCAGTATCCACCGCCTGTGCTGCCTCAGTAGTAAAAACGGGCGTTAAACACTACTAAAAAAATGAATGTATCTCGCTCAATTTTTGTTTCATTTGTGCAAAACTTTTCTTTGGCTACGCTTTTGCTTAGTGTTTCCATTTCCATCCCATGACTGCAAGATGTTTCTATATTATTATTATCATATATGGGTTTTGGTTTTTCCTTCATTCTGCCAACATTCACCTCCTTTTCCGTCTTCTTTCTACTAAATTACAAGGGGACTGATATTCTGTCATAGCATATGCACTCTGTTTTAATCACAAACTGACTTTTAAATATTGTAACATCCACAGAAAACATAAGATCAATAATTTCTTACTGTTAACAACAATGCACAATTACATTACTTTGAAAGTATCCAATAGGAGATGAATCTTCGTCCTCAGGAGTGGTGTAATGTTTCTGTAGATAGAGATTTTGTGAAAGCTCTCAAACTTTAAAATTGAATTTAGCAGTGGATAATGAGATTAGAAGATATCCTAATTACGGCAATGATTTCCTGGCTAGCGATAGGTTTATACATAACTCAGTTAGAGATAATAGTTTTTGCGAAAATGCCACTCAATTCTTATAAACAAAAAACCTGTACGAATTCTCTAAATGCTGGTTAATGTCAGTTCCTAATATCCCAACATGCAGTTCATAAAATACGACCAGGTGTGTGGAGACACATACATACGACATGCCCATCATCGTCTTCTGAGCTCTGACTGGCCAGCAACTTCTGCAGAAGTGAAGAGGTTACTTGACACGTCTAGGCTGTGGGTGGTCTGTTCGCTCTCATCCAATTGAGATGAGGCTTTGAGTTTGAGGAGTGCAGTATCTCGTTACTATGTTCTCTCGTCCTTCGTTGAATATCCGAGTTCACCTCCATATCCTTCCTCATGTTATTGTAAATAAGTCTGACGATGGCTTTTATCTGATACATTTTCCTATCGTTAAAAAAGATTGCAAATCTTTTCAAAAACTGTGGACTGGTTTTAACCAGGTAAAAATGACGTAAGGTTCATTAAGTAGCAACTTTTTCTTACCTATTAGCAGCGAAAATCATTGCATATGCACAAAAATGAAAGATGCACAAACGGTACTTACTTTCTGAACATGCGTCGTTAATATTTTACTGTCAGATTTGTAAGTGCCATTGAAATAAAAACGAGCCAAAGATTGATTATCAAGATAAATATTCAGAAGAATGGTTCATGCAGTGAGCACTTTAGGGCTTGATTTTTTTTTTTAATTTAAGAGATATTTTGCATGCTATTCCTTAGTATGTTTCAACAGCTTCTTTGGTTCATTTTAATTTGAATTATTTCTCTAGGTGTATTTATTCAAGCTTTCTCTGTCTCCTTAGGATAGGAGGAAAAAGCAGCATAGCCGAAGGACTTCATTCTTAATCCTTTCACATTGAGCTGTTTATAATTGTACACACTTAGCTTTGTGGCAGTACCTTAGGTAAAGGTATTTCTAGAAGATTTGTTTTGGAATGGCTTACAACTCCACCGTTGCATTCTGTAAGATAATCCAGATCAGACCATATGTCCTTATCTCATCACTAGTGATCACAGCCTTTAGGATTCTCATTGACGAGCTCCCGCATTTTCTGTGCGACTTTAAGGCACCGTATTTTCATCTTACGAACACAGCTTGAATATAAGCTTCATCTCTGAGTATCCTGGGTTTATACTAGAGTGTGCATAGACTGTGCTGAGTTCAACATCATCATCAGCAGTTTCTCATACTGTCAAGTGATGATTATTTATAGTCAAAGAACTTTTATTCTAAAGGGCATCTACATTTCGATTTTTGAGGTCACTATCTGCTTCCACCTATGAACCGATTAAACTATTTTTAAATTGTGCTATGTCCAATGCATCATCGTCAAAAGCTTGCTGAATCTTCCAAATTGTTTCTACTTGGGAAATTCGACATATTCACGGATTTAGTTTTATATGTGCACGAGATATATTATGTAGTACTTTTATGGTTGATTACTTTGATGTTTTGTGATACAATAAAACAATTTTTGAATATCAGTGTAATAAATATTTAAAATAACTATAATTTTTGGATAAATATTTAATAGTATTACGTCTGCACACAAAATCTTGCTATCTTGGGTGGTTTTATTAAGTTTGTATTACCCATTAATATTTATATGAATAAAATAAAGAGCCTCAAGCCTGAAAGAAGGGACCTCTGAGCAAAATTTGTCGGCCGCTTCACACCCTGAATTGAATGGGACACTGATGACTATCTGAAACGTTAAAGAGCGTCCTTATATAAAACGAATAAAAAAAAAAAAAAAAAGGAACAAAATATCTTAATGATTTGCAAATTGTCTATACTTTTATTTTTCATTGCCTTTGGGGAGAAATTGTGCATATATGCCTAAAATTTTTCTTCTGATCTTGTAAATTAACTTTTATGTTATACAAATCAATATGCTATTAAGAATTCTATTTTAAGGAAGAGCTATACCTATAAATAAGACTTTTTTTATCAAATGCGTTCAATCGGGAGTTTTTTTGCATCAAAATTATTAGACCTAGGAATTTCATATTTCACAAAATATTCTGTATACCTTTAATAAATAAAAATATAAGAAAGAATTTAAATTTTAAGAAGTAAATTGTTTTAATTTTATTCCGAAATCAAATGGAACAGTTCACATGGAAATTACAAATGCGGTACATATATGAATTTTAAATATATAACCATCATAATTGTTAGAGGGAGAGGGGTAGAGAAATCTCTTGAGGTTTTGGTTTTCTAAGATGTTGATACACATGTAATTTCACGAAACATTCTGATAAGAGATATTGCAATAACAACATTTTGATGTCAGAATTCTATCTAATAAATAACTTCACCACTGCTGTTTCTTTCTCCAGAATTTCCAATATTGCATACCACAAGATTTTAAAGTTTTAGCTGTACAGCTAATATAAATCGAACATAATTAGGAAGGATTTGGGGTGGTAAAAATAATGAAATTGTTTAAAAACTATATAATATTGTCAGTATAAGTGGCCAAATAACTAAGGTCACTATTGTAATAATAATAATAATAATAATAATAATAATAATAATAATACACATCAGTCAAAACATGTGTGCACTAGTACAAGGTAGCAAATGAACAGCTGCTGAGAATAGAAAAGGAAAAAAATATTATACATTCATAAACAACCCACCGCCAAGATCGATACTTCCAAAGGATTGCTTTTTCAGAGCATGTAATAAACAATAAAGCTTCTCGTTGCGCACATTCTTACATACGCTACCATATAAATATTTTTGATCAGGTTGAAATACCTAAAACTGGATGGGCTACCAGTGCAAGACAAATTATATTCATTCACGTGAAACAAGAAGTACAAAATTGTGCCAAAAAGCATTTTCATTTTCTTTTGCTGTCTCTTGGTATGATGATACTTGATATGACCTAGCCATCCTTCTATCAAATTAGTCGATTTGTTTAAGTTGTGTGTGTATTTGTTCAAATGCTCTTATAAAGGAATGAAAAGAAACCATAAATAAACACAAAAGTTGTGTGCCAGTGACTAGATTCTCTTATACGGACAGAAAGCAGTTGCAAAGAGCAGCTCAGGTTCTATTCAAACTTACAACAAAAATGTAAAGATTATGTCGATGAGTTGAAATGGGCAGAAATGAAACGCTAGAATCTAGTACAGTTTCTGAGGGAAGCAAACAAAATAAGTTGATAAGTTAACATTTTAGAAAATACAGCGTTGAGTTCAGCAGGGAGTACATGTCAAAATAAGAAGAAAAATATCAACTCATAGATCCTAACGATAATACCTTTTCAGATATGTGTCAATGTTTATCACAACCTCTTTTTATATAAAAAAAATTGACTTCTATGGAGACGTTGCTCTATCAGTCTTGTAGATGGGTTTTCACACAATGAGGCACTCATTTTCTATGCATCGTATATCGGATCAAAATGCTTCTTGTCTGAATCTGTCAGTTTTAATTGTTATTTTGACGTTCCTTTATAAGCCTGGAAGCCAGAAGTTCCTGGGTACATTTCCTCTACATGGTTATTAAGGATTCATATTCTTACAATACAGTATCTCGTATTTTACGTAATTCTCTTTATGGTTGTAATTTGTTTGTTTCTGCAGTTATAACACGGTGCTTTAGAAACATAATGCCTTATCTGAAAATTTAATCAGTTTATTTTAATACTACGTTTTGAGTAAATATATAACTTTAAAAAAGTTCTGTCCTAAAACATATATAACATTTATAAAATTGTTGAATTTTTCACCCATTTATAATATTTCTGGTAAATGAAAAAATGCATACGTCCAATAACACAAAAAACCGGTAATGTCGTTAGCAAATTGGATACGTTTCCCCCAAACTTTTGAGTGGAAGTGTACTTTAGATGTGCTCACCACAAAATGACCCTCGATCGCTGCTAAGTGCAACACAAAAGCAAGCAAACCTACAAAGCGTTCACTCAAATACAGCTGACAAGGCTTCGCCCATCAAATGCAGGACCACCACTCTCTCACTTCGTTCGAGATGTGTTTCAAAGAACAGTCAGTTCCTCCTCTTCAGCTCTCTGTCTTTTGACTGTCAGAGGCTCGAACCAGTATAAAATAAGTGATGTTCAGAAGGCAGTGGAGAATGAAGAGAAAATGTCGTAGACAACAGTTGCGATTTTTAAACAGAAATAACAATTATATACAAAGTAAACTTTTATAAATGTTTCAAATTAGCAATCAATAAATAATTTAGAAGCAGTTCCAAATGTTATGATAGTATAAGGAGTGTCTATTTAATTGCACATTAAATTTGTATCTAGAATGGAAATGCTTTCATATGAAAATAATGATGACCTTATTGCTTCGGAAACGGGGAGATGCTTTCTTTTATTACATATTCCTTGGAAATAAATCAAATCACAAACACTTAAAAGGTAAATTTAACTCACCATCATCAATCAAGAAGATGCTGAAACTGCCTCCCTTCACTTTCCATGCATTTCTGTTATCACTTACGAAATTATCCATTACCCTCTGCAGTTACCTCTGAAGAGTGGAAGAACTTTTTCGTAAATATTACTTTTCAGTTTATTGAATGCATGTGCATTTGTCTTGTGCACTTTTTCTTTAATCCCCCAAGAGATAAAAGTCGTACGTGGTTAAATCGGGGGACAGGAAGCCATATGCCGTTAATGATGATTCATTCGTCAAATATTTCATAAATTGCACGCAAATAGACATGGTCTGTATATGCCGTTGCAGAGTCCTGTTAGAATGTCGCGAACTACTTTCTCTCCAGATTATTCACGGAAAAATGTTTGCAAAATATTCTTCACACACTTATCACTATTAATGGTTTCTTAAAAAAATACAAAATTCTCTCGCCGCTAATGGAGCACCGGATTCCTAACTTTTGATCATGTAGGGGTTCCTCGTGAAGCAGGTTAGGTTTTTCTGAACTCCAGTATCGATTGTTTTGTGAATTAACATACCCACTTGTGCGAAACCAAGATCCATTCTTAAAGAAAATTAGATTAGGGCAAATTTCTGTGTCATACAACTATTCAAGATCCATCCACAAAATCTACTCCTGGATGCAGGGTCACCCGGTTTAAGATCTTGCACTACGAAGATTTTATAGGGTTTTAATTTCAGTAACTTTGTGGCCACTCGAACAGAGAATAAGAACTTTCTCTTTGTTGAGAAAGACGTCGAAGTGTTTTTAAGGAAACGTTCCTGAGGAATCCAATGTTCCCTAACTTTTATTATATGAGTGCTGTAAGAACACTTTCCGTTGCACGAAATTTATCAATATGTGAATCGAACTTCCACTTAGAAGTTGAAAATTACTCTTGAAACAATCTCCGTACGTGACTAGGCGACTCTGTAAGCACGTAAAAATCGCAAATGCATACTCTTGGAGGAACAGAGTACATTAGTCATATTAACGTAATTAATGCAATATTGCCGCCTAACGAATACTTACTGCGCTGTCACCAGCACTCAAGAACACGTACATACTTCCTGCTGTTCGTACTGTTAAACTCAATGCTAAATCAATATTGGCTGAATAGTGCATAACTAAGAATAGTCCTGTACTGACCTCGCCTCGGCTCCCCGGCCGGCTTTGAGACTTGGGAACGAGACGAGAACTGCAGAACTCGATCAACCACTCCCAACTGCATGTTACTACCACATTACTATGTTTATTTTTTTCCTGAAAACATGTTTTTTCGGTAAAGTTCCTGCTTATTAATTCAATAAGTGTTATGCATATGATTATGTTTTAGCTACCTTCGTTGCAGTAAGTAAGCACAACAACTCATTCCTTTGAAGTTTTCTCATACAGTAGACACTTTTTTTAGAAACTGACAAACTATCCACATATTTGGTGTTTAATTCAGGCAATTTGGCACCTCTATCTTCGCTGTTATGAGAAAGAGGTTTGACCTAGGCCAGTGCGTTCATAGAGACAGGCTATAGCTAACAACCAGTGCAAAATTTTTCGAACACATATCTCGACATGATATTATTTATGGCGAGTAATTCCGCCCAAGCCCAGAGTCTGTAAATAACGTTTCCAGGTAGGAATATGCCAACTCCAACATTCATTGCGATCTGATAGCGAATTTGCGATACAGGAAATGTGATGCCAAGATGCCGTAACCGTGGTCAAAAATAATACGAAATAATTTTGGGCAAGGAGAAAGAAGTGTTAAATATAGTGGAACAACAATCTAGCAGTCGTGATGTACAGATATCACATTTGACTACGCTAAGGACAATCAGTAGTACTCTTACCACATTCTTACCACACTCCTGTCACCGAACTATTATTCCGAACACGTGAGATGTTGTGAATAGCTATTAAATAAATGTGTATAAAATGTACCTTTTCTGAGCAGTCTCCTGGTTACAGACGAAGCTTTTTCACCCGAAACTGTGTAACAAACTTTCACAAACCCACACATGCACTTTGGCCAGAGGATTTTCAACACACGTTGTCTATTGGTTGGTAAAATTGAAGACTTTCTTATTGGGCCTTTTAAACTTCCACGTCGTTTGTAACGAACCAGAGATTTTTGCAATATGATTTGCCGAATCTTTTGGAGGATGTACCTTTGCAGACTAGAAACATAATGTGGTTTCTTCATGGTGGCGTTGGCGATTTGAATTGTCCTGCCAGTACTCCAGATTTTATTTCGCTAGACTTTTAACTTTTAGGTGACAATGAAAGTAAAGTTTACAAGTGCGAAATACATACTTTGGAGGAGCTTCCTCAGCGCATCTTCCAAGCAGCTGAAAAAGGAATTTTCGCAAGAATGCGACACAACTGGCAGAAGAAATGTGAAGCATGCATACAAGCTAAGAGGGCATTTTTGTTGCGGTTAGATGAAGTAAACTCATAATGGGCAACTGTTAAAGATTTACTTGTGTATTTTAATAACATTTAATCAAATCCGCAAAAGAATGATTATTTGTTTTCTTATTTTCTATTCGCTAAACTGTGTACCTCACTATCTTTCACGAAAAAAATCTTGTTTGAGAAAAGACCAGATGAACAGCATAGTTCGAATTAACACAAATTGACATCGCATGTGCATAGTGTCCAAAGACGATGACTACATATTAATTTTAATTTTTAAGCTTCTGGACGTAACACTTCATAAATTACAAATAGCAACGATGAAAGGTCAGAGGCAGATTCTGTAGGTCAGTGACACGGACCTCATGCGTGCACTTGTTGACACTTGAAGTGTTCTGCGGCGTTGCCAAACTTTGAAACTGAATTTATAATTAACCAAGCAATCTTTTTTTCCCTATACTGTAACCTATCGTGCCCTTCAATCTGCACGCTTATTTCACTTCCACGTTGTATTTATAGTATAAGGTGCGGTCCATAAGTTTCCGGCCGAACATAGAAGAACATAGAATATGTTCTGATATTCGTGCTACTTGATACATGCTTCAGGAGTGTAAACACTGCATTTTCTTTTCCGCGTTGCCATTTGTTTGCTTTGAGAAGCTTATATAAGTCGAGCACAGTTTGATCTTCAAAATTGAATATAAAGCAGTGATAAGTGATATTGAACAACACCTTGACAGTGTGTATGGGGAAGCTTCCGCTTCAAATTCCTTAAGGAGAACGCAGGGAGAGATGTGTTGCATAAGAAAACATTAACAAGAAAGTTTGAATGACAGGCGTCTGAAGACAAAACAAATAGCTGCAAGGTTGGGGCTTTCTAAAACAACTGCCCGTCGTATCCTTCATCAACAACTAAATATGCATAAGATCAGTGCAAGATGGGCATTTCTTTCAGCATTTCGAATGAAAATACGCATGGAATGTTGTCATAAGTTTTTGAACTTTACCACGATAACGAAAGAGTAGTAGTATTGGAGTTTAGCGTAACAAAGGATGAAACTATGATCCTCTATTAAGGGGTGGAGACTGAGCACTTTCATGTTTTAAACTGCTGTGGTTGATCATTTAGTTACAATTTCAGTTACTGTATTTTTCTAAATTATCAAATAAAATATTTTATTGAATGATTTCGTAAATAATGAATGTATTATTTTACTTATAGTTCAACAAATGTTGGACCTAATTGATGTCTACATCAAATATTTAAGTATAAAACTTGTTTCGTTCATTCAGCGTTCACAGAAAAGTGTGTTACGTTTGTAGAGTTAAAATTTCCGCTGCAAATAATTGTCTTAGGAAGTAAACACCAACATCAAACATTAATAATATCCTTGTAATGCAATTGGTGCGAGGTAATCGCGGCTGCTTTCCGACATTCAGTACGCAACAAAACGGTACTGTGGGGCAGCGGTCACATTTCTCCTCCACTGCGAACCTACATAACATCCATAACATTCCGGTAGCTATAAACTGTCATATGTCTCTTTTTTCCAAACGGTTTCATATTAACCTGCAAAAGATCCAGTAAAAGTGTGATATCTTTTTCATTGTACTCTTTGTTCATTGAGAGCTCTTTTTGATTCGCAGATGATACCAGTACCCCTTCCGTCCTCGCTCCTTCGCTGTCTCCTGAATAAATAAAGATGACAACCTTACACTAGAGAAATAATAAAATCATCAAATAGATCACAATAAGTTATCATTAGGTAAATATAAATGCAAATAATAGATCGTGACGTTAATTTCCATAAAGAAATATTTATATTATTTTGTGAACTAAAATTTAAAATAACGCAGCTTTATATATATTTAGAGTGTATTTAAACAATTTGTTTACTTTTCATAATTTTAACAATATTTATTTCATTTATTGGGGCAAAAACGCCTAATGCATTGTTTACAGAAAATAAACTTTTTCATTTCAATGGAAAAGATGAAATTGGAAGGGAAAATAATTTTCCAATCAAGAAACAAAAGTTGACATAACGAAGTATCTGAGAGGAAAAGTAGCAAACGAAATAAAAAACTATAACCTTCATTAGGTAGCATAGCTGATATCATATGTTCATTATACGGAAATTCTAATTGCCTTAATGACGTAGTTTTTGTGTTGTAATGTGAGAACGTTGGAAGCAAATTGGGGGAAAATTCCACCTACGTCTAATGACCGAAATGAAGAAAGCTTTATGTAGAAATAAGAGATATTTTTGAAAATAATGGTGTAGAGAAAGATATAAAACGAAAATAAGCAAGAAATGAAGTAACAGTAGAAAACTGTTACACTGCGAAAATAAAAAACAACCCAAATAAAATTAAAAAACATAAAAAGTAAGAAAAGAGATGGGATAAAATAAGTTAAAAGGCTGTCAAAATGAAAGAAATTAATGATATAAAGGAGGAAAAAAGCAGAAAGGGGCATGGAAATAACGTTTCAAAACAAACACGAAAGTGAAGAAAAATAAGAAAATTGGAGAGAAAAGAGGAAAAATAAATAAAGGAAAAAAGCCAAGAAAGAAATAAATAAGAAGGAAGGGTGCAAAATGATTGGGGAAAATTTTAGACTAAGAAAAGAAAGAAAAAGCCTGAGATGAAAGATTTTGTTTTATATTTCTAGCACTTTTAAGACAGCAGAAGTGAAGACAGCGACTCTTAAACTAATAGCCGTATCTATAGTTTCAAAATATCACATCGAACCAAAAATAACCTGAAAGTTCTCGAGAGATCTGTCAGACTCTGCTCCCGTGTTTTTCAGCTGATTGATTGAAACTGCCATTCGTTTCCATTAGTCGAACCTTGTCTGTCAGTCCTGCGAGCATTACTTCCCTTTCACAACATTTTTAAAGTGACAGCCCTACTGCATTAGAAGAGTCTAACAATAGAAGTTTGTTCCTGAAGCTAGATATTGCTCAGTTGTATATATTGCAAATGTAGCCTTGTTTATCAAAAGATTGTTGGAATAAATGATCAAATAGTTACTTTCGGAGAAAGTGCCTATTACTAAAACTTTCTCCCTGTATGTAGTATTTTAAATTTTTATTTAAAAATTATTTCTTAAATTTTTGTAATATTTATGAAAAAATTATAATACAATTATTGTCATTTAAATGAGTGTTCATTTTAAAGTTTGGCTTCTGGGCGATACAATGGGGGGTGGACCAAAATAAATGTGGTACATATATACATTTAAGTTCATTTTCTCAAATATCCATCAGAATTTAATAAAATCTTAAAATATGTTCATAACAGTGGTCTCTTGGTAGCCTTCGTTGAAGCCATGACTTCTATAACCGAACAATTCCATTTTAATAGTTTTTGAGAAAATGAATAAAAACTGAATATCTCTTGAAAATTACAACTTAGAAATCAAACCTTTTTAGTAATAATATTTTGCTTTTTAAAAATGTGGACAAATATCATAATTACAATTACCACAAACCAGTAATATATTCATTAAAATGTTGGACTTTTATTGTTATGGAATTCATTATTCTGTATCATGATTTAGGCACAAAACCTTTGATTTGTTAGGATTTGAGAATTTTATTTTATTTGAGGGATGTGCTCAATTCGCATGCAACAATGATTGAAAACGAAACAAAGTGATTTTTCACAAATCCAGTCTTTATTTTACTTAATAAAAGAAATAACAAAATGTGACTGTATCTCTTCCCTTCACTTAGACGGAGTGTTACACTTCACTTTCTGGGTCTTTACCAGACTGGTTCAGAAGTAGTCTAAATGAGATTGCCTTTCATTGGGGAAAGATGTTTCGTAATGTTTAGCAGTTTTCACAGGAATTTGTGCAAGTTCTCTGCAGTTTAGTTTCGTCAAACTTAGGCTTCCCTCTGATTAGGAATGTATAGAATAATAATAGAATAAATATCTTCCTATCTGTTAGGATATTTGATCTGTATTCAGTTATTTTTTTCAAATGACATTTTCCATTCTTTCGTTTTTTACATACGAAATAGATTTCAATACTTTATTAAAATCGTCTTAAAATACTTGATCATACTCTGTTTTATCATAACTATGATGTTTTTTGGGTGGGCGGAAGGAATGAGTTCCTGTTTACGTTTACTTATCTCTATTTGAAGGAAAATCTCGATTACGTGCCATGTACAAATGCCTTCGTTGAGTATACATGACGAATGTAGACAAATTTACCAAGATCAATTAGATAACTGAAATGCATAAAAATGTTTTATTTCTCTTTAAACCGCTTTCCAGTAAACCACGTGTGTGCTTATGAAAGTAGGTCAGCAACTGCCAATTTGTGTTATTTTGAATATGAAATTATAAGAGCTCAGACACTCACAACAGTTATATAAAATACATACGGTGCCAAACTATGGATTTGTGGAGTTATGGGAATCACGGCTTCAATTGTTCTTAGCCACCTGATAATTTTTCATCAAGAAACTTTCACATCGCTTGAGCATTGTGGGAAAGAGCTCCATTTTGTTGAAAAGGAAGTCTTCATCATTAAGCATTAACCGTAATTGTGATATAGCAACGCTCTTCAGCATATTAAAATGCAGGTCTTTTTAACAGTTGTATTCCTGTAAATAAAAGATTCGGAAAAAATAACAACAAAACGGAAATCCTCGATTGATTCAATTGTTTAGTTGTTTTTTACAATAATATGGATCGTTTTCTTACTTTGGCTGATGCAATTTCAAACCTACGCGTTGCAGCAGACCATCCAGAGATATATACAATTAAATAGCTTATTAAAGGCTCCGATTTTGATTTCTATGCACTCTGAATAAATATCAGAGCAGCAAATGCACATTATTCATTTTCAGGAGACAGATACATCACTTTTTGGCAAACTAATATGGATCTTATTTGATCATATTTAACGCGTAATACGTAAATTGTTAATCTATGAGGTGTAATCAAATGAAATAGGATCGCCATACATAGAATCAAGGCACTCAACGTTGGTAACATTGCTGTTTACAAACAATACTGCTATCTACGGGGAATTAGGCAGCATACTCGTTTTTTATTTAGTGCGTCGAATTTATGATTGGTAGCGAAGGATACGTGTATCATCCTAAAGTCAGAAATAGAGGTGAGACATAAATCAGCTGACAAAACTGATGACTGTATCTCTAGGTCATCTGCAGCAATACTATAAGGAATAGTATTCGTTTCACACCTTAACGTCAGTGGGGATGAACTGTGGTGTGGAGCAAAATGTAAACCCAGCAGTGGAAATACACGAATCTTCCCCTCCAAGGTTATAAATACTGACTCCGGGAAAGTCATAGTGATATTATTCTTCGATTGTGAATACTCGCTGCTTTATACTTTTTCTCGAACACGGGACATAGTATGAGAGCGCTATAAAGACACTGCAGAAACTGAGGCCAGCCAAAAGATCAAACGATATTATCCCGATAACGCTCGATCCCATGCTTTCCAACTGGTAAGGAATATGCTTCAGAGATTTAGCTGTGAAATACTATAGCATCCTCCCTACTACCCATATCTTTCATTGTGATTTTCACATTTTTGTCGACCTAAAGAGAGACAAGCATTGGATTGTGAATTCGTCAGCAGTTTAAAAAGCTTCTACAAGAATTTCATTCACCGTCTTGTCTTCCGTTGGGATGTATGTTAACATCTATGGGGATATTTTTGAGGTAATAAATAGGCATTGGTATTTTTGGCACCGACCCGTTTTCATTTATGCAAGCGTATCAAATTCATTAATCAATTAGGCTTTTCAGCATTTATTTCAGTGTTGTTTCAACCGATTTTAGTTTATCGCTGGTTAACTTACATCATACTGAATTATGTGAAATATAAAGATTAAATAAAACTAAAATCAGGAACATAAACAATTCTGTACAAATTGATAGGTGCTTTTATCCAACCAAGTATTTTTTATAAAAAGAAGCTGCTCTAACTTTATGGTCCCAGATCTTCGTATGTGTGTATATTTTGTGATGTAGTTGTTTTTTAATTTAGACTTTTATATATTATTCCAATGCCGTTAATGTAAACTAACTCATGATCGATTTTAACCGTGGCATTGTTCATATTAAAATTAAAAAGTGTACCACTTTTGGAAGTTACATTCTCTGAGTAGGTTGAGCTATAAAAGCATCCTATCAAAGTTTTCGTTTTTATAAGCCAAATACAAAGGACATGTCCCCTATTTAGTATTTCTGGCTATTTCGTTACCAGTTTAGAGACATACTATATTGCTATGTTTCTCACAGTTCAGACGTATTATTGAATTTAATAATTTTCAGTGGTTTCTTGTTTAAGAAAGAAATAGCCCACCTGACAGAGATATTTAATTTTTAAAAGCAAACTGGCCTAAAGGCACACAGCTATCTATCTGTGTAACCGATACAACATGGATATTTAATCGTTCACGTTGTACCTCCCTTCAGAGGGAACAGATAGATTCCTGCTCCCTTTTACATTTACTGCTATCAAATAATAATACTCCAATTAGCTTAAATGCACTCCATCACTCTTCCGTCCAATTAATGTACATCTCACATCTCCAATCAGCTGAGTGTGGACTTGACTCCGTAAGACCCCCGGGTTTGGCTTCAAAGTAATCACTTATTTATTTCCTTAGAAAGAACCTAACTACTTAGGTGTTCCTTGTCCCTTTCTTTACCTCATCACTATGTTTTCCCGTTTCTGTTCTTGAAATGTTGTAGTTAAAGTTTCACTGTAACTTACAGTGATGTTAGCGGGCAATCTCAGGACCTAAATAACAGATATTCAAACTTATTCCATTAAAATGTGCTTGATTGCCCTGACAAAAGATATTCGACCAAACACGCACATTTTTCTTTCCTTGTTTTCTATAACAGTTGTTAACGAAACAAATTATTGATATCTGATCACCTTAACAGGATTTTTGGCTTCAAAAGGGATGGTGTTTCAGCGTATGCATTCAAGCAACTTATATTCAGCTGTTTGGGACAGCAAATATATTTTCTAAAAAATTCATACCGGAGGATCAAAATATATTTCCTCCGCAGAAACGGTAACGTAAATATCAGCGAGCGTTGCTGAATCGCCGTACATTTTTTCAAGCTAAACATTTCTACCTTGGTTACACACATAACATATTTGTTGCATCTTACGGGATTTTAGGGATGGACAAAATTTAGGAGTTATGTACCTTTCTTTCCTTTAATTTTCTCTAATACAGATCTTCGTTTGAATGCGTGGCCGGGTTAACGGGGCCGGCTTTACCTGTACTACACTGCGTTCTTTCTAACCGGTTCTGTTCCTCCTCCACTCTCATTCCTCCCCATGTGTCAGCTAATCAATTGGCCAGAAGTTTATGTGCTGTACAGAGGTTGAAACCATGTGTTAAGTTTTATAGTGTGTTAGTGCTGTTATAATGCAAAAAAGTTCGTATACTTTAAGTATGCACAATCATGTATGACAACCGACTCATGTAGAGAAGTAAGACGACGATTTATACACACATTCCCTGCTGTTCGTGCACCACACAGAGAAACGGTTCGTAATCTTGTGGATAGATCTAGGAAAACGGGATCTATTCTTTATAAGAAACCGAAAGTAAAACACCGTGTTGTTACAGAAGAAAAACTCCATGTTATGGAAGAAATGTTTAAAAAAAGTTCAAAGAAATCTCTGAAAAAAATTGCCGAAAATCTGCAATTTCACAAACCTCTGCTTGGAATGCCACCAAACTTTTAAAATTGAAACCTGTAAGATAACTGTAGTTAGAGTTAATTTCTGCAATTTGGGTGTTGGATAATGTTAATGTTAGCTTTGTTGACTCGCGTTTATTTATTTATTTTTTTTATGAACGAAGCGTCATTTACATGACCTCATGCAGCTACACAAAACAATAGACACAGAGTGCTAAAAAATCTTGTACACTCAATGTCATTGTTTGACCAAAAAATTAGTGTTTGGTTTCCTGTGAACGCTTACATAATTATAGGGCCTATAAGAAGAGAAATTGTTTCAGTTTCAGAAGAAGAATTAATGAGTATTAATGCAAATTTTCTTAAAAGGTGTGAGAGATGTGTGACGGCACAAAAACATCTTCTATGAGAAGCTATGTGATTTGTAGTTATAATTTGAATGAGAAGTCTATGCATATGAGTATCCTACTCCGCCGGCAAACAGCGTCCTTCCCGGTGCCAAGCAAATCCCCGTTAAACCGGCCATGCGTCCAAACGAGGGCTCTGTATTTCTATTACGGAATAAACTACTAAGCTAACATTCAATCCATGCACTTCTCTACTTGAGTAATTATATTTAGTATAATTTATTTTGTCTGTTGGTAATTCTGAACTGCTGAATGTAGTGTCAGTTCATGTAATTTCAGTCATTAAAACGAACGGAACACTTGTTAATTAAAATGTTTGCACAAATTATTTGTAGCACGTCCTTAGTATTGAGGTTTGCTAAATCAACTACTGCTTTTTACCCAACCCTTAAAGCATAGTTTGAGTAGTCTATTCTGAAAAATTATACGGAATAATATGTATATAAATACTGAAAATGTATTTTATTCATTCATATTAAGGGAGAAAATGCTTAAATTGTCTGCTTTCCATTTCCTTTAGTGCTTGTTTTGAAAATTACTCATCTATAACTACAGATTTCCTTGAGAAATGCAGGCGATGTTATTTTTCAATGTTGCCAGCACTGTGGACTGTTTTATATATTTATCTTTTAACGCTCTCCAAAGGCAAAGTTCACGGGGGATTGCGTTGGAGAATAGAGAGTGTGCACACACTCTTTTTGATAATTTTACCCTCAAACAGTGTATGAAGTATTGAAACAGTTGGAACAGGTTCTCTCCCGTCAGTTAATAAGGCAGAAAGTCATTGCAGGTGGTTAAACTCACTGATACAATGGTTATTAAGTCACCCCATTTAAACGAATATTTTATTCGAACCTGGACTTGAGATTTTCTTGACAATGTCATTTACATATGATACTCAACATTCTTTCCTTTTGACAATGATCACAATATCAAACGTGATACTCATGATTTATTTATTTATTCAATAAATCAATATTCATGCATAACTATTATGGCACATACACTTCATTATGTACGTGTTGATATCATTGCAAGCATATATACTGCAATATGTCCCGGGAAGGGTCATCAATATAGGTGTTAACATATGATTGGAGGGGTTGCGGTAGCGCATGTACGGTAAGACATGACGTTATGGTTTTGAAAGATTACTTACCCGTAAAAAAACAAAAAAAAAAAAAAAATATTGTCCTAGTGCTTCTGTCCCAACCGGCAGCGGAGAGAGCCGAAGTCCTCAGTTCCGAACGGCAGCGGCAAAAGCACAATTCTAGGAAATGGTGGATCGTCTTATGCTTTTAAAACTATAAGTTCGGTGCCAGGCGGAGAGAATAGTCAAAAAGTACAAAAGGAAGCAATCGTATGCCAGAAAGGAACTTTGTAGGGAACATGTAAATCACAAAGAGTTTAGTAATATAGAAAAATACATATTTTAACGTATAAGTGTTTATATTTTTGATACTGTATAAGGGTCATATTTCTTAATGTGGAGTGATCATAATGGCTTCTTTTCCATCTTGCAACAAAGAAGGTGTGATGACGTTGACTTCAGTTGTATCAGTTTTTGCAAGGGGAAGGCAATGAGACGTCTTCTTTATTTTTGTAGCATTCTGTGGAAAAATGCTCCTCTTTTGGGACATTTCTTTAATTTTGGACATGAATACTAGTTCATGTCGGTTGCAACGCTGATGACCTGAGATGTTAAAGAGCGTCCATAAATAAATGAAATGTTGGTTGCAAACTGCGGCTAATGTTACCTTTAAGCAACATATACGGGAGACTTTTATCATTCACACTCCACGCTTACACATACCAAAGCTAACACACGCTGACATTTTTAGGGTAAGTGAAAGATTAAGCTCATTTCCGCCTTCTTCTCTAAGTAGAAAGGAACAGAGTCCTGTAAGGTCATCTATGAATAGGATGCTGGTTATTAACCCAGATATGTAAATTAGGTATTAAAATAAACGAATATGAAAAGATAATATCTTGGTTTATAAAGACAGTCAGCTTTGTTTCATTTTGATATTTAGTAGTTGATTGACAAAATGTGTAATAGATTAGGGGAGATTAAGATTGGAGTACCACCCTTCCCGAATGTTGCGTTATTAAAGTCTAATGAATTAGGAAATGAGTGAGAACTCTTTAGATTTAAATTTATTACAGACATAAATGGCGAAGTCGCTGGAAGGTTATTTGATAGCGTGATACTATTATACATATATCATTCTTTGCTCTTTTTATATGTGTGTTTTATAAACTATTGCACAGGGGTGTTAAATAAGTTATCTATGTGAATATTAATGTGAAACCTGACCTTGAAACTCGCCTCGTATTTTTCGTTGTAGTCTCATTTGACTTCCATACACTTTGTCCATTTCGTCTCCAGTGATTTAATCCCTTCGGATTTTAAGTCTTTGATGTCTTGGTTCTCCAACCAAACCATTTTCCCTCCTATATGACATCATAGTTGGAACACTTTCGTTCACGAAGGAATTTCTTCAGGTTTCGAAATAGAGAATAATATCTGGGGACTAGAATCTGAACTGTAGGGTGAATTTTCAGTTCCAAGTATACATAATCCTTTAAGTTTTTTCCCCTAATTGATGGCAAGGTACATTATCCGGAAGCAACAAATTTTCCTCTGTCGGTTTTCTACACCGTTTCTCCTTGATGGACTCATATAATTACTTCCCTGTAGAAGAATATGTGAACACATTTGACATAAATTCCAGCAGCAGAAAAAAAGAAAAACAAAAAATAACAACGTTTCCTATGACTTTTCTGGCTGATTGACACACACGGTGAGAGCCCCTATGCTTGTTAGTTGGAAGGTGTACTATTAACATATACAGCATTCAGCCTTTCTTGAATTTCTATAGTTTCTTCCCCTTGGTGTGGAATTTAATCACAGAACGAAGCTCCAAATCACTGACTTTTACTGTAGATCTGCACGCCATCCTCTTAGTCCCAGCGCATACTGCACACTGTTTGTTTCAACCAAGACATTTCCCAACCTGCATGTGGAAGCTCAGGTTCGGAAACAAGATATCAGCATAAGCCTGCCGCAAAGTAGGGTACATGACGTCAGAGTGAGGGGGATTTCAGTTTTTGGTTGCAATGCAGAAACCTTCTATTGTCTATCTCACAGCGCCAGATAAAAAATTAGGTTCTGTTACACTGTATGGTTGATGCTAAAGACAACTTCATGTCCATGGTAGCGAATATTCTTTCACTGGATACTACATACTGGAATAGGTAACTTATGAATGCCCGGTGTAGAAATAGGGGAATATAACTAAGGTACCAACTGACTTCTGAACTGTAAATGAACAAAAAGCTCATAAAGACGCAAGTGAGGTCGGTCTATCAAGAAATTACCGCATTCGTTACCGCAGCAGAGTAACCGGTTGGAAAAATAAGTGAGCTATCTGTGTAAACTAATTAAATTTAAATTATCACAATATAACAATTATGACAGCATCAACCATAAAATGGTTCTATTGTGCTTTTTAACATTTATATAAAATAACACGATTCTTTGCAAGACAAATATCTTACAAACTATAGAAGAATTATTGCAATAAAACTGCAGTTAGTGACCTTTTTTCTTTTACTTTTTGTTACAGGGTATCGAATAACTTTACTCAAAAAATAATCTTTTCCCCTGGAATTCTCTTTTACGGATATTCCCACTACCTAAAATAAACCTTTCTTTCGTTAATAGAATGAAAACTCAAGACTTTTCGAAGCTCCTGAAACAAGGGAAGATGCAAGTTTATGGATAGCAAATACACCATTTGCTTACCATTACCTTAACATTTACTTATATAAAAGAAAGTAACGTATAATTGAAATATTCGACAAAAGTAAAAGCTCTTTTAGTACTTAAACACTTCTAAAATACCTGGTTATAATGAAATTCCCATAAAGATATTTCATTTCTTCACTGAACATTACTTAAGACATTGTCTTACATTAAAGTAAGGGTTTTATATCACGTAAAAATTTGCATTGTATTTTGATTCGATTATGGTGAAGCTCTAATATAAAATTTCAAAAAGCATTGTCATGTATCTCTCAAAAGACAGGTGGGATCAACCAAGGGTTAATGCATGTTTCAAGGGAAAAGTGAAGAGCAACAAGCGAAGAGCACTCCAGGGTTTTCCCCTCTCTCGGGAAAGTAGTAGGGGCCGAAAAAATAATTCTTACACAATATTTATTAGGCAAAAATTAATTAATATATAATTTGTCTGTTAGCTTGAAAGTGATACTCATTTTGCTTCCTCCCTGAAGGAGGTTTTGTACCACTGGTTGAAACTTACCTTCTGATATTTTCATTTTTCAGGGCTTCATTAGCTCGCCGATTGTTCTTGTACCCTTTCTGTACAAATAAAGTATTAAGTCCTGAGATCTGGGGGACAAATTAGCCAGTTCCCTGCTGATCAACCAAATGTTGGCATATATTAAATCTATCATGTTTGCATGTCGCTTTTTTAAGGGAATCTGTTCCTCCCCATTTAAAAAATACATGGACCTAAGACCTTGATGGTAGTATTGACTCCGGCAAATGACTAGAAAATTTACCTACACACTTGTCATAAATTTCCTTAAGAGACACATCTCAAATTGTATATATA
Organism: Metallyticus violacea; assembly: GCA_030762175.1. Lineage (NCBI taxonomy): Eukaryota > Metazoa > Arthropoda > Insecta > Mantodea > Metallyticidae > Metallyticus > Metallyticus violacea. The sequence goes on along the minus strand of CM060833.1, from coordinate 49,827,684 downwards.
ATCATGAAGTTAACTTACACCTTTTAACTGTCATTGAATTGTTTATCAATAACGGACTTAAATGAGCATAAGCTCATATATCATGTTGGAATGTTCTTGTAGACAGCATGCGCCATATATTCCGATTGTTTACGAGAGAACGAGATTGGTAATTTTAATAAATGTGCTTAAAACTCTTGCCTGTTCTACATGATGCTCTTTTTTTTCCGTAAGGACCAGGACCTTTATCGCAAGGAAGCTTCTCAGCGTTTGTTCAACGTCTTCTTTAAAAACAATGAAGTTGAAAACAAAAAATTCTGCTTTATATTGTGAAACGTTTAAAATGACATGATTTTGTAAATATGATATTCAATGATCATATGGGTATAACGTAAAATTGTATTTTATAGTAAAATTGACAAACTAACAATTTCTCACTCTACAGAGAGGATAGGTCAAAAAGCAACTTTTTCTAATTCAATTGTTGAATGTGGATTAAGTTAAAGAATTTTTTTCCCCCATTTCTGTACCAGATTTTTTTTTTTTTTTAATTTTTCTACACAATTATCGAAGTTATTCAGGAATTTATCTTCGTACAAAACATTCCTGGGCTATATAAAGTGTCGTCGCTTTTCGTATAGCTATTTTAATATTTGTCGACATTGGAAATTTGCCTGCTCTGTATATGTTTCCTCATTTAATCAACTTATTAAAGAATGCGTTTGAAGTTTTTTTTTTTCTTTTAATGGTGTTTAACGCCCGTTTTTTACTACTGTGGCATTACAGGCGATGGACACTGATGACACATGAAATGAAATAAATTGGGAAAGGATTTTTAAGGAAGGAAACGTTCCAGGCCTAAGTTTAGGGTATCTCTCCGGCATTTGTCAGTTATGAGGACTGGGGAAAACTGGAAAAAACCTCAGTCAAGGAGGACGGTCCCGGTGGAATTCGAACCCCAAACCTCCCGCTCACGAGTCCGCGCCTTAACGACCTCTGCCACCCGTCGCGGTGCGTTTGAAGTTGATGAACGGTAACTTCGCTCTTCATCTTTCACAGGCGCCTAATCAGGAAATCATTTCCGCACTTCTTTGCGCTGAACAGGCGCAGTTTCCATGTGAATATGCAAATTACGTGTTTCAAAACGAAGCACTTCACACATCTCGTATTTCATTTTTATTCATTTTGTAGAAAATGTTAACACTAGTTTGTTTACACGATCGTCACAAGTAAATATGTTTTGGCGTCTGAAATTTTACAGCGCTTCCATCTAAAGGATAATACTTAACAACTATCATAATAATTTAGCCATATTCATAACATCTCTTAGTCAGGCCGAGAACTTTTAGAACACCCCTTGTATTTGGAAACTTTAGTTTTCTGAAAGAGTGCAATTTCTAATAAGGAAGATCCATGGCTGCATCAGAAGGTAGGGAAGAGGTATGAGACTAAGTACGGTACCAAAATATTAAAAATGGTATGTGACTTAATGCTCGTAGGGAAATATTGAATGCGAGATATTAAGGTATTTATTGCAGCTCGGTTAGGTGCACCTGTAAAAGCGTTGGATTTGCATTGTTGGAGGAGGTTATTTGGCACTTCAGTCTTACTTGTATCTACTCCGCCTGTTGAAGGACGGGTGAGGGAAACACCAGGTGGTCAAAATCTACGAGCGGTGAGGTACAAACAGTCCCTAACATTGTTTCTAGATAGAATACTCCGACGAGTCCTCAACCAAGGAATCCGATCCTTGCAAAGGGTCCCTTCCGTACCAGAAGACGGAGCAAAAACTTTCCAAAGCGCAAGCTACCGTCAAGTCGCACCAGTCCACTCCTCTGGCACTTTCTACTCAGTAACAGAAGCAACGAAATGAAATGTGAGAGCGGAAAAATCCTGGAAAGGAAAGGTCTCTCTCTCAGCATTCGTCTAAGCGACCAGGCAAACGGTGGGAAAAAAGAAAAAGAATCGGCCGCAAGTGATTTGAACCCAGAATCTTCGGAATGCGAGCTTCAAAAATTACCACCTGAGTCGTTCCGCTCGGTTGCTTGTAAATTGAACTTAGAATTAAAAGACTAAAGCTCGCGATAATTCCTTACAGCAAGAAAAAGAGAATTGGAAAGATGAAGGGCATTTAAGAAATAAGAAAATGGATAGAAAGATTTCTCTGTGAGAATTCTCATAGCTATGGATTATGCATTAGTTCCATATGTCCATAGCAATACCTGATCCGATATGAGCTGTTTTGAACTCGTAAATTATGTCAAGAAAAAAACAAGTTAAATTAACCTGTGAAGCCAGTAGTTTTAGTGACAGTTAATGATAAGTTTCCAGTATTTAGCCCATTATTTATGAATGAGATGCGAAATGAGATGGCCTTGGCAACTGTTACCGCTTTATTTCAAACCTAAAACATGATAAAACTCGACGCATAAGCGATATGAGCTTCATCTAACACAACGTCTCCTCCATGTTAAACAAGGAAAGGAGTGATGAAATGTGTTGATCCAAGCTGTCGTGACATGTAGGCGAGCACTTAACTTCACGATCCAGCCAGATGTGACAGCAACCACTTAGGTATCCCCATGGCGCCACTGAAACTCTTAAATCATAAATGGATCAAGTGCTTCGCTCGTACCAGGCTGTTGGTAATGTGCTCTGAAAAATAAGCCTGCTGCCCCAGAGATTCAATGCGATTAATTTTACGTTATTTATTCCCCACATCCTTGCAGTGTGCCCAGGACACTTCTTCTCCGGGAGTAGAACTTTCTTCAGTTTATAACGTCTTCAGTTTTTATTCTAATTCAATTTTTGTAGTTATTTTTGTCGGTGGGAACTAGCCACTTTACAGTACATGATTTCATTTACTTCTCGTCTATCCATGCACTCAGTTTTCTTGTTCCTACTATCTCAATTCTCAAATGACGTGTTCTCTGTTCCTAAAATTCTTAATTGTTTTGATATTTTTCTTTATACAAGGACAGAACAAAAATCTACAAAGAAATTACTAATAGAAAAATGGCTTAGCGCTAAGCATTTTGAGAATAAAAACGAATAGAAATGCAGGTATTGATCAACGATGCGATGTGACGTGTGTTCCATAGTCACCAAAGTAATTAGCGAAGACATAAGCTGCACTCACTCAATGTAGAGACCTTCATGGAAATTGTAATATGTTTGAATATTACAGCAGATAAAGAGTGATATGACTTATCGTTTCACGCATGAAGAGCTAACATTCACCTGAGGTAATGCATTGGTGCTACGTTTGGAACATTACTCCTGTGCTGCACTGAAGTAATACACAATAAATAATTTATTTAAGGTAAGCTCTTGTGTTTTCAATTCTCTTGACCATTCGTTTACAGTAAATATATTTGTGAGAGTTAACGCCTGCAGTACCGCATCAAAGCGTTCGAAAATATATGTTTCAATTCTTGAAGTGTCTGTTTTTCCAACTGCTTTCTGCTGGTAATTCTTTGTGCAACTTTTTCCCCTGCCCTGTATATCAACGCTTTCTTCGTATGTATATAAATTTCATAAAATGACAATGGCTATAAGAGTTCTGTTCAGAGATTTTTAAGGGAAGTATTAAAGGGAAGAGGGGTCAAAATCATATTTTGTTATTTGTATCATTTTAATATTTGAAATTTTCTGTTTATTTGATAATATTTTTATTAATGTTTCTTGGTTGTAAGTATTTTAACACATTTTAATTATGTCACTGCAGAAAGTATTTATTATTATTATTATTATTATTATTATTATTAATATTATTATTATATTTTTTGCAAGCACTTAATCAGTTAGAAGTCTATATCGCAGGAACTATTTGCTCTAGAAGGCTGTGGTTTGTCTTGAATGATAGAAAAGTTAATATTTCCTAAAATGGCAACATTTATTTCCATGACATCATTTTTTTTTCTGTTTTACAGTGTTGGAGGATTTTAGCTTGTGTTGCCCGTAAAAAGTTAGTTTTTTGTAAAAAACTTTTTTTGCAATTATTGAAAAACTACATTTTTTTGCACAAGTTTCCCATTTTTAGGATCTGTATAAGCTATCAATTTGAAAATTTTACCACACCATTGTTCATGATATTATGATGTGGATATATTATGATAGAACTAGGACAAATGGGATAATGTAAAGAAATAAAATCTTGGGGAAAAAATAGAAAAAAAAAACAATGGAAAATAATGTATAGTTTTCTTCAGATTCATGATATAGTAGTGCAAATATATCATCAAATTTACATTATGCATCTGTGTGTCGTAAAAGTTTCATTTCATTAGCTACAGCTAATAGTCCTTGAAAATAGTCCTTGAGAAAATGGGAACTGAATTTGGTAAATTTAACATTACAAGGACAGGCTTTTCATACACTCCTGAATTACCTGCAGCTAAATGAGCTTTACCTCCCTCAAAATATTCTCCCCCTCTGCTGATCACCTTGCCCAACGGCTCTGAACTTCTGAAAGCACTCCTTCTGACTTTTTGGAAATTGTACAAAGTGTTCTTTGCCAATTTTGTTTTTGTCTCCTAAAATGAGTCGAATGTTCGTTCTTTCATCCAAAATTTAAGTTTTGGATTTTAAAACAAAACTGCATGTGCAAAGCCAGGATATTATGCGCGGTAAGGAAGAACGTTCATTTTGTTTATCGCCAAAAGTCGGGTCTAAGCAAATATGAATGGTTATCGTGTTGCAGGATCCGTGAGTAGTCCCTCAGTATTCTGGATCTCCTCTCTCTCACGTTTTCCCAAATGTCTTAGAACACCAGAGATCCACAGTGTGACCCTCCGACAAGAAATTCGTGATCAATTAGTAAGAAATCGGTCCAGAGTACAGTAACTACGGCCACGTTTCATCACCAGTAATTCTATTGATAAATGTTGCTTCTGACAGATCGCTGTGCGGTTTTTACTTCTCTTCTCGTTCAGTAGTGAAGGGACAAACCTTGATGCAATACGATGTATATAACGTTTTACAGTCAGGATTTCATGACACGATTGCACAGAAGTCTTACACACTTCGGGCGAAGCCCGGAAATTCGGGCGTCGATTTTCATTGGTGATCTCAATCATTCAGGCCACTGAGCATTATCCGTTGACGTTGATCAACTACAGGGCATTAACCACGGACTCCCGGTCATTTTTAAACACCATATAATACTCACAGCACTTAGTATGGCTTAAAAATTATCAGGAATATGTCCCATAGCCAAAATCTGCAGTAATCATTTTGAAAAGTATAGTGAGAGAGATCTGGGGAAATTGATCAGAAAACTACGAATTGGTGAATCGGCAGTTTTCTGTCACCTTTTCTTCAACCATGTGAATAAATTCTTCGGATCATTCATTATCTTACATCATTATCACTCAGGACGTATGGTATGTAAGCAGCTGAAGATGGATTAAAGCTTTTCTACAGTTTTTTCCATAAGTACCACAGACGTTACTCGCACGCGACAGGATTCTCGATTGCAGCACACATTTTGAATATTTGCTAATAGCTGTGTGCCCGTCACTTTGCCACTGCTCGAGGCATACTAAATTCAGCTATACAGCTGTGTAAATATGGTGTTCCTATGGCGATTACTGTGCCCACTATATAAAATTTAATTTAACTTTGTAACACAGAAACAATCAGTCTATATAAAATTGGAGGCAACCTTTGTTGGGAACGCACATGAGTAACGACCGCCACGGGTGGCCGAGGTCGTTAAGGCGCGGAGCGGCGCGGCGCGGACGCGGTCTGGGTTTCGAATCCCACCAGGACTGTCCTCACTGACTGAGAGTTTTTCCTCAGTCCTCATAGATGGCAAATGCCGCGATGTACCTCTAAACTTGACCTGGGACGTTTCCTTCCTTAAAAAATCCTTTCCCAGTATATCATTTCATCTCATATATCATCAGTGTCCACCGCCTGTGGTGCCTCAGTAGTAAAAATGGGTTTTAAATATCACTCGAGAGAGAGAGAGAGAGAGAGAGAGAGAGACGAAGTTTCAGGTGGTCAATGCACACACTGGCGTTTATAAGAGACAGGCCTAGCGCTTTCTCTCACCTTTCCGTCAAAATATTCTCTAAGCTTAGCGAGACATTGGTTTGCAGCGAGTTATAGGATATTACGTTGAAATGTTTGCGGGTAGTGCAAATTAGCAACCTCCCAGAAGAGCCGCCCCTGTTCGAGTATAGTTCGCTTCAGTCTCTGTGTTAATAAGGATATTATAAATGTTATCTGAAGTAAAAGGCAGAGATGCTACCTAAAAGTACTTAAATGTAGGGAAAGAAACTTTACTGTTTGAAATACTCCACTATCCTGGAGGATATCTATTCTAAACTTCCGCGAAACAGGAAGGCTTAACCCGCGTACGCGATAACGCTGTAAAATCCGCAAGGAAGAGGCAGGAAGTTGCTCTCCGTAAACGTAGAAATTAGTGCAACATGGAGACTACTAAAATGCTTATCAGAATGTTCTACAGATAAACGCTGTATGTTTCTTCATATAATAAAATGCTATAGTGTTCCCATCTCTGTGCAAAATACGAATTGCCTAGCAAACTGTGTAAACAAATGATTAGCACTGAACACTTAAACTTCATTGTATACTTGGAGGTCTGAGGAGGGGACACTGCTATGAATAGTTTGGTTACTATTTCCACTTAATACAGTTGTAGTTCTGGTGAAATTTAATCGCCTTTTTATATATTGTGCATTACTAAATGAACATTTATTGGGAATGGAATAATGTTGAAATGTTTTAATGGGATTAAATACTTGGTGCATATTTGGAGCTAATCCGTCTTGTGTTTGACATTTTAGGCAAACTGAAAAGTTTATGTAATACTTTCGGGTTGTTAGGAATATTGAATAAATATGAATAATGTTATATGTTTATGCGCACAGTGTCCTAATGATTTAAATTTATTACCAATGATCTCTACTGTTTGCGTCTATCGGATTAATTTTTTGATCCATAGTACATGGTAAAGAGTTTTCAAACTCATTTGAGTTAAGTCTTGGGAGAGATGAAAGTTAATGTTAATGCAAATTTCTAAGTCACTGCTTTTCCATTTTATGTTTAAATATTTAAATAATTAATTATGCTCTAGTAATTTTCTTACTGGATATTCTTGTAATCTCTGAGAGTTGAAAGTTAAAGTTTTATTTTATTTTTTATTTTTCATTAATTATTTTTTATCCCATTCAAGGATAGGTGTTAGTCCATTTCCACATCAAGAGAGACTCTCTGACATTCACACGTCATTGTTTATCTGAAATGATCAATCGCACTTCTGAATTTGAGACCTCATCTCCACCGCTTTGATTATCCTATTTATTGGAACTTCTTATTGTTCTATTTTTTCTCCCGTAAGTAAACATGGGAAGCTCCATCATCTTGTAAATTGCATTTGCGTGCATCTCTCTCTCGCTTAACCTTTCAGTGTAGATCGAATGGTGCCGCACCTTCTATTAAACTTATTAAAAGAGCACATAGGTATATATGCGGTGTCTTCAAAGGGCTTGAAAAGTTATTATATATAGATTTAATTAAAAAAATCTCAATTTACATATTGAGAGATAATTTTATTATCAATGTTGGTTAAACATAGATTCCTCCTCTGACCACTCAAACTTTGGAATTTCAAATACCACCCCTACCTTTTGATGTCTAAAATTTTAAGAGGGTGCAAGTGTTATCACATATTTTGTTCTTTTTATCATTGTCTGACTACCTGGATTATTGTTATTGTTTGAATTTGGACAATTATTTCTACTACAGTAAGGTTATTTGAGTTATGGGCCACCTGAGCTCGACTGCTTACTGGGAAAGTGCAGCCACTTTAACCTGAAGAAGAGAGCTAGAGTCGCCTTGCGTAAAGATACTAGTTCCATTTAAATATTTATATTTTTACTGAAAACGTTAAATGATACTGTATTTAAAATTGGTAATAATAAGCTCTTATCTCTGTTGTAACCGGTGTTGAGAATGATGCCCCTCAGCGGCAATACATTGCTGGCATATGCATAGGAAGTTCCAGATTTTCATCTTAACTTTTCGTCCATATGAACAAGCGGAACACGACTTTTGTCATTGAGAGATCCTGTTTCTCGTAACTATTTAACAAGCTGGCGAACAGTTTCTCTACCTAGAACTCACTGCCAGGATATTTTCTTGCGAATCACCTTACTACTTCTCTGCCAGATTCCTGCCAGATTCCGTTTTCACACAACACACACACACACACACACACACACATAACTAACGAAGAACGATGAGCACAATAAGATAAACTAGTGGAAATACGGAGCAAAATTGAGAGCACAACCACTCCCTACAATGCCTCCCTGGAACTAAATACAAGCTGCACATGCATTGTACGGCCTTGACGACTGGCTTCTGATGCAGCCGCGCTCTGCCAGCCCATATTTCAAAATATTTCATATTTTTATTGTACATATTCGGAGAAGTTCAGGCTTACTGTTGCAATCTCCGAGAGATGAACTTCTAGTATAAAGTATGATAAGGATGCGATTAGTAAATAATTCCACAAATTGTTCATTCGCTGCGAGCGTAAAAGAGCACGATAATCATTTAAGTCTTACATTATATGATAACATTTATGTCCAAAATAGTTTGAAATACCTTTATATATATATATATATATATATATATATATATATATATATATATACCACATTTCTTGAAGATTTCGTTGATAGGACCTTTTGAAAGGCATTGTTGTATTATCGATTAGTTATATACTTTCCGTGCTAATTTCATTGAACAATAATGTATATATATGTATATATATTATAGTTTTCATTTCAAAGTATTCAGTTTAAATACATATATTTAATTTAAACATAAAACACTTCAATTTTGCTTTATGAGTGGGAGCTTTAAAACCAATGTTGGCAGCCTTGAATTTTGATTTTTAAATTTTAAACAGGATTCAATTATATTTTTTCATCATTGCCTGGCAACGTGGCTGTCTTAACTGTTGTTTGAATTTGGACAGAATAATGCTATAAATTTACAAAACTAATATACATACACTCTAATAATTATGTTTTGATAATTCATTTCTTTAAGTTAGGTATACTCTAAGAAAAAAAAATGTAAGCGGATCAATCAGGAATTGCCAAATTTCTTTACTTTGACATGTACAACATATCCTCTATGTTGGACATCCCGAATCCTGAATCCACTTATGGTTGGTCACAACTGGGACATTTTCTATTTTTAATGTGTTGCTGATAACTTATTTAAGCTTTGTTGACATTTAGCTCTAAAGCTTTAAATGTGTCATTAGTAAGCACACAGTACTGAAATATCACAAGGATGCGATTTTCCCTAACTGGCTTTCTGTTACCTGTTTGAGTTTTACAACATTTGTTTCTGTTCTTTGCAATGGGTCATTAAGCACAGTGGTATAGAAAGGTTGAGATTTTCTTTAATTTTTATACTCTGTTGTGTTTCTTCACTTCTTTACAAAATTGTAAAATTGTTCACGTTTTTCCCAGAAAGTACCGTGTATGTACATAACTGTAAACTTATTGAAGCAAATAATAACATACCTAAAATAAGCAGCGTGGTCCTCAGTTACTGTTGAGGTGTGAAGTGCAAAATTTTATTTTTATTTTGTGTGCAGTTTCAATATGGGTAAGCGTAAGTTAGTGAAATTAACAATTGAAAGAATAAAAAAGTGGTTGATCGTCGTTTAATGATGTGAGCTGCAGAAGAGTTCGAATGTTTAAATCTACAGTTTCTAACATTAATAAAGCTTGGATTATAAGTGCATAAGAACAAAATTATAGTGCAAAATGAATAGAATTTGGAAAACGTTTGATGATAAACTAAAAGACAAATTTTTACATTTTTTCACGTTTATCGAAGCAGAATGTTCCTGTAAGCGAGCTACTTTTTCAAGAAAAGGCAAAAGAAATTGCTGAACTGTTGAACGTACCATTTTCAGTCAGCAATGGGTGGCTTGGATCGTTTTCGCAAGCGAATAACTTTTATGTTTTGTGTGCTGAAAGTAGTGAAGTTAATGTACAATTAGCTAACGACTGGAAATGTAAATTTCTTCGTATTGCCTCTGGTTTTGCTGCAGAAGACACAGATAGAACTGGCGTATACTACTGCTAGTTATCAACACACTCGTATTTAAATGGGGGGACATGCAAAGCAAGTAAGAAATAAAAAGAGCCGATTATATTTTTGCTGTGTTGTAGTGCCCAAGAAGAAAACTTAAAACAACCTGTTATTAGAAATGCTGCTAAGAAGAGAACCTCTTCACCCCTCAGACAAGTTGTTGGCGTGGGAACGCGGTTCTCCCACCGCTCAGAAACATCAATCCTAAATCGGAGTATAAGCTGTATTACTATGTAACATTTAAGCAAAGATGCTTAATTTATAACAATGACCTTTAGGAGGAGGGTGTGCTTGGGCAGGGGAGTATAAGTGATAGGGCAAACCTGTATATTTAAATCTTTCATTTTTGTTACACAGTTGTGTGTACATGCAAACATTAATATTTGTTGTAACTTTTTTATAAATGACGAGAATATTTTATTGTATTTTGTTTTAATTGCTCAAAATACATTATATTAATATAATGTACTAAATACACGCCATTTTTCTTTATTTTGGAATTATGTTCAGCTTCTGAGCTTTGTTATAAATCTTGTCCGTTTACTCGCTGTTTTACGTCTCAGCTACTAAACCGGTGGCGCCAATATTTCAACTGCACTTTCAAAAAACTTATACAAATCTTATAGAAAATGCTGCAATTGTACTCCTTGGCTAAATAGACAACTATATTGAGAAAAGACCTGAAAATACATTTTTGATTCATAGGAATAACCCCACTTGTGCTAATTTGGCAGTGATTTTGTTGGTGAACGTAAAATTCGTGCAAATTGATCTAACTTTTCCTCTGTTAGAGGTGTATGTTGTCTCTCGTGTTTAGTTGAACCATTAGATTCAAACTTGTACCCAACACCATACATTGCAGCCCTAGAGGGAGGTATTTGATCAGAGAAGTTCTGAATCTTTATTTGAAATAACATTTACACACAAAAGAGGGTTATAAATATGTTCGTGAATGTATGTACACTGCCGTGAGACAGGCAGACAACAGGTTCAGAAAGCGATGTGCCGCCAGCTGCTGTACACCTAGGTAGTATTGGCTTATTTAGGGCGGAGGATAAAACTTCCGTACTTGACTCTTGCTCATGGGTAGCCGTTTGTGCCTACGCCCTCTATGAGGACATCTGCGGGAGGAAGGAATGGACGAGGGGAGACACGGCGGTCAGTATCCATGGGCAATGACTACGTGGGCGTAAATGGCCCTAACTGTTTCCAGATAGAGCATCCCCCTTTCAAGAAGTTCGAGTTTCTCAGAAGGTCACTTCCGTGCCAGATGCCGCGGTAGAAACGCAAAGTGCAAGCCACAATCAAACTGCTCATACCCACTTCACTCTGTCACTTTCTTTGACAGAATCAATTGAATAAAAGAAAATAAGAGAGCTCAAAATTCGTGGAATATAAATATCCATCCCAGCATTTGCCTAAGTGACCAGAGGAAACCACGAAATAACCCTAGGCTATGATTGTTGGTCCAAAGGAAAACGAATTAGGGAGTGAGATGTTAAACGCCGCGGCAGCGGACAAGGTTTTTAAATTAAAGCCTATATATAAATTCGCACACATGACTACAATGAATAAATTTTATTATACTGCAGATATGTACATTTTAAACTTATTTTGAGGTGCCGGACAATATTATGTGATCGTTCCTTCAAAAAGAAATTATTGTTAATTTTAAACCCAAGCAGAATGCTTTACGATATTTTTTCTTTTAAAATGTGTATATCTATAGAATATAACCAAACTTTGGAGAGATTTTCCACTCATACAAGTTGAAAACATATTATATGAACGGAAACGCCTCAAATCTCTGTTAGGGCTCGTTTTCTAGGTAATCCGTTTACAATGTGCGGGCGCACGAACTCGCTTGTTTTTAGTTTTGTTTTAAAGTGTCATCTACGGCAGTTCTGTGCAAATTCCACAGTACATTTACGGTATCATTTGCAATGTGGTGTGTATGCAACCTCAGCCCTAGTAATACAATTTCGAACCATTCAAAGCAATGCCTAATGCATCCAGTGGACATTTTGAACAACATTTCTTATAAGATTTCGCCAGTGAAGGCTGCAAACTTTCAGTTCTCATCAGGATTGTTTCTAAAGTTGTTTACAAATAAAATAACACAGGTATGCAGTAGGGGTTATATCCTGATATGTGAATATGCCTAATTCGAGCATGCTAAACGTAAATATGAGCTCATTTTTCTCCACCACATGCCAATTTTACACAACATAACAAATAATAAAATGCACTTTCTTTCACTCGATCTTATCAAATTTATGATCTATTATTAAATGTAAGGTAGTAAATCCACAACACTCTTCAGCATAATTTAATATTTAACCGCTGCTCTTAATTAATAATTTATATTTTGACATTAGCCTACTTTTTATCTGCTATCTTTAAATGAACGCTTTGTACGTTCCTTATATAGAAAATGCTTCGGTTCTACTCTTTTTAGTGACCATATATAGTCTGCTATCATGTAGACATCCCACTTTACCTGGTAACGTCTTTCCCTCTCCTTTATGTTCTGGTAATCTTTCACTCTGCTCCTTGCTGACACAACTAAGACTTTTCGGGGAAAAAAATTCAAAATGAAAGTGCAGGAAATAGTTTGACACTCATATTACTCCCCAGCTTTCGAAAAATGCCAAATATATATCTACTACAATATTTTTGTAATTTGGGTTCTTATAATTTCCTAGGAAGCTTAATGATGGCACTTTAAAAACTAATCCAAGCGGGTTTTTCAGTTTATTCCAATAAGATATAAGTCAACTTCCTAATCTGCAGTCCAATAAATATTTTTAACTTTTATCATCAGATATTGCCGGGAGCCTCCAGTAGATAAATGTGTAGCAGTTACTGTCCTTGTTTGAAGGCGTCATGATTTGGTTCATTAAGCCTAATTTTGTATGCAGATGAGGTAATAGAACACCTTTAAGGTTCACAAGACCGTCACGAGTTACATTTTTCATTCATTTCATTCTGCTTCCAGTGCTTTCTTGTTCAGTGGTCAGATCGGATATACTATCTCATGCACTTATGAAACATGGCATTTTAGTACAACCTGATTATTGACTAGCACATGCCATATACTCCCACGCCTGCCACGTATGTTGTTCATATTTGACTTTTTCTAGAAGTAATTTTAAGTTCTGATATGTTTCCTTGAGATGAACTGATTAAGAAACTGGAACTGATGCACAGTTGTTTCATTATAAAACTATCAGACTAATCGTTGAGCAGTCTATAAATTGTCTCCAATCACCTGGAATATATTCTACAGCTCCCAACGCAATCACTAAACCAGAACGTCATGACAATTTTTAAGGGTCTCTTTCTGAGAGAAATGTGGAACACATTCCTATTCAAGGTGTCTGTACTAAGAAACTGACGTTCCCGAAGTCAAGAGGTTTTTTTTTTCTTCTTCTTTCGTTTAGTCTGACCCCAATATTTCAGCAGAAGCCTTTGGAGCACCAAGTCCCTAACCAAATCATTAACTTCTGTCTGTGTAAACTGTTGAGCTGTTGAAAATCCTATTCTTGGACTGTGTCGAAACCATTGCCACTATCTTGAGAGTTCATTTTAGAATCTGCTGATGCTTCCATCCCAAATGTTTCTGATGGAGAAGACCAGTACCTTGTGGAGTGGGTGTTTATGCTGACAACAGATTTGGATAAGTGATTTCTGTCATGCTTTTTGTGTTTTAGCCTGTAATGTCACATATACAAAAATAGGTTTCGAGATTCATGCTAAATCAGTGGAACAGTAAAGGGCATACTAGATTTCTTTTCTTTATTCCATTTCCTTAGTTGCTCTATACAGCTATGACATACTTTTTGGAGTCCATTTTTATCCATGTCTCCAAGCTTCACATGAAAATATATTTTATAAATCTTTTTAACAAAATCTGTGATGTTCTGTCTTCTCTTTCTAACAAAAATAAACACAGATATGGTAAAATATATCAGGGTTATTTTGATAAGTTTTGGGAGATTTATTACTTCAAGTGAAACAAATCTATAAAATACAGGTGCCATTCACAAAAGTAAATGCTCAATACTTGAAAAGAAACTACAAATTGAAGTAAATTTTCAGAGATTGAAATGATAATAAGAAAAAGTATCATATGTTAGATTTGTGTCACTGTGTCAAACAATGACAGTCATAATATTTCTTTGCTTCAAACAAAAGCTATACACACAACTAAAGTATGGATAAAGTTGCTCATTGAAAAAGTTTGGTACGTGGTAGTAAAACACGGATTACAGTTTTGAAAACCAGCATATTATATTTAGTAAAAGAGACATTTTGAAAGGAAACCCCAGAAACATGCATACTAGCGTAATTAACGTTTGAACATCAATAATTGTATCTTGAATTGCATATTCTTGCTGATAATTGTAAAGACCTTAGATGTGGTTTAAAGAAATAGAAGATATAATAGAAAAAATCACTATATTTAAAATTCTCCAAAAATACACTGCCAGGAAAAAAGAGCATAACACTTAATTTTCTTTGAAGCATTTTATTGCTTTCATCATCACTTGGAGAAATTTTTATTGCTCATTCATGTATGTTTATTTTTAAATATTTGCTATTAAATTGGCATTAGATAAACACATAATACGTTCTTACATGCTTAGTGAGGAATGTTTACCTCCACTGGCTGGAATAACAGCTCTTATCCTGGCCAGTGTATTTGAAAATAGGGGATGATAATTTAAGGGGTACCTCTTCAATGTAGCGGCGTGTATTTCAACCTCCATTTTCAATGAACACAAGGTCAGTACAAACATCAAAGTTACCACCTACTGAACCTGTTCCAAGTGGCACCCTTGGCGTAAAGACCACAGACAGTTTAGCAGTTCTTCACAGGTTTCTCTCGGTCTGGAGACCTTAGGTTGAATTTTGACTTATCTGTGTAAAGAACTTGACTTCAATGTGTGATTTCGGGTAATTTGGAGGTGGTCTCTTCGGGGTAGCCTATTAAATCTGGTCCTGTGGAAGGTTTATTTGTGTTCAAATTTGCTTCTATGAGACCTCTTCTGCATGTTCATTTGCTAATGTTAACTTTGCATACATGTTCCAGACAATTGCTAGTCTAAATGCAGTCAAATGACGATATTCCAGAACTTTAAAATTAAAAAGCAGCTCTTTTCGATGTATACCTAAGGCGCCCTGATCGTAAGTTTTGTGTTTTTCACAGTTTGTAGGATATTTGTGAATATTACTTCCAACACTTTTGTTACAATCATTTGTTGTAAAACCACAATAATATTAGATTGGCGGGTTTGTACTGACTTGAAAAACTTCTCAGGGGCACTGCAACAATGTTGTAAAACTAATAAAATGCATGAGGGTAACTTTTAAAGCAGAATGTATTCATATATTTGTTCGTGAATAAGTGTATAAGAAATAACTTCAGTAATGAACGTAAATGCATAAGATACAACAACATTTTTCAAAAACAATATTCTGTGTTAGGTTACGCTTTTTATGCTCAGCAGTGTATGCTGGAAAATATTTTCCAATATACACAAGAAAAAATAAGCAGAAGCAAAAAGTCTAGACAAAATATGCACGGAGAAGGATGGGAAAATTTAAAACCATATATACATATACCTATATATATACATACATAAGAAAGAGTTGTGGAATATATAAAACTAATAAGGGAACGACTAATAAACCATTTTTATAAAGATCCATGATCTACGATGAATTTGAAAAACAGAGTGAAGAACTAAAGTTAACATTGGGAAAATCAAACAATAATAAAATTCTCGGCATTGATGGAATAAATAATGAACTAATACAAAATTCTTCCCCATATATTACGAATATATTTCTTGAACTATTAAATATCTTTTGAACAAGCAAACAAACATCTCAAGAATGGACACTTTCAATATTTAAAAAAGTAATAAAGCAAAAAATCCGAATTATGAGGTATATCACAACTAAACACGCCTTACAAAATAACAACATAATCTATTGAAACTAATAATGGAAAATATAATATTGTTTGGACAAACGGGTTTCAGAAAATGAATAAATGTGTACCTCTAGTGCATTCACATTGCTTCAGATTAAAAGCAAATAATTCAACAAAGAAACACCTATTTTATTAATAGATTGTATCAAAGCCTTTGCTAAACTAAATACAACACTCATATTGAAGAAAAAAGCTATACCAACCCATCCTATTGAAGTAATTAAAAGCATGCATAAAACTAAAATTTCCACATTTCTGGCACTGATCCAAATATAGCACAAGAAATCAATTTGTGTAACATCAATATTATTCAACATATATATACATAGATGAAATGATTAGATACATAGATTTTATTTACATAACTAAAGTAATTTAAACTGCGTAGTGACAAAGATGTTGGGTAACGAAGTAATTATCTCAAGTAACGACGATGATATGCAGCAAGGATTGTATGAGTATATAACATATTCAGCCAATATCATGATACTTTATATAGAAAAAAATAAACCTATTGTTTTTCAAAGTAAGGTTGCAGTTCGATCTAAACTGTCGAGAATAAAACAATATACATTTAAATTTCTTTCAGGAACAATGACTGTGTGTGTAATAAAGTAGGAAGTGATGCACTGATAAAATTGTATAATGTAGTCTACCCCGTTTCTTTTGTGTAAATTATAAAATAAGGATATATCAATTAAGTTACATGAAAATGAAATGAAATTTCTAGAGTATATTGCAGATTACACGAACTAGATTACAAAAGCAGTGAAGCCCCCGCTCAAAGTTAAGTTTTGAAATAAATGTAAAAATTGATACATAAACAGCTACAAACATTTGTCAGAGAGAATGGACGCCATTAAATTCCCACGAAGAATTTGAAATATTGTCACGGACAAACTGTAGAGCTATTCTCCTAATTATCATTCTTTACTCATTATCATTCGGCTGGACAAGCTACGTCCTTTGTCTGTAAAATCATTACGATCTCTAACCATAATAAAATTAAAACAAGGAAATAATGGACTGAGGCAATCTCTGAAAATATGAGCACTCCTTAATTCAAAAATATCATTTTATTAACATGAATAATAATTGCCTACACTCATGTTGGCCGTTGTTAAGATGGCAAATCCCGAAACCGATGGTACAGCGTCCTTTCTCTTCAACCTTTCAAGCTCGACTCTCCGAGAACCTTTGGAACACCACGCATTTTCCTTCTGAGCATGCGCAGAGCTATTCCTTCACAGGGTTCGAACATATAAACGTCACATGGAACAATGAAACATATGCTGCAATATGCAGACTCACATTACATTGTCAACCCCCCATATGCTACAAGATTACCCTGAACGCTCTACTGTTCAAATGTAACTGTTACATACAGGCAGAAATGTCTAATACCTAAAGAACCATATAAAGATAGAGCTGTATAAATAAGCTGCGGGAAAGAATTGAACATTTGAGCTTCAGTAAAGCAGGTCAGAACCAGATGTATCATGTGTCATAGGCCAGTGAAAATGAAAGAAACTATTTGTAGTTATTCAAGAAAGTGGAAGTGCTATTAAAATGAATTTCTATTTCTATTAGGCCGTTCAGAAATCAACGGCGTTTTTGAGATGTGAGCTTCAATAAAGTACTAATAAATTCCTTATTAATTTTAATAATCAAAACAACAACCATCGGCATCTATACCTTTGTGTCAATGAAATTTCTGAATCATCTCTGCTTCTTCTTAGTTATTGAAGATTTTATTCCTCAAGGAATTGTTCAGGTGCCTCCCTATCTACAGGAAGTAAGAATGAAGGAAACACCAGACAGGAAGACTCCAGGAACAGTGATGCGAGGGAACAGGCGGGATCCCTAATAAAGTTTTCAGATAGAGCATCGCAAAGCCGGCAGATCCCCCCTCCAAACAGCTCAAAAGGATAGCTTCCAAACCAGACACCGGGGCAGAAACTTTTCCACAGTGCTACCATCACACCGCACACAGCAGCAGCCCACTTTCGACCCTTTAACAGAATCAATGGGGTGAAATGGAAGTGCGAAAAATTCCTGGAAAGAAAAATAAATTCTAGAATTTACCTGAGAGACCAGGGGAAAGAATGCAAAAAAGCCAAGGTTAGCATAGACGGCTTCTATGGTTTTGAACTCCAACCTCTCGAATGGAAGTCCCAAACGTTAACAGCTTGAGCCATCCCACTTGTAACTATATTATGACGTTCGCCATTAACTTCGAACGACCTATCATTATAAAAATTTCCTGATTTATAAAACATGTTTAGTTAAAAATTATATGAATGAATTAATATATCGTAGCAAAATAAAACATCAATAATCACGTTTCTGGTTATGTTGGCTCGGTAAATAGTACAACCTAAATTTTTTTCTCGACATTTTGTTTCTTCATGACACATGTAAAGCTACGAAATTACTGCGGGGGAGTCTAGTGTAGTAAAGATTCATAGAGAACACGGAACAAGCCTGTACTTGTAAACGACGATCAATAATGATTGTAAATTAAAGTTTTTCGGTTGCAGACTTTACTTCACCCTCCGATTTTGTTTTCTGCCGTATTGCGCATCGCTCCACATACCCCAAACTTTCCTTTTCTTTTTCTCTCTCAGTATTCCACTCCATCTTTATCCTCGCTGCTTTCCATTCTTTTCACATGTCTATACTGTTTCAGTCTTCTTTCCTCCGTCACTTCATTTATATTCTTTACAGCTATCTTTACTTTCCAATAGTAGATCTTCCAAAAACTCATTTCGGGGACCAATAAAGTTTTATGCGTTTATGTAATGTTCACGTTTTCGATCGTAAAAAGTAAACAAATCTTAATATTGTTTGGAAATGTCTTAAATTAGAATATTAATTTATTTTTATCTTGATATTTAACATTGTAATACTTTTAGTTCAGTCGTTTTGAATGCTGCGTTATTTAATATTTATTGAAATTCTAAGACAAAATGTAAATACAAGAGGTCTTTACCTATTTAGCCCTGGTCATTCTTAGGTGTAACCCCCACGATTACAATTTTTGTATTACAAAATGTTTCTTTACTAAATTTAAGATAAAACATACTTTTTCTTATTCCAATTTCTGAAATGATAACGAAATAAAAGAATATAATTATAGTACCCTCTGTGTAACCCCTCTGTGTAACCATGTCTTCGGTTCATCAGTAGTTTCCTATTGGAATTCCAGAAGACAGAGATTCATCCATCACTTCAGGTTAATTCTTCAACATCAGGCTGTTCTCTTTCCGTTCTTTTCCATTTACTTTCCTCGTTATTGCTCTCTTTTAAGCTCCTAATCTATTCCAATTCTTCTTGGGTTAATCATTAATTAACAAATAAACTGTACACATTACACTGCGTTTTAATTAATTATTAAAATTTGCCTAAACATATTATATTCATACCAATTAAAACCAATTTAACAAACTACAAAATACTCTTTTGTTAACCATCCACATTCACTTGTTTTAAATTCTATGTAATGAATTATTTAAATTCCTCATTTGAGTTAGGTTCTCCCTCTATCTCAAAATAGAACATATGTAAATAGTTCCATACACAAAATCACAATGGCTAATAATTTAATGAAATAAAATTTAATTATTATTTAATTTCTAATTTCTCTCTACTGAACATCTCCATTTCAACTTTACCTTCCATAAAACTCCCATCATAATTTAGATAAATGTGTTTAATCTTCAAGAAGTTTTCTTACTAAACTTCTTTATTCCTCAATAGCCACTTCTTATTTATCAATCCCACCCTCCACTCATTCGTTCCTTTGCACTGAAAAATAATACGTCTCTAGTTTTTCTTTTCTCCGCAGGTAGCACATACCCTTGGGATAACATCCCCTCAGACCCCTTTATTTCCAGACACCTAATCGAAACCAAGATATCTCTTTCATTCATTCTACAAAACGAGGTATACTTTCCTTGCCTGGACCATTTTTAATACCCTTGTAGCATGTCAATGAACTTTTTGCTCTAAACTGAGGGAATAAAATTTGCCTATCCATATCTTCCAGTCTTATTCTCACTTCCTTCCAAATCACCAATTTTAACCCGAAATCTTCTAGATCGTTCTTACAAACTATTCTTTTCATCATTAACACTATCACGCTTACCTTTTCTGACTATGTCAAGGCTTCAGGGTTAGCTGTAATATTAGGGATATCCTAATATTAGCTTACAAAATTTTATTTGAATTAAATAAATTGTATTGTCAGGACTAGAGTTGTGAGTTAGGGGGGGGGGGGGTAGTTGTTCAGGAGGGTGATGGTAGAGACTGGCTCCAGTATGCCATGTCAACTAGTTTATTGTAGGGGCGACAAGTCTCCAATCTGAAGTATAATTACAAATGATAGCCCTGACGGGCTCTTACCTTTTAAGAATATGTCACAGTAATGCTGAGGGTGTACGTCGAAAGATCGTCCTCCAAAGACAAAAGGCTAAAGACGAAAGACAAAGACCCCGAGCTGTTGCTCTATTTCCCCTTATGTCGTTTGACAATTGCCTAGGGGGGGTCTCTACATTGTGACATAAACTATACCAAATATGATGTTCTACCGCCTTAGTTTGAATTATATCAACCAATGAGAAAGTAGTGTGTAGGTGTATGGCCCTTTCCATCACCGCGTGACAGATACAAGCTCAGCATGTTTTGCTCGTTACCAGGCAGAGGTTAATGTCACTATAAAATCCCGTGTAAGCAGCCTCTGAAGTAATTGACCGCTACACTGAAATTCCCTAAGGTGATCACGTTAAGGTATCAAATATAAAACCAAATGAATTGTTAATGTTAATTTGCGACAGCCCTCAGCAGTATGCCATCCATCATCACATTCTTAGATTTCCGCTCCGCAAATCCATGGCGACTGAGCCAAAGCAGAATAAATTCTTTCAAACCACTTAATCATCATATTCAGTAGAAATCCTAGCTTTTACATTGTTATTTTCAGTTATTGGACACTTAAGGAGGGCTCTACCTCCCTAAAAAGTCCTAAGATAAAGAAAAAATGAACACAAATAACACAATGAAATGGTATTTGAGATTACTGCAGGTTTTAATTGGTATTACAATGCGAATGATGCCTGAAGGACGCTGTAGCGATGGCCAGGAAGAGCAGCTGTGCATCTTTACCCGCTCATGTCTCTCCATAAGCTGACGCTTCTTCCTTACCAAAACCTCCCAACATTGCATTTAACGCATGCGCAGAGTTTGGTCTTTCCTATGTTTCTCACACGCCAAAAGAGTGTGCAATTAACTCGCGATTGTTGACTTCAAGAATACTTTACTATTACAATAATGATGGGTTTCATTATTAGTATTTTAATTATTAAGCCCATTATTAATGTATAATTTCCTTTATTGACCCCCTACAATATTGCTGGCATTGTCAGTCTCCCCTTAGCCTAAGCCATTCTCTTGTGCTTTTCTCACCCTCCCTTATTACTCACTTCATTTCCAAATATGACATTTTGCTAACAACCTGCATTTCTCTATCTTCTATTAACAATTTTTTCATTTTTATGTACGTTATTACATACACTGTTTGCTTAATTATCCCATGTGCTCGTGTATAAATTTCGGTTGATATATAAAATATTTTTAGTGTCTTTTGGTGCAAACAAATTGTGTTGATAATATGCAACCTAAGAGTAAAAATTTCACACAACACAAAAACATTGAGTAATTTGCTGACAACCATCATTAATTTACTAATTCCGAAGACTGTTAACGAAAGTTATATACATACTTTGCAAAATAACTAGATATGATATGAAACTCTTACCTGAGAATACCACAGTAATGACATTCAGAGTCTTAGGTCTAATACGAAGTGGAAGTATGAATGTAATTGTGATTTTGGATGTACATTCCTTATGGACAAGGAAGATATAAAAGTAAACATTGAGATTGATAAACTGTGTTTTAAAACTACCCTAGTGCAGAAATATTCCAGATTGGATTCTCAAACCCTTTCTACGGGTTTCCTAGGGGCATATATAGTGTTACTTAACTGATAAGGTAATTACATTGTTAAACTGATAACTTTAATGGAATAGTGTTTTATACTTATATACCAAGGGAGGTCCATAAATTTCCGGCCTCGCCGATAAGGATTATCGTCTTCACAAAAGTCTTATCTGGAGTCATACCTTATCTGTTAAGCAAATAATTGCAGCTGTAACTTACGCTCCACTATGATCAGTTGTGTCGGTCCTGGTGGTGTAGTGATTACCATACTTGCCTCCTAAACCCAAGATCGCGGATTCGAACCCGGCCAGAACGGATGGACTTTTTCGGGGCATAAAAATCCTAAGTATGTCTTCCTTCGGAAGGGAAGTAAACCGTTGGGTCCGTGTCGTACATTTACGGCACGATAAAGAATCTCAAGCCTGAAAGAGAGGCCTCTGAGCAAAATTAGTCGGCCGTTTCACGCCCTGAGTTGAGTGGGACGCTCATGGCCTGAGATGTTAAAGAGCGTCCATAAATAAAAAGTCAATCAATCAATGATCAGTTGTTCAGATATAATTGCATAAAGAAGGCTATGTGTAGAAGATTGTGACATGTTCAAAATGGAGTATCGAGCTCATTTAAGTTCTTCACAAAAGAATTTACTCCACCCGAAATTAAACAGCGACAGGACCATGTATATGGGGAAGCATCCTCCTCGTATTCTACCGTAAAAGAATGGGCGAAATTTATCAAGTGGATCGAAAAAAACATTGAAGACGAAAGGCGTGCAGGTCGGCCCTTAGAGGTACTCACTCCTGAAAACATCGCTCTTATGGAAGCAGAAATTATGGAAGACCGGCGGCTCAAAGTTGTGAAATAGGAGCAAGGTTAGGTCTTTCAAACACAATGACACTTCGAATTATTCATGAATATTTAAACATGAATAAGATCGGTGCAAGATGGATGCCTCGGACTTCTTTCCTCAGTCCAAAAGAAGCGAGTCAGCTGTTGTCAGGCAACCAAGAACATCATTGCCACAATCTTTTGGGACTGTGAAGGAACACTCTTCATTGATTTCAAGGAGAGGAGCACCACAGTAAATGGGGAGTACTATGCTGGCCTACTGCACAGACTACGTGCTCCTATCAAAGAGAAAAGACGAGAAAAGCTGTGTGGTAGTGTGCGCCTTCTTCATGACAACGTGCCTGTGCACACAGCTCTTATTGCAAATGAAGTTGTGAAGAAATGTGGCTTCAAGGAGATCAACCATCCACCTTACAGCCCAGATCTAGCTCCTAGTGACTATTTCCTCTCCTCAAAACTCAAGAAGGACCTTCGAGGAAGGAAATTTAAGTGTGACGAAGAAGTGATGGATGCAGTTTATGCCCATTTTGCAAACAAGATCTCTGACTATTTTGGGGAGGGGGATTGAAGTGTTAATTCAAAGATGTGAAAAGTATATTGCAATAAAGGGTAAGTGTATTGAAAAGTGAAATATTATTTTTGCCTTTATCATACCTAGGAAATGTTTAGGCCGCAATATTATGGACCTACCTTCGTATGTATAGTTTTGAAAAGAGTAAATAGACCTACAAACAGGGCGGGGCATTTATAGTCTCGCGGCCATTTTCCTCCGAAACGAAGGAGGAAATCAAAAAATGCCACAGACAAAATTTGAGGTGCTCTTAGGGGAACAGAAAATAGTGACCTTAAGAGCCATTCTCGGTGTCATTTCAAGATCTAATTGATTTTTTGGAATCAAATGTTGTATTTTCTTTTCCGGGAATAGAAAGAGCATACAATTTTCAGTATAAAAGTTCTAGTACACCTATCAGTTAGGGGTGATAAATAATGTGATATTAGGCAAATAAGACTGCAAATGATTTTTACCCACTCTCACTTCTCTCTCTTATTTTGTAATTGCTATAAAGGAAACTAATTTGTTTACACAGAAGACCGTTTGTTGACATCGGTACACAAATGAGTGCTCATCATTGTCGATTCAAAACTCAAAAGACATTATTCTCAGTCAGTTCCACTTCGTTTTTCAATCACGGATGTTCGATACATGATCGATAAGAGGATCGATATGATTTACATTTATGGCGAAGCTCATAAGAACGCTAGAGAAGCTTGCAACTTATACGGAGATCGACATTCTGAAAGGATAGGCAGCTGTCTGTTAGAAATGTTCAATGACTTGCGAACTTATTCCGAAAAGGGAGGTGTCGCACCAAGAAAACACCATCGAATGAGAAGTGCTACTGGGGAAAATTCGCAAGTCACTGTATTAGCTGCAGTTGCCGCTAATCCTCACCAAATTCTCGTCAACTGGAACGAGATTCGGGAACCTCTCAAAGGAGAGAGAGATTAAACGTCACAAATACCATCCATATCACATTAGCTTACTCCAGCCCTACATTGGGATGATTTTCAGAGACGTGTTGAATTTGCCAACGGCTCTACTACAAATTCAAAACGGTAACTTTTCAAACACACGTAAATTGATGCAGTAAAGTGAAAGTGAGCGAAAAATATTTGCTGTCTTATTAGTCCAACATCACATCACCTATCACTTCTAGCTGACAGATATACTAGAACTTTTATACTGAAAATTGAGTGCTCTTTCCATTCCCGTAAAACAGAATACACCATTCCATTTGAAAAAAAAAATTTTGACCTTGAAATGACTTTGGAAATGGCCTTTCAGAGACGAGTTAAGATCGCTATCTTATGTCCCTTTAAGAAAACTTCAAATTTAATCTGAGGTATTTTTTTGATTTTCCTCTTCGATTCGAAGGAAAATGGCCGCCACACTATAAATGTCTCACTCTGTTTAAAAAAAGAATTTAAGCACTATTCCTTTAAAGTTCCCAATTTAACAAATTAAATCACCTTATTCCCAAGGAAGCAGGGACCGCTCTTACTAGAAGATTAGTGATTTGCACTACCCCCCAAAATACCAAAGTTTAATTTCCTATAAATATTGCTTAGTGGATTTTCATAAGGAAAAAGAGAACTTATATTGCCCTTCGGTTTGGATTTGCGATTAACAGCAGACGCGCTACAAACCAATGTTTCGGTGTGTTTGTGCAGTATTTTCGATCTGAGAGAGGGATGTATAGAAGGGGTAAAAGGAACCTTCCACCCATTAGAGTTATTATGTGCATGCACCACCAGAAACGTTCACCTCTCATTGCGTACATTCACAAGAAAGTTTTCAGTTTATTACATACTGGTTGTTGAATTACAAATTAAATGAAATATTTTAAAGAGATATTGAATAACTAGAGAGAAAAATATATTAATTACAATGCAGTCAATTATATTTAATATGGGAAAACTGTCAGTAATTTCATTATCTAACAGCATTACATTTCAAGTAACAATGCAGCAGCGAGAAGCAGTCGTTGGTCAAAGAGTACTATAGTAGCCTGTTTCTGAATGGCAGATCAGTGCAGTTTCTTCTGAATTCGTGAAATAGTTGCTTTATTTCGTTTTATGTTAATTAATTGTAAAGAAAATGAACATTATACAAAGTTTACATTTCAATATATTTGTTTATTTATTGCGACCACTGGAAAAAAATCGTAATTAAAAACTGGGTAGACCAATTGCAATTATTAATTTGAGTGATTTCAAAACATATGAAGTATACAATGCTTTCTGTAGAGATACATTTTAAAATGCAGATTCCAGTTTTTAATCATAGGGTCGTCGATTAGTTTGCTGAATGGAAGCCTGGAGAATGAAAGGTTTTCAAAAAGGGTTGTTACTACGAAGCTCATATTAACTTATTACTCTATCATGCATACACACTCTATCTCTCCGTTGTGCTGTGATCAGCCATGCTCGTATGAATGTAAGTTTTAGTTATTAATATTCTAGAAGCTTATTCAGCAGCAATATTAACAGTAATAAAGTTGGGCACTCCGAGTTTATGCTGCCCCGAGCCGCTCCTGCAAAGATGTTGAATGAAAACACTGTTTAAGATGTTCGTATTAATTTAATTACTCTTCATGTGTAACATAAAAACAACCCCCTTTGCGGGACCTAAGAATATAACCAAGAAACACAACAAAACTGTTAAATACAATAAAAACATTTTCCCCTAAAAGGAGTGATCAAACAGTGTAGCAATAATTATAAATAAAGTCCCTTCCCCATCAAACGTTGCAGCTCTTTTCTGAAACCTCTTTATATCAGGACAGTGAGTGTTTTTACACAGCTCGTTTTCTTGTAGGAAAACAGTTACGTTTCTTCCACCGTTGTCTTGCGGGACAAAGTTTGCTTTAGACTTTCACGTTCCGAAAACAAACCACAAATTCTTCTGAGCTGCTGAGAAAAACACCGCTGTTTTCTAAATATAAGGCAATAAGGATAGATTGATTTCTGCAAAACTAAAAGAAAAAATAAACATTCGCAGCTTTATTGTTGTATGTTGTCTCTTTGTATATAAAGTCAGCTGTACTATTTCCATACAAAAAAGAAAATAGAATCTTATAAAAGACAAGTATTAGACTGCTAGTGGTTTCGACATTTACTTTGCCGAGAAATCATTGCTTATTTGCTTTCAGATACTCCAGAATAATTTTTTTTCTAAAAAGAATCTAAAGAGTATGTTCAAAAAATTATAGGAAAGATTGTTTTTAAATCTTAATATGGATAGATAGAATACATAATAATAAACTGTGTCTCTGGGAACATGTACATACATTACCATTCTCCTTGCATTATACATAATTATTTTTATTTCGTTTTGCATATGCTATACCTTTTATCTTTGAAAAGTTTACGCAGTGTATTATTCATTTGACTGGATAATCAGATATTGATTTTCCGTCATTTTCCATGATAATAAGTATGATATAATTATTATAAATGATAATACTTCATAGTTATTTTGGACTCAGGATCAAGTATAAAAAATTAAAGACCATGGCCGGGACTTGAATCACGGAACTTCGACCGAAGCTCTTTGCCCTGCCAGACCATAGCCGCGAACATCCTGGATACCTCTCGTTGCAGAGAATTTCCTTTTTAAAGGCGATCGGACGCTCTAACCATGGAGACCTTAGACCTAAGTCAACACATCTGAGTGAAGTAATTTACGTTTCAAATAAATTAACCCAACAGTGTTGTTAACTATGAAGTGTGGGCCATAAGTACTCGAAAGTTTCGAGTTGCCTCTGAGAAAGAAAATCTCTGCAAGTAGAAATTCGCAGATATGGTCAAGGAGCCCGGGAATTTAGTCTGTACGGCAAGAGGAAGATTTTTGTTTAAGCCCCGACCAAGACCCCGAATTTTTCCTCTCTCGAGTCTTGAATCTAAACCTTAGCTTAGCACAGGTTTATGTGAAAACAGCACAATCAAATTAATCATTGATTATTATAAACTATAATCTGGTTAAACTTTGTCTCCTTTCTTTATCGAAAGAGGCTTTTGCTCCAAGCTATTTTTATATTTAAAAAAATTTAATTATTGATAACGCATAAAAAATGCGTGATTTTTTTCTTTGGAAGTGTCAAGGCTTTGATCAGTAGTGTAAAACAATCTGACTGAACGGCAAAATTAAGGCCTTGTAAGATTCTGCATATTTATGTTTATTTAATGTAATCAAGAATATTAATGTTGTAATGTTCTCACTATATGAATAACGGCATAAACTCATTTTAATTTTGATTATAAATATAAACAATTAAAGTTTTAATGAAACATTACATTATTCCACACACATACCAACTATTCTTGTGCTTAGCATGAACTTCAACAGCCCTAATAAAGGCCTCGCTTTATCGATGTAAACTCATGGCTCGTCCGCCATATAGAAATCTCTAAATTCTGTGAAATAATAAATGCTAAACAAATATAACCAGTCACAGAAAATACGTACTGCTTCAGAAATATAATAAATATTAATTTTATTGACATAAGTATGTAGTATATAGTGTAGAAATATTATTTATACAAGAGATATAAAGGCAGAACGTTTATTAAATTTCGGATTATATTTTTAACGATTTAAAATTATTAAAATTCTGTTTGCACTCCAATCTAACAGCATTTTTTCGGAATCATGAATATGCGTTTTCATTCATAAATTTTGTTGCAAGAAAGTGTATAAACTAAATAGATATTCGCGGTATTACTTGATGCAGAACCTCCTTGCAAGAAAATGAACTCCTTGTTTGATCTGAAATTGATCCTTTAAAACAGGTTTGAAACATTCTTCTAAAAGGTCTGCCTGCATACATTGCTGAATTTACTATAAAACGTATGATCAGATACGATGTCGTATCTTGATGCAACGCTGAAGTTTTGCAACTTATTGCAACAACATATGATAGCCGAGTTATAAATAATTATGCAACGAGAAACCAGTCAAAGGTTTACGCATTTCATGGGCAGAATGAGGAGCTTGCAAGCGGTGTATACGCTTACAGTTCCCCGCCGCCATTCCCCCTTTTTCTCCCTCTCTAGAATAGTCGGAGATATATGGTGTGCTGTCTACAGTAGCACGTTAGTTCGAAATGTGAACTTATAGGTGAAAGCGCATTATTTACGGTGGCAATAGCTATAAATATATGTTTAAGTCATAAATACAAATTGATACCCGCCTTTTGAAGAAGAGATCGTAAGTGTTTTTGTAATTTCATAGATTTTTTATGAAAAGTTAAAGGATAGTTAAGAAATTTACTCGTCTTAAAAAAAAAAAAAAAAAAAAAAAAAAAAAAAAGTAAATGTGCAAGATGAGATATTATAGAGCATACACTAGAAGATATTGGAATTGAAATAAAGTTTGTAAACCTTTCCTGGGCAAGTACAGGAAGGGGACAGAAGAGTAATCAAGTGAAATAACATAAGCGAAAATATTGGGTGTTGCCAAACTTTCTACTGAGATCAGATATGCTTGAACGAAAACGAGCTTTCAGTATTTACTGTGAGATTGGAACAGATTATTAATTTAATATTGTATAATTAATTATTAATTCACTATTTAATAAATATTTAACTATATTTTATTAATTCCTGCGCATGCTAGTCCCTCGAGAGGGAACAAAATGAGAGTGGGAGACTGTTAACGATTTCACCGCTAGTCCCCTTCTCACTCTGCCTGTGAAACAAGTGTAAACTCTTGGCTAAAGTTCCATGTAGATATAAACAAACACCTTCGTTGTCCAGGCACAGCTTTAAGCATTATAAGAAACCTTTTTAATAACAATGCAACTTAAGGTTACACAAATGTAATAATGCTTAAATCAAACGTAAATATTAAATAGTTAGTTATTTAGTTATGTAAAGGCATGCTTGTCGAATGAAACCCGCGTTGCCTGTATAGCTTTTGCATAAAGAAAAACAGTATATCATTTAATTTAGGACAGACACTGAAGTGAGAAGCTGATGTTGACATTTTACCAGACAATGTACCTGATATAACGACATTTTAAATTCAACACACAAAAAATTGCAATTTCAAGCGGCTTTGTTGTAAAAGCTAAGCTGCACTATGTTGATACGGGGGTGGCGAACCGGTGAGTTAGGTCATAAAGCACACCCACGCTGGGCTGTTAGCCACCCTCAGTGCCACGTTTAATCAAGGTTGATATCACCGGATAATGGAATCCCGAGGTGCTTCCAGCAATGCCTGAATTAGGAGAGCATGTCACTGCATTCCATAGCGTCCCCAAAGATGGCACTACCTTCCACTAGGTTGTCTCTATATTCATTTTTTATACTTGGCAGTAGCAAGTAGAGTCTTACTCGGGTACTCTCATGTGCAAGAGCATTACTTGCAAGATAAAGAAAAGAAAACGGCGTGAAGTTCTTGGATGAAACCCTTTAAATTAAAGCGCGTTTTATTTCTTTACACCTGTTTTATAAGATGGTTAATTCCCTCCTATTTTATCATAACCTTATTTCTGAGGAAAATAAAGAGAGTTATTCTTCGCCAGCGCTCGCAACTGAATGCAAGCCATGAAGGACCCATTCGACCCAGTCATTTGCTGCTCGATAATAAGTTCATTCATATTTCTACTCTTACAATTTCCTCAACAATAGCAAGTATACATTATTTTTTATCAATGAATACAAACTTGTGATATAGAATTGTTCGAAGTGCTTTCTCCTCTGCAATCGCACATTTCCGATTTCTGATAACTTTGAATGAAATTTGAGTTCACTCGCAACAGCTCTGCTTCAATAATTGTACCAATTTGTGCCTTGAAAATGTGTTTAAGTTCCTCTACTGTATGGGGATTTTCCTCCATTTGTTCTCTGTTCTAGTGGTGATGTTTCAATACAATACACAGTAAAATTTACTTTACTAGCACACTATAATTGATAATACGGGCGCACCATTAGCCTATAATAACACGAAGTAATTATTGCTCTCTCGTAACAGCAAACTGCGACTGATCGCACGTACAGCCATCAGTACGGTAGCTGTCTGTTATTATGAAGGTGACTGTCGACTAGCTTTGCGTTCAGTTGCGGAAGGAGCCAAAAATAACTCTTGGTACTTTATAGTTTAATTCAGCATTTATACTATAGAACATTCGTTTGGACGTGTAACCGGTTTAATGGGGATTTGCTTGGTATAGGGAAGCATGCTGTTTGCCGGCGGAGTTTGCAACTTAAATTCAAGCGCATATACTTCTACAACACACCAAACATAAGCCATACAATGGCATTTCGTGTACCAGATCAGGGTTTTTCTGTAAATAAGACTATGCGGCGTCGGTACAAAACAATTAAACACGGTTCAATAGAGCGAACATCAACATTATCCACCACCCAATTGCAGATATTAGCTCTATTAACATTATCGATAATCTTCCTGAACTGCAGTTATCTTATAAGACTTTAATTTTAAAAGTTTAGTGGCATTACAAGCCGAGGTTTGCGAAGTTTCTGATTCTTGTGCAAGCTTTCTCAGAGATTTCTTTGCAGTTCTTTCTACTTTTTCTCCGATATCATCGATTTTTTTTTGGTAAGAACACGGCGTTTTACCGTGGGTGTCTTATCAAGAAAAGCTCCCTTTTCCCTAAATCTATTCACACCATTACTAACCGTTTCTATGTGAGGAGCACGACAGCAGGAAATCTGTCTATAAATTGCCGTCTCACTTCTCTACACGAGTTTGTTGTTATATAGGAATCGTACATGAAAATACTGTGTATTAAAGTGTACAGACTTTTTGGCATTATGACAGTACTAACTCACTATAACGTGGTATTACAACGTTCAACTCCTGTCCAGCACAGAGACTTCGCGTCAGCATATGGTGAGGTGAGAAAAAGGAGGGGGAACTGAACCGGTTAAAAGCAGGGCAAGTAAATCCCTGTTAAGCCGGTCAGGCGTCCAAATGAAGGTTTTGTGCATAATTCTTATGGGTAACATAAAATATGTGCACCTTATTAATTAATAGGAACTTTAAAAATACACACTGATGCTTCTGTATATTCTGTGTAAATAAATAAAACTCCTATTAATACAACAGCAGCGTAATCTTCACATAAACGCTCTCGTTTATTTGCTGGCAAATGGATAATTTTTTTATCCTGATGTACAATTATCTTATTTTATTTATTTATTTGGTTTATATGCCGACGCTCTTTAACATCTCAGGTCATCAGCGTCCCATTCAGTACAGGGCGTGAAATGATCGATAAATTTTGCTCAGAAGTGTCCTATTTCAGGCTTGAGGTTCTTTTACGTGCCAAAATCTACCACACGGAACCCAAGACTTTATTTCCCTTACTTATGAGGAAATACATACTTAGGATTTTTAGGCACGGGAAAATTCATCGACCTGACCATAAACTGTTTTTGTTTTAGGAACAAGCACTTTTGAAATATTGGTCTTGAAATTTTACACCAGAATATCTTTCAGTTATCTTTTGATAAAGGAAAACGTTAGAAAGAAATATACACCAGGAAGATACGGGCTTGTATTTTCAACTGCTTAAGATTCTTTATTTCTTCGGGATTATTTATTTAAACTTTTCTTGTATAAATGTTAATTTACAGACAATAGTGTTAATTCTAAAGTACTCTAGTGGATTATCATAACAAATAAAATGAACAATTAGGCTATTACAAATGCAATAAAAGAAAATGGGTGTAATGTTAAAGAATAAGAAAAATAATCACTCAAATTGGAAAACCAGTTCATCGGAATGTTTAGTGCAGATTTTTTTAGACTTCCATCTGTCACATCTTTAATCAGATAAGTAAAACTACCAATTAACGGCTGAAAGCCTCTTGGACATACAAATAAAGATCATGATTACAAACAAATATTGCAAAAATATTATTTATTTAAATGCTTTTTAGAGGGTGTATTTAATTTATTGAATAATGCTACACTTTTCCATAATATTATGTAAACGTTTATAATGTAAATACTTTTTTCAAAAAAATAATTATTATTGTTCAGTACTACATCTACTTTCGATGCAGAATACCTCGCATAATGTATAGGGCAGAAAGTTGGTGTCTATAGGAACCCAAGGCGTTAACCTTTACAGAAATTAACTTTAGGCGACATAGGAGAGGGTTTGAAGAATAGACCAAATTAGAAACTGTAATTAAAGCTAAGATAAATGTAGCAACATCCGTTTGAGATTTCATTAAGATAAAATAATTAAAAGGGTGTTAAAATGAAGGAGATTGGTAGAGGACAGATTACCAAAGAAATTAAAAGAATTGGTACTCCGGGAAGAAGTAAAGAAGAAGATTCAGTTTAACTTTGATGGAAGAAGCAGTAAGTATATATCAAATAGATTGGGAAAACAACGAAAATGGAGGTCTATGAAAATTTATAAAATAGCGTGTATACTTAGCTGTTTAGGTTTTGCAAAAGTTGTTCTTGTATATATAAAGCATACTCTTATACTTCAGCTTTTTATATACTAGTAGTGGTAAATGAAATCCAGAAATTTACATTATGACGTCATACTGAACAGAGTATTAGATTTTACTGGAAAGCACTTTAAAAGAATCTAAATATAATTTTATATAATATGATTACAATAAGCAAAGCTCTTGACAACATTTTTAGGTGTAAATGATTCATAATAATGACATCCATCAATCCACCGTTTCATGCACTCCCTAATGCGCTGTATCCCTGGAGTATCTCGTATTATCTGGCAATCTTGCAGAATATGAGCACGAAGATTCTCTACAGCTTCAGCTAATCCATAGATCATATATCATCTGCCAACTAAGTATTT
Organism: Metallyticus violacea; assembly: GCA_030762175.1. Taxonomy (NCBI): domain Eukaryota; kingdom Metazoa; phylum Arthropoda; class Insecta; order Mantodea; family Metallyticidae; genus Metallyticus; species Metallyticus violacea. The sequence continues at coordinate 49,794,333 of CM060833.1, read as the reverse complement.
GAATACCTCATTTTACTGTACCTGGAATTTGATTCGTAAACACACTACGTGCTCGGTGCTACGTCAAACAAAGATGTGAGACTCATAGCATAACAAGCGGACTGTGATACAGAACAACCACAACAGCGATGAACCTAGGAACTAAGAGTAGTTATAATACCCCAATCCTATTTAACCGGCGGTAAAAGCGAACGTTTATCATCTGTATGTATTAAGAATCTATTCCATTTTGAAGTTATTGGCACAAGACAGGATTTATCAAGTCATATCAGGGACAGTTGAAGGAAATATAACATAGAGTTTTCGTTATTGTATAGGTTAGCTTTGGGCTCAGCCAATTTTACTATGTCTGCCATATTTTGGGATTTCGCAAAACCTGAAGCCCAACAGAAGAACCGGGATGCAGACGATATAATTTTAAAATATAGTATTCCGTTATTTTTTATTGTATTGTGGGAACATGGAACTATATAATTGTTTTGTTTTAACAGCAAATATCATTTTAATGAATTATTGCTTTTACAACTCATTCTTAAACTTCCTTAAGTATATTTTGATTTAGTGGGAACGCGGACTGATTAATAGGTGTGTCGATTTTCATCTATAGCTTTTCTCTCTACTCTATGTAATTTCAACTTCAGTGGAAAAAGGTCAGTAAAACATTAAGAATTCATTTCAAGAGTGGTTTATGTATATGCACAGAAAAAGGACTGGGATATATACAGATAGATTTTAGGATATATAAAAACCATGAACATTTTAAATTATCTATATTATTTAATTATTTATTTTTTTTGGATTTGTAACTGATCCCATTATAGGTCTTTTTATATATCTTGTTTACTGCTTTGTCCAGAAACAGCAATCTCAGGAAATTCGGTAGCAAAATTGCTAATGAAACCTATACGCACTTACGCTTCCACTTCTAGAATTCTTTGTTGCAGAGAATACATCTCGCACGGTACGGCTGAGAACATTGTGTCATGGCACAAAGCACTTTCTCGTACTGATATATATTTTAAAATAAGGGTTACGAAAACATAACTTCCATCTTTTTCCTTTCCCCTTTCTGGCAGTATTCATTCATTATCTGACTTGCCGTAGCCTTACCAGAGTTTTGTGGGCCAGCTATAAAAATTATGGGGGAAAAACTCCTTTATGTATCCATGGAGTTATAGCAAGTACAAAATGTTGTTCATTTTACAAAAATATTGAGAACACATCCTTCAACGAACTCCAGCATAGCAAAACTGAGTACAAATGGGAGGAGCTTCAAGTAACAATCCATGGTGAACTAATGGGATATGTAAAGGGTTACACATAATTAGGTCAAAGTGACAAATTCTCAGGAAAAGAAATTAAGCGAAAAAATGACCTAGCCCGAAATAAATTCTGGAGTCTGACGATTATTATAATCGATAAACATGTCATCAACAAAGAAAATCTTCGATCAATATGGTTTCCAGGTGTAGTCCCTCACATCTCAAGATAGAGAAACTTTAAAAATGCACCAAGGAAGGGGGGGGGGGAGAAATGTGTATCTGTGTAGGGGAACAGAATAACAAGAAGTGGGTATGTCGTGCATCAAGGTTTCATGGCCTACGCAATGACAATGTGGGAAGAAGAAATGTGGGACGAATGAGAATCCGTTGATTCTTTTCATTCAAAGAGAACAACAGGGAAACATTGCACGGTGTGGCCAAGAATTGAAATGCCTGGAAGAGTCGAAAAGACATAAATTATTCATAATACATTTAAATTTTGTACCCTGTTCACTGTATTACATATACTAGTTTGGTTTAATTTTAGACCTGTGATAAAGTAGAACCCATAGTTGTAAATTATTATTAAAATTTAATTGTAGCCCACGAGGTTCTTGTACAACTTAATGCTTCAAGAAGATGGAACAAGTCAAAATACACAACCAACATATTAAAAGTGTAGTACATGTCAAAATAGTACATCTTCCATATAATCTTTAAAAGGAGATTTCAAACTTTCCCTATCACCGAATGATAACTCTTTGTGATTAATTTGGAGAGTGTTATACAGAACATCACAGTATACCTACATTAAAGTATTTATGAATGTCTTCCATACATAAAGTCGGGATGCCTTGGGCAACAAATAAAGTTATTGACTATTATAATATTTTATGATAAGAAATGTTTAACTATAAGTGAAACACTACAAATAATTATTTTACTGTATACTTTGATGATAATTATGACAGTTTTTATTCATCCATGTCACTGTCTGGTATGTTTTATCTTAAGAATGTCATCAATAATAAACCGCCTTATTAATTTAGGGTGCTTAGTGGGTAACTTTTGAGATGTCCTCTAGGTTCTTTATTTTTATTACAAGTTTTCTGTTATATGTTTTCACAGATGAGAGCCCCATATAATAATTATTTTTCAACATAACTGTTCCATAAATCAAACCATCATTGTACTCCGAAGTCTTAAAACTTTCGAAGTTTTCTTGTCTTCAGTATATGTAAGCTGCCTGTATTTATTGATTGTAAATGCCATATTTTTAATCTCAATGTCTTTACTTGTTTTCTAGAAGTGTTACGGTCACCAATCTTTGAAATTGCGTATATGGACATTCTGAAACCTCTTTACTTGTTATAGGGGGTTGAGTTTCTTGGTAGTTCGAATAATATTGTCATACTGGTTTGCGGAATAGAACTGATCCTATCTTCGAACACATCTATATAGCTTGATGACACAGAATGGTTTATCAAATGGTAGAAAAATGTAATAAATAATAATACTGCAATCATGAATACACATTTAGAGCATTATTCTTCTTCTGTTCAGCAGAAACTTCAACGCGGATTACATAATGAAGCAGAATTGGAACATTCCCCTTTCTTAACTCATTATATAACTTAAACATAAACTACAAATGGTCATGTAACTTTCATTTCCCAAATCATCCGGAAGGAAGGGATGAGAGAAAGGACACAAAAAAATGAAACAAAATCTGCAACACTCCTTCCCGGCACTGTGTTACCTACACTGGAATGTGCATTTTCTAATTTTATCATTTATTAACTTCTCTTTTTCCCCACAATATATAATAATTTTACAAATTATAATTATCTAAACCAAAAAATAAAACTTGGAGAAAAATTAAACAGGTCACTACTAAAAAAAACTAAGTTAAATAAAATTACAAATCTACTGGAATCCATATAAACATAACCAAAGCTAGTAGACAGCTAACTACCTAAATTAAAAACGTTCCATCGGAAAGTGAATGAGACACCAGGCGGCCAGTTTGGACAGACAGCGAGGCATGAAGATAAACGGAGTCCTAGCGTCTTTTCCAGACAGAACATCCGGACGCCGGCCGAGCACTCGGCTCAAAGTATTTGGAGTGCTTCAGAGGAGCCGCAAGGGCAATAATCTTTTCAAAGGGCAAGCCATCATCACGCCGCACCACACATCTGCCAGGCACTTTCGATCATATAACAGAACCAATGGAATGAAATTATAACTAAGCATTTCTTTTGATATAACCACGATAAACTGAAGGTTAGACGATCAGCCTCAAGGAATTTGAACCCGGAACCTCCTGAATGCAAGTACCAAGCGTTATTGCCTGAGTCATCTCATTTATTATGCTGGACCATCAGGCCTGAGAAAAATGATAATCGAAAATCTTAAATTTTCTAAGTTGCCTCAACCCATGTTAACTTAATTCCTTTATGTACAGAAACTTCAAAGTTTGTTGCTGTTTTATATCCCAAATACTCATATATTTCTTTTAAGGAACGAAACACCAAGGAATAGGTAAGTAAAGCCAACTTTACCCCCCTAAAATATTGTAGCAGAAAGGCGCTAGCGCAAAAGTATTGCACCCAAGGCATGTTGCTTATTGTTTTGGGATTTCCAAGGAATAATCTTCTTAAACTAATAGGACATATTTTGTATCATGGTCGAATCGTTTGAAAGAACAATTGAAGAAAAAATTCTCAAGATTGTCGTATAAAAACGACTATTTGCGCTAAATAACAGCGACAATTGCAATGGTAAAAGTGGACGAGTTAGGCTTAGAAAGTGATTCTGATGCAATATTCCTAGCAATATTTTACTTTTTCTCGAACTGAAGGATTAACTTGATGAGAAGAAATTTTCGTCCAAAAAGTCATAAATTATTATGTTTTCCGACGGGATGAAATTAATTGCTAAGTAGCTGATGCGTGATGAAGACTATGTTAAGAAATAATGTGTATATTAAAACATTTATTTACCTACCTAAGCAAATAGCTGTCTTCTAGTAGCTACAGTCAAGTATCCTTGCTATATGTTTGGTGTAGGGTTACATCAAGTTGTGGTTCTGGGGATATCAAAATGACTGAATATTTTAGTATTAAATTATATGTGTAATTAAATCTCACGAAAGTAGAGCACATCTGACTGCTACACAAAATAGTTAAAGGACAGAATGTGTTTAGTTGAAGTATGCAAGTTTATATAGTGATGGTTTGGGGATGTAGATCTGCATATGGAACTGTAATTTGTTGACTGTACCATGGGCATCAGAGAGTGCATTTCTACAATGCAAGACCTAAACATATTGATTGGCTCGTGCCATTCGATTTTTACCAATGATTTGGGAATGAGACGGGTCGCCGCAAAATTCGTACCAAAGTTGCTCAATTTCGACCAAAAACATCATCGCATTAACGTTGCTAAGGAGCTGTTGAACTCTGTCCGCGACGACCCAAATTTGCTCCAGAGGGTCATAACTGGTGACCAATGGTTATGACATGGAAACTAAAGCTCAATCATCCCAATGGATGCTGCCACACGAGCCAAGACCGAAAAAAGCGCGCCAAGTTCGGTCGAATGTGAAGGTTTTGCTTACAATTTTCTTCGATTTCAGGGGCATCATGAGTTCTTGCCACAGGGTAGAACGGTCAATAAGGAATATTACCTGCAAGTTATGCGCAATTTGCGCGAAGCAATCCGCCAGAAACGTCCGGATTTGTGGAAGAACAAAAATTGGCTTTTGCACCATGATAACGCCCCTGCTCACACATCGTTGCTTGTGCGCGAATTTTTGGGCAAAACAACACACTTATGATGCCGCAGCCACCGTACTCCCCAGACCTGGCCCCCTGTGACATTCTTTGTTCCCAAAACTGAAGAGGACCATGAAAGGACGACGCTACGCCACGATTGAGGAGATAAAGACGGCATCGAAAGAGGAGCTGAACAAGATCACAAAAAACGATTTTTTAAAGTGCTTCGAGGATTGGAATAAAGGTTGGCACAAGTGTATAATATCTGGTGGGGATTACTTTGAAGGGGACAAAATAGATATTCATGAATAAATTAATACTTTTTGAAAAAACACAAAATTCGCGATACTTTTTGAACAGACCTCGTATATCTCTATGGCCGGTACTTTCTGCATCAAGAGGACAATGCAGGTTTCCTCAAATATTCAATGGCTTCAAGACACTGAAATAACTCTTTGGGGTGGCTAAGCAGAAATCCACATCTCAGTCTAATTGAGAAACTGTGGAATATAATCGGCCTGTAGGTTAAAAAACCGCCAAAAACTCATAGAAACATGATCCATATCGTGGAACAACATTGCCGTGCAGGAGTGTAGGAATCTTTTGAACAGAATGCCCAAATGAGTAAAACTGTGTTTGAAAGCCAAAGCAGGACCAATAGTCTATTAAAAAACCTAAGAAATAGGTCATAAATGTGTAAAAATGTATACGAGTTTAGAGTAAAAATTTTAAAAATGTCATTAGGTGTCCTTAAACTTTTAGTAGAACCTGTGAGTAATTTTTACAGATACGCTCGCTAAGTGAAGAATATAAAATGTAAATGTTACGACACCAGAACTACCGCCAGCTTTTCTCTTCCAGATCCATTCAGTTCTACACAACACATGCTGAATTAATTTCAACGGGATATGCTCTTTCAAATGCCTACGTTCTGTAGAGTCCTTCAGCGGCTCTAGGGTCAGTCGCAATCCTGTTTTGTCCACATTCCTGCGAGTGACATGCAAGCTCTCATCCCCTTCGTTATCCCCAACTTCCGGTTAAATTGGACTCTTGATTGAAAATAAATTAAATAAAAATCGCGATTCCGGCTCTATTATGCAGCGCTACAGAATCGAGTTAATTGGGTCAGCGGATCGATTTTTAAATTTATATTCGCAACATTCTAGCATTTTGTGGCTGGAGGAGAAGTGTTTTTTAATGAGTGGCAGGTAGAGGGGAAGCTTTTAGTTTAATGCTATTTCTGACGGTTCAGAGCATAGGGTACAATAGAATGTATATACGTAAAATTGAATGCAGTCAGTGATGTGTGAGCTCTGAAGTTGAAAGCGTCTAGAGCTGCCTCACATTCGCTGTTTGTTTTGTGTAAAAAAATAACTCTTGCAATAACTTCAACCAGGACCTAAGCAGTTTGCAAACTTCATTTCAGCACGTGCTGCTGACGACCAGACAGCCTTGTTATAACCGGTCAAGTTTGCTGAACAAAAACTTCAGAAATTTGATCGAAACTATAACAAACTCGCACATGCTTATGATACAGGTTCCTAATTTGAAACTTGAACGACTAAACGCTACCTGTAAACTGCAATAAGTGGTTAATACTGACTATACAATATGTTCAATAATTGTAGCATAACGGAGCATTCGATACTGTTGGACGACAATAATATAACCATTTTCCATGGCACTGAGAGCGTTGAATAGCCCTGATTACGCTCATATCTGACAGCTTTGGACTTTTACATTTGTTTTTGCTAAGAGTATTACTAATCTGAAACATTTGGAGATAAAAATGTTAAAAATGGATAAACTTTCTGTTACTGTACGTACAGCGTGCGTTTTGTAAAAATACCTGTAGAATAAAAGCCTAAAAAGCACTTTATCTTATCATCTGGATTGGAGTTTTATCAAAAATCCATAAATTTGGAAGTACTTAGAGTAGTACAAATAACTTATAAACAGAAGACCAGAAATATAATAAAAGTGCATTTAAAACTTCATAGCTGTTCCCACTGTATCGACTGATATAAAAATATGAACTTTAGGCAATGACAATAAACATTGAAGGAGCAAAACAGTGTATTAAAAGACCTAGTATAAGACATGCTGAATTAAAAAGGTAATTGAGAACTGAAATGAATGGAAACGGTTATTATAAATACAGTAATTCTGTTCATTCCACTGATACTTTCCACTTTCCTCTTTCTTTGCACTTCTTCATACTGATTTCATATTAATAGCTAGCAGTGGATATTAATCAACCATCTCTTTTGATTTGCAATCTTTGAGGCTCTAGTCTTTCAACCCATAGAGTTATGTCTGTAGTGCTTTGATACCCACATACCAGATAGCATATGGGCCTTATGTTGCCGTATGACTCATTCATCCTTGTTAGGGCACAAGAAGCTGTGCTAAAACCTCTTCGATCCGCGATGAATAAGTTGTGGTCGTCCCAGCACAGCAATAATTGATGCGAATTTGGGCCAGATGATGTAAATATTCGTGAAAGTGTTCGCACTTTTTTTGAAATTGTAGCCAGAGCAATGGTTGTCAGTTTTTGCCATTATTATGGAGGTTCTGAAGTTGTCTATAGGGGGTGCATCGAATACTGACTGATGCACTCAAGAAATTCATGGTAGACGTTCATAGCCTTTGTGGAGGAAGAAGAAGAAGAAGAAGAAGAAGAAGAAGAAGAAGACTTCCTGGCGCATATTGTCAAGAGGTTTCACACTTGGGCGCATCTTTACGAGCCAAGCAAGAGAAATTCCACAGAATGGAGGGCACACATGTCTTACAAAAAGAAGCTCAAGTTTCATCTCTCTGCTGGAAAGTTCTTGTCTCTCTTTTGGGATGTGAAAACATTTTTGGAACATTAACAACAGTGAATAGTGCCCCGATGCTGGGGAAGAAACTGAAACCAGCAATATGAAATCATTGAACTTTTGTCTAAAGATCTTTTCCACTCCCTCACAAGGCCCTCACTGTTGACACCATTCGGTGATTGGTATTTCAGATCTTACAGTGTTCCCTATAGACTCGTTACACTCTCAGGCAGTCTGCTTCGAGAAGAGAAAGTTTTGCGAGTAAGGACAAGGAAACAGTGCATTGCTGGTTGCAGGCATAGGCGAAGTTGTTTTTTTTTTTTTTTTTTTTTTTTTCCCTGATTGAAGAAGAGGTTGATTATGCAGATAAATGGCATATTATTTACATATCTTAGTGCAATACATCCTTAATTGGTCTATGGAGAATTATCTCTTTTATCTTACATCTTTGTATATTTTCTGTACAGCAAGAGGTCGTTAATCTGTCTAAAATGAAAATGCCTAACTGTCGTTACATGAAGAAATAACATACTCCGTTCTGCGTATCGTAACATTAGAAATGAAAATATTGGTAACTCTTTTACTGATATTTTAAAAATGATTATCTTTAGTGTGCAAACAGTACGAATATGGATATAGCTAATTGTTTTCTTTTCTCCTCGGTAGCTCATTTTCTTCCTTTGGCATCAACACATTTAATAAACTGAAACTTTGAGCGCTCTTTCGAAGGTCTATTCGGTGGATAAACAGCTGTCTACAATCTCATTCAAATATCTTCAATGGAATTCCACTTATATCCGACTGTCATCTGTTGACCTGTTCAGTAGTCTTTTTTTAGAAACTCCAGCTTAATTATCATCATTAAACAGTTAAAACGTTTAATCGTCTATATTGCATTCTCAAAGTCATTTGATGTTAAATTCACAATTTTCTAAAATTAAAAGAAGAAACAATAATGAAAAAAGGAAATAAATAGACTTTAATACATCAAGAATAATTAAAAAAAACATTCAACATTTAAAATAAGAAACATTTACATAAATAACAATAACTATTGTTATAAAATATATTTATTATTAAAAAGTATCTGTTTCGAATCTGAGTAAATAGAACGTTTTAAATATAAATTGCTGAATATTGATTTACTAACCACTAATTGCAGTTTAAATGTTTATTTTTTAACATTGTTTATTTTATTAGATTTTTCTCTTCTTTCTAAAATGGACAATAATTGTGCTAAAAATATAAAACTATAGCTTGTAGTCATAAACATATTAAGGGTTTATTCCTGCACAAGCCTCTCTTTCATTACTGGATCTGTCAAACGATACATGGGCTTTTGTGCAGAAGCCTCACGCAGATATTTCAGCCTGATTACCTGCTGTACGTCATAAATATTGATTACCCTGTAAAAAACATATTGAATTCGCCTCCAGCTACATTTTTTGCTCACTGAAGAGAAATTATAAATGTCCACATGAAACCTTATAACGGCCATTTGGCCCATAATTACCTAATGCAATTAAACTCATATTAATTATCTATAGCTAATATTGGAGCCCTGCCAACTTAATAAATGGAAAGCGAAATGAGACAATGGGGCCTATGTTTTGCTTATCTTTTGCCGCATCTCACTTTAGTATATTCTTTCGGCTTAGCAGCATAATTAATTTAAGTTATTAAAAAACACATTTTAGGAGAGTGGATTAGCTACCTGGCAGTTAGTGTATGGAAATAACTCAATTTATGAAAGCCGGCTATATCAACAAATTTAATCGCCTTTGTATTATTACAGGACCCTGTTCCACAAAAGCATGCTCTAATATATCACCAGTGTAACTTGTAGTTATTAGTACAGATCTGCACTACAAAGATTTCTTCTACACTTGTAATTTATACCTCCAAACTTACAAGTGTACAATTTATTTTTCTAGTTATGTTCCACATAGGCATCTAGTAGTTGTGCACTGTAATTGTAGAGATTTCTCTACAAGTGTAGTAATATTGCTTGCTTCAAATACTAGTGAAATATTAAATACCTTTTTAATAATTTAGAGAATAAGTTGACCTAAATATGTAAAGTGTTAGTTAAAGTGACAATAATGGTAAGAAAGGACGCGCATATAAAAATAATAATTCAATATTTGAGTACAACGAACATTTTGGGTTAAGTGAAATTAAATAATTTGTTTCCTTTCCCCATTCTCTTTAAAGAAGAAATAATCGATTTTGACACAGTTTTTACAATTTTTGCTTGTAATGAAAATGTGATTGATAAGCAATATAAACAAACGTATATAAATATAAATCATCAAATGAACTTTAAAATAATGACCGAGTGCAGAGATGAAGCCGCACATATAGCCATCTTAATGTAAAATATTACACTTGAATATTGGCAAATGCATACACAATAGAGTATGTAAATGGTCTTTATTTCTGACAAAAATATAAGACTAAAGTTTTAGGAATTATAATAATTTGTTCTATGCATTGAACATAATAATTTATTACTAAGCAATGGCATAACCTAATTTAAGGTTTAACGATGTGTAGCAAACAGCTGTTCTTACATCTCGCTCTTTTGTCATTTCATTGTAGCTTTTTACTATTACTTTACATGTTCTGTGCATTAGTTTGTGAAACAGAAAGTTACAGCTTTATAATTTGTGGAATAGGGTCCAGGGATTTAACTTAAAAACTTGACAGTTTGAATAACTATAACAATAAATTTAATTTATAAAAAAAAGTATCAATATCATGGAAAAAGTTTAAGATCAATGTTGGTTATGTACTATTCCTTTAACATTAAAAACTTGTATTTTCCTTATGTTTCTTAATAGCTCCCACTAGAAGTAGGTATGCGTTTATTACAGTCGTATCAATACAATATAATACAACTTAAAACAGGCGAATGGGTCCAATGGTCCGTGTGTGCTTTACATATTATGTTACAAACACCCTTATTGTGAATGGCACCCCTAATATTAACACATGCTTTAACGAGGATTCCGCTGTTATCACATCTTTTGTTTTCTGTCGTATCCTGACAACCTACATTGTTGTTATTATCGTTTGTATTTGAACAATAAAAAATAAGTCAGTAGTTCTAAGATGAAAACATAATTTATTTTTAATAATATTGCAATTATTAATATTATAGAAACACAGCCTAATTCGAAACTACTAGCTTGATTCTATTCATTCTTGTGGATTTTGAGTATACACCATTTTGAAACAATTTATTATCAAAACACAGCAATTCAATTCGTATTTAATAATTTTTGTACTTTTTCTGTCTAAAATCAAACAGTAATTGGTTACCGAGCAACAATAGGAAAAATAAGTTTTAACAATTGAATATTGTTTAAAATGTATCTATTAATGCCGTTGCTGCAGAAGTCAATTAAGTCCAAAGTTGGTCGTTTTGAGATATCAACTTGCATAAGAAATGGGAGCTTTACAGTCTAGCAGAGTTCGTGAAATGATATTCCCGCGTGTTTCTATGTAAAAGATATCTTGCATATTCAATAAATTCATAGTTTACATATTTTAGCCAATCAGAAATCTCATAAAGCACTTTACCTCAAAAATATAATTTTGGAATTACGATTCTTGCTAACAGGACGACGATATATCTTTTCATCAGAGACCGGATGTTCAAACTCTAGAATGCAGCAAACTTGAAAAGGATTAGAAATTCAAATCCTCAGGCATTTTGTCTAATTATCTTAATTAAGGGGAGAGGACATTACGTGAAATAGTTGGAAAATACTTAACAGAAGCTTGCGAGATATATATAGGCAAAATACTAAGACTTAATGCGCAGATATTTAAGCATCAGTTAACCTGCAGGTTCAAATACATCAGGTGTGAGGGAGAGAGTATCGTGGTAGAGAAGGGAGAAGTGGTCTAGCATGGCTCAGATTAGGTGCTTGGAAACTAAATATAACAGTTAATTTTCTCGGGGAAAGAATTTGCTCACTGTGTGGAGAAAGCGATACCTGGAAGTACATTCTGGCAGAAAGAAATCAGCATTTACCGCCGCAATTCCTGAATTCCAACAGAAGTTTAAACACCTGCCGGGGAGTGTTGGTGCATGAGATATACACACACAAATCGGGAATATTTCTAGCGAAGACCAGACAAAGAAGATTAATGGCATTAATGAAGAGGGGGAGTTGAATTTTTTTTTGTTTGTTTTATTTACGGACGCTCTTTAACATCTCAGGTCATCAGCATCCCATTCAATTTCGGGCGCGAAACGCCCGACAAATTTTCCTCAGAGGCCTCTTCTTTCAGGCTTGAGGTTCTTTTTCGTGCCGTAAATGTACGACACGGGACCCACAGCTTTACTTCCCTTCCGAAGGAAGCCATACTTAGGATTTTACGCCCGAAAAAATCCATCGATCCCGTGACCTTGGGTTTAGAAGGCAAGTATGGTTACCACTACACCACCAGGGCAAACGGGAATTGGAGAGGGGGTGTGAGTAAATGGAAGGGGAGCTCAAGATTAAGGGTTCAATTCAGGCTAATGTAAATGTATATAAACTTACTCATAGAAAACGTGTAATTTAAGGATATCGACTTGTTTGTATATTTGTATGTATGTAATGTATGTGTGTATGTAATGTATGTGTGTATGTTTGTGTATATTATGATTATTACAAGGACAATATTAGCATGTGCGGCTTTAAGGCCCAAGCGACAGTTGTACTTGCTTGTGTGTATTTTAATACTGGTACAATGAAAGTCCATTACTACTACCATTACTGCTGCTACTATTGCTACTACTACTACTACTACTACTACTACTACTACTACTACTACTACTACTACTACTACTACTACAAGCTAAAAGCAGTTAAAAAGTATAAAAATGTTTTAATTCCATTGACGTTGAATTGCAGTGTTCACTAACTAAAAACTACTGGATTCTTTCAAATTCGGTGGCATCCGATCACCAATATCACCATGTGGCGGGCCTGAATTGTTTTCAGTATACGTCTAGCCCAATATTCTGTACTTTCTAGTAATTCGTTGTGAGACAGTTTTATTGGGGGAGAAAGGAAGAAAAGATGGTTATCTGATTGATGAGTTTTAATTAATTAGAATACTCATAATATTTCTAGAATCAATGAAGTTCTTCTCTCCCGCCGCTGTCTCGAAGTGTCGCTATGCTACAGCTAGATAAGGTAGAGCGCTGGAATTTTGTGATCCTTTCAGGTCAACGGGGAAATAGTCGGGAACTAGGTAATGTATGAAAGCAAATCTTAAAATTGTAGATGACACTATTTATTTGCTTGTGTCGCTTGTTCAATGTTAAGGGTCCCCTTTTTAAGGTTGTTGAGCGGTTCTTAGATCACACTTGCACTGTAATCGAACTAATTGTCTATCATTTTCCCCGGATAGCTAAAATACTCTCACCCGATACCTCAACTCACTCTGTCCTTTCTGATGGCTAAACTCCCTCTGCATCTCTGGCCTCGAAATCCCAATCTTTTATCAAATATTCCTTCGTCCGGTCGTTAGATCATCTCCTGCCATTTGGAACTATTATTATTCAACAAAATTCTATCTATTGACCGAGGGGCGTGCATATACTTTTCCTAAGATCCCTGATTGGACGTTCTTTAGGCCTTAAATTTAAGTTATTCTTTCCCTCTTTGCTCCCTTATGTCGGGCACTATGGTTTATTTCACCCTCCATGACTTGTTCTTAGTTTGTTCCATATTACGCTTTGCCTTCAGATTTTAATAAAGCTAAGCGTTTCCAGAAACCTTAAAGAAGCCACCCTTCGTACACAAAGCATTTTGCAACAAAAAATACAAAAAGGTACATGGCCATCTGGTTCTTTGTTCAGCCCAAAACACTTCATAATCAACATTTTCTGGCTTATTTCTAAAATTTCTGTCCACCAGTAATTTTATTCTCACTACCCATGAAATACACAATAACAAATACACAATACACAAATAACTTAACTACTAACATGAATACACATAAATTGTACACATTAATTGTAATGATATTTACAATATATGTAATTGGTTATACTAACATATTATAATATTTTAATTGGGGCGGCATTTCATAAATATTGCTTCAACTGCTTGGTACTTTTCGCCGATTAAATTAAACGATCGTATTTTCGTGTAGCATATCTTCTGGGTGAAACTAAATTACATGAATACGTGTTTGTCAAGAGATTGTTATAACAATAGTTTAGCTGTTATCTGAACACGCACTCAATGTATGCATTTATGATTTGAATAAAACTATAAATGCATTACAGCTATAAGCAAATCCGTATCAAAGTTGGATAGCGCGCCTTGCAAGTTGAATAAACTGAAGACTAATATTTGGCTACAGTTAGCCTTAATGCTCAGGTGCTAGCAACAAAGACCCCGCTGGTTGTGAGTTGCTGGTTTTCGCAACATGGATCCTGCTCATTCATTTGCTATTTGTAGCTTTTTTTATTACGTAGCTATTTTGTCTTTTATGCATTTTCGTATACTATAGCATTGTTTGTAAGAAATTTACAGTCCTTCACTTCACAGTACATATATCTCTCTCATTCACTTTTTAACGCTTAAAAAAAAGTAGTTTATTTCTCTCAGCGTATAATTGATCTCCCCCGTTCAGCGCTTACGATTTCTGTCGCCAGATGGTTCTGATTGTCATTGTGGAAGGGCAAGCAATCGAATATTTCCTTACATTTAAGACATTTCCCACCAAAATGTCAGAACATCTTTTCTGGGCCGTGAAATTATTGGGAACGTTAATCTACAGTGTCATCTTTGTTCTTCTGTCATCTGTATCGAGGCTGTATTTATCTGTTCGTTATGTTTTATATAGAACTACATCGCAGTCATTACAGAAATTGTAGATGGGTTTTAGATTAGCAATTTATGGTAAAAAGTGTATTCTGTGTCAGTTTTTTCTGCAAAGGCATAACAGGCGTTGAGCATTCGTGATAACATAAAGAGTATGTGAGTGTGTTCTAATTCCAACTCGCTTGCCAGCCAGGCATTGGAGTTGTACATGTGGCGGCAGAGGATAAAAGCGTCGTTCATTTACAACGCGCGCAGCGATAATCGCCGGACTACAGCAATGAATGATGAAGGTGAAGATGAGGGTGAGATGATGACAGAACAACAACGGAATTAATGGCAGGGGAAATTGGAGTATAGAGGAAATCTGCTCTTGACGCTGCTTCATCTACCACAAATCCCCACTAACGGTTGCTGCGATCGAACCCAGGCCGGTTCCGTAGGAGGCGAGCATTCAATTATTCGGTCACGGTGCTGCCATGATACAAGAAGATGAAATTATAAATGGGCTCTTTTTAACTTTAATTAAAGAAATGAAGCTTTTAGGCAGAAGTTGAAAGTACCTTCTTGGCATTTGCCATATATGAAGACAGAGAAAAAGTGGAAAAACTCAGTCACAGGAGATGATTCTGGCGAGAATCGAATCTCCTTCCTTTTTTTTTTTTTTTTTCTTTCTTGATTTTGCATAATAGTATTCTGCTTTTCTCCTTTTTCTTCTTCTCCCACTGTTTTAGTATACGTTTACGTTATTATATTATCCATTTTTAATCCATAAAAAATTTTGAAATGTAACGAAACCCTTAACGTTCATGTTGTTATAGCTACAAAAGAACAAAGAATTGATCCAACAATAACAAAGAAAATAATCAAATATACAATACAAAACAAAGTAACACGTACCAGAGCATAAATAGAAACATTGCTGATTTTAGCACAAATAAGTCCCTTTTTTGTATATTATAACAATGTGACACTACTGTATACAAAACATTAATAATGTGCACACTTTCTTTTCAGTGAGTTAGATGAATTTTGCTTGCACTACACCTAGAACTCACTACGCATTTCTTTCAGTCTGTTTTAATATTACAATGTTAAAACTCAGTTGTATACGTATTTTAAACAAAATTTTGCTTAGTTTGAATCTTCAAACTTAGTTAAAAACTGTCCAATATACCGCAACACTACTAGGTGTCTGTTGAGTTACTGAGGAACAACGAAATACTGGAAATTTCAAATATTGGTGTTCAAAATGTTTCTCGGAAACATCCATGATCTGGAGGATCTCGGCCTGCGTCTTCAGCCAGGCTGATGCAGCAGCACCACATTCTAAACTATGGAGTATGGTATCTTGAAGTTCGCAATTATCACATTTTGGAGACAACTTCACACCAATACGATGCAGGCCCTCGTTTGTAAGGAAGATATTGTTCACCAGTTGGTACCACACATCCGTTGGTAAGTGTTAAGTGCAGAATGTCGGGTGTTGAAGCAGATTCAGCGCCAGTTGTATACTGGTGTTGGAGAACTATCTTAGCAGCTGGCAATTGAAATAACCAGGCAGTATACAAGCCTCTGGTCTTCGGTGGTTGGCGTATAGGTCGACAGGACAGTATGGTAACAATTGAAGTAGCTTCTTAACTTGGGGCGCCTGAATCGGCAAACCTCGAAGATCTGGTGGATTCTGGAGGCGGTGTTCCGATAACAATTGGGTGAGAAACTGATGGCTATAAGAATCACCATAGTCCCCAATATGAACCTTCGCACACAAGTCAATGCCTTGAGGACTTTGACCACTTACTATGAAATGACAGTACACAATAACGGACGGAGGGTGTTGTGCATGTATCTTTTGCTCAATCAGAACGATACTGACGTGAAGTAAAAGCGATTCATTGTTGTAGATTTCTGTTCTCATGGATTACCTTTTGTTTACTTTTCCATCGTATATATGAACGTAACTCATAATAAAATAAATCTTCGAAATCACAAAACATTAGACTACGCATTCAGGTGGTTAGCTCCCTCTAGGTTAAGCTACATACACAATAAATCAGTTAACCGTTGTTTATATTACAGACTTTTTATAGCACTATAGCAATTAAATCTTAGCACTATAGCACTAAATCTTTAAAATATTAATGAAGTGTTGAAAATATTAATTTCCTCGTTCGCAAAGCATTTTTGAAAACAGTTTGAGGAAAAGATTTACCAAATTAGCATTAACATTGACTTATCATCAAATTTCGACTTCGTCTCAAATGTTTGTCTAAAACCCCTATACAATCTTCCATATTATTGCAGTATAGTTCATTACGCATGGTATATAGAGCAGGTTAGTCCAGCTAACTAAATGTTGATTTTGTGTAAACGCCAAGCTACTCACGCCACTTGCCTAAATATCGCAATAAAGTAGATCTTTACTCCCCTAATAGTTGTTCATATAGTCTATAAGAATTCAGGCAGCCTAGTGGTTAAAGGCACAACTCAATGTTTGATCTAGAGAGAAAAGTAAGATCAGGAAGGTCTGGTTTAGACTAGGAGGTTGAAGGCTCAAAAAATAATGGATATTCTAGAAGGTGAATGTGCCCATTTTGTGAAGGGGATGAGAAATGGATACATATTCTGGCTGAATGTACCTGAGAAAAAAGCTGTTCCCAGAAACAAAAAATAAGGCAATTAGAGGTCCATCGGCATGCTGGGACCCATTTGCAGATCACACTAATTGATTATTTTTCTAGCCAAAATGCACGAAGTTAGAAGAAATTTATTTTTCTGTTATAACACAATAATTTCCATCAAGTCTGTTGAATTCCGTTAATCTCGTTAAAATTTGCATTTGTTTATTATTAATATTGTTTTGTTTTAATTTTATGTTCGTCTTTAAAATTCTGTATCATAATTATGCATGTAAAATTCACAAACCACACATATTTTAATATATATCAATAAAGATACACCTGCTATATTATTTATTATTCAAACTTCACTTCCTTCTCTTGTAGCATTGTCTTTTTATATATTTATGTTTTGACATATACTTGTCCAATAGCAATAACCAAAATGCACAAAAATGTTTGGCATTGCATCACGGATCGCCGCGGGCGGCCAAGGTCGTTAAGGCGCGGATTCATGCGCGGGAGGTCTGGGATTCGAATCCCACTAGCACCGTTCTCCCTGATTGAAGTTTTTTCCAGGTTTTCCTCAGTTTTCATAGATGCCAAATGCCAGGGAGGTACCCTAAAATTAGGCCTTGAACGCTTCCTTCCTTTAAAAAAATTCCTTTACAATTTATACTTTCATCTCGTGTATCATCGGTGTCCACTGCCTACGGAACCTCAATAGTAAAAACGAGCTAACACTAACCAAAAATAAATAAATAAATAAAAATGCATCAGGAGATATAACGGACATCGGTAAGGGATGGAACGAATTTTAATTACTCCATGTCCTCAAAAAATGTTGGATTGTTGCAGTAGCTTGGCCGAAGTCTCATTTTGTTGCAGTCAGACCTCTTTTAATGTTCAAATCCTGAATGATTTGGTGTTTACGATTGCAACAAAGATCCACAATTTCAATGAAATGGCTCTCTGTGTTGCTGGATTCAGGCCAGAGTCGAGGGCTTAACCAATGGATATTTTTTGATTGATTATTTATGGACGCTCTTTAACATTCAGGTCATCAGCGTCCCATTCAACTCAGGGCGTGAAACGGCCGACAAATTTTGCTCAAAGGTCTCTCTTTCATGCTTGAGGTTCTTTACCGTGCCGTAAATGTACGACACGGGACCCACGGCTTTACTTCCCTTCCGAAGGAAGCCATACTTAGGATTTTTACGCCCCGAAAAAATCCATCGGTTCTGGCCGGGTTCAAACCCGCGATCTTGGGTAACCAACGGAGATATGACTGGAGGCTGGTCGTGGATTTGCCCGTTTCTTGCCTTTTGGAATAGGTGCTACTCTGGATATACCTTTTTTGTAAATCACACATAAGATGTCTTTCATGGAGATGGTGAAAACATGTTTTTAAATTGCTTGATAATCTCAGAATAAGAGAAGTTTTATCATAAAAAGCAGGAATGTTATGTGTTCCAAGTGGCAGGCTCAAAAACACACTACAGTAGACTGACAACTCACCGTTCAAACTACTTAGTTAGATTTGATTCCGTAGGTTGAAGTGCAGCGCTATTGTAAACTTGTAAATTTGCTACCAAAGATGGCAAACAACCCTGCAGAACTTACACACCCTGGAACTTACAAGCCAACGCCCAGGTAATTTGCATATTGAGAGACTGGAATATACTGATCACTGCAATGTCAACACCGCCTCGGAAACATAACAAAATACGTTAACTTCACATAGAGGCAGAATGAGGGTAAATAATGGAATGGAAGGTGAATCCGTGAAATACTATCCCGGCATTTGCTCCATCTGAATTAGTCAGTCGCAGAAATTTAATGTTCGGAATATGAGTCCCAGACATTACCGATTGAACCACCGCCCTCATCAATAAACAATAACACTAAAATGGATGTTTGATCGGATTGCTATGCATCCTAGTATGTTACATCTCTATCAAACGGCAACTTTTAAATTGGTGGGAACGTTACGAACAATAAAAACATATAACATTTACAATGGGTAGTGACATATAGTTGGCTCTGTATACACGAGAGATATGACAACCTTATAAGACGTAGATCGCCCCAATATAATTCATATGCCATATGTCAAGGTAAGAAATCTGTTCCGCAAGGCCAGTAGTAATGCTAGGAGACCCCCACTTCTTGGAGTTTCTTTTTTACTCACATATTTTTAAAGAGTTCTAGTGGCCGTCATTGTGTTAAGCATTATCTCTATAATATGCTGTACAATATTATAAGGGAACTTTAGTCAATTTTCTTTTGCTTGCCCCTGCCAAAAAAAAAAAAAATAAATAAATAAAACTAAGAGTGTCTTTCAAGTTTAGAAGAACCCTAGCATTGTAACGTAAATTGTGAAAGGACAATGCTTTTCTGAGAGTGGAACACGTGATCCATATACAGTACCTCTTAATACCCTAGATGATTTTCTGGAAGCACATATATATTTGCTTTTCATGTAGCGGATATGTTGCTGTTCTGGACGACTGAGAACACACCCAATGTCAACTCTCGCCGCCTCACTTGTCACAAACAGACTGCTAAAAGGGATGGATGGTATTCATATTGATCGAATGTCAGTTAGCAGATGGTACCACAACTGGTGTTGATGTTATTTGTTTCTTTTCCCAAGTTGACTCATGGGCTACCACAAGTGACGGTATTAATTTTTGTTGCAGTGTCTGACTTCACGCAGCAATTGTCCCAGATATACGAGCAGCATGCCGAGGAAATGCAACTCTTGGTGTCCAACTTCAGGAAACGGAATGGAGAACTACGAAAAGAGCGGTAAGTGAACCATCTTATTTATTCTGACTTTGCTGTTTGTTTACCTAGGGAAGTTCGGGTAAATATGAGCAGTTAAGCAATATCAGTAATTAATGGTCTATAGTCAGTGACATCGTGAGAAATTTTATTTCTTGTGAATTAAATGTTAGTAGCTGTACCTACTATAGCAGTTGAAATATTTATGTTACCGTGCGTCAACTGTTATTGTCTGTTTAATGTAAATAGGTGTCCATATTTCTGTAAGTGACATTTTAACAATAGTTAATTATGGTGTTCCGTTATTTGTCACGCTACGTAATCCGCCTTTCCTTCCTTTCTCCTTTTTTATTTATTTTTTTTTCCCACTTCCTTGTATGACGTCTATTTTCTTGAAATGTTCTATAACCATTTATTATATATACCGCTTTTATTATTATTGTTATTATTATTATTGTTATTATTATGTTTAAGTTTGTTTACTACAAAAACATAAGAGGCGTTGGATGTTTATAATACATGAGGTGAAATTATAAGTTAGGAAAGGGTTTGCTATTTTATTTGGGTTTTAGGGGACTCCCCGGAATTTTTATTAATAAAAACTGAGGAAATCCTAAGTCTGGAAGAGCAACTCGGACTGCATCGAGCCTCAAACTACCCATCATGAGTCCATGTTTTAACTACCATGGTATAGCCAGCCGCTCATTGGTTAGAGAATGTATGGAATGTGTTATTGATTGCATGTAATACGTTGTGTCATTTCTTTTTTCTGATAGCCTTTCAAACTCGTTTTCGACAATTAGCGAGTTGTTCGCCGGCTGCATCGTAGAGAACACCTTTCGGCTTCTGGCTTGGGTTATTTTCAATGCGTTGCATGTGAATGGCGTATCTTTGGTATTCTCACATCTAAATTTATTTTATTGGTTTGTCAAATGAGCAATTATGGAATTATTTTCTTATACTTTGATTTTTAAACCAGTCGTCTTTAAGAAAGTAAACGAGAAATTCTTATGGGTGAAATTATGGAATTTTCTCTTTTATATTATAGTTAATGTGGGTACTTTTTTTTTGTTATCTTGAAGCTATTTACTTCTTTTCATTATAGTTGAATCCTCAAAAAATCCCCATGGCTTACTCCTTCAATTTTGGATGAAAATCTGGTGAAATGAGTAAGGAATTCTTTTTTGGCTTTTGGATGAAAGCTGCGGGAAAATTCTTTTAGCATAAATTTTAGTTCGTGTATTCATATTGTATTTTATTATTACTACGGCGTATTTGGGGATGTATTTATAATTTTCTGGGGTAAATTTCTTGTGTTATACATTTGTCTTGTTCTTTCATAAATTTGATATCAAATCTATTTTTTCTTTTGTTTTAATGTGTTAAATTTAAGTTGTTTAAAGACAAATATTTCAGTTCTTTTACTCTCTATAATAATTTTAATGTGCATCTCCTATTTAATATATTAATGCTTCAAGGAGTGCATTTAATAAATTATTATTTTATTGAAACTTGTTAAATAGATATAAGTACGTATTGTTAAAAATAACTTATTTTCTTCTTCTACGGCAATGTTTGATACAGAACTCCTTCCATCACCAAATTATTTCAGTACCTTTCCTGAAGGTATTATTGCTGCGTGGTACTAATGGGAGAGTGGCGATTATTAATTCAGAGATAGCGGAGCGGCACTGTTTGTTTAAATTAAATTCAACATATTTCTTTAAAGTTAAAAGTAGATACTTGGTAGTATGGGGGGTTCAGCTTGTATCTAATTGGGTTTGGCCAGTTATATGCTACGTGTTAGGTAAAAATTTAATATAAGCAGTTCCATTCCAGAAATGGTGCTAGCTTTTTCAGTGCATAAAAGAGTAGAAAAACAAATGATGACGTATATGGGCCAATATTCATATGCAAAATCCTAATTTCAGTACGCACTTATTTTGCCGACGACTTCACCATCTGCCGAGAGATATCAGGAACTCATATCGTGCATTTTTTATTTCTTTCATTATTTATTAGTTACAGTTAGCAAATTATATTGTACTCATCATAGTAGATTCTCGAAGTACTTGCACTCCGCTGTTAGACATGGCTGAATCCTTTGGAAAAGATGTTCAGACTGTAATTCACTCTCCTGATTATTGTCAACTGCCTCCCAGATATTGTTTTAGCACTTCCACGGGTTTTATTTCAGATGCAGCAGAAATTTTAGATGGATGAGGGCAGCTGAGCAGCTTTATACGCACTGCCGATAGATATACCAACTTGTTGGGCTAATCAAATACTCTCGAGGAGATATTTCTAATGGATATTTTATTTCATCAAGCTTATCCTGTCTTTAACTGCGTTTTTTTTTTCTTTGCTTCCTGTCAGTGAATACGCCTTGGGTTCTAACTTTTTTCACCAATGTAAAAATGTCCAATGGAGATGTTACTGCTGAAAATTTAGCCCGAGGTTCTTCCATACAGTATTTGTATATATATACATATATATATATATATATATATATATATATATATATATATATATTTGCACATTACAGTCATAAATAAATGTTGTTCTAGCACACATCTCAATCCTTTACAAACTCCATAATACAAAATTATACGCCTTTCTTATAGAAATGCAATTGAAACAGTTGGCATATTAAACACAACTGAACAAGCCCAATTACCTGGAAATCGCGTGTTCACTGAAGATCAACTGGTTGCCACTATTGTATACAAATTCTAATTGCGCAACCAAATGAGTAAACAGCATTATGTGCTTGTTAAAACTCTTAAGAAACTTGGCTTTTAAAATTAATGAATAAAACTCTAGAGTAATCCTAAAGCATATGTTCATACTGTTACTTAAAATATTTAATTTTATTTTATATTCCTCTCTCATGGTGAAGATATGCTGCAAGTTTAAGGTATGCAATAGAATTCCAGGGCAATTGAGTTAAACAAGGGCCACTATCGTCTAAAAGGTAAAACGGATTCAACATTCTTCAAAAGTATTAACTCTGCACTTACACAATTTCCATCCGCCTCCAGAAAAGTACTCGCTCAAAGGCCAAGGAACATCTATCGCCAGAAGAAATTGTAAAGAAACTTCCTCCTCTTTCACGTCTTTGAGGGTCAAATTTTACAAGCGGAAAGAAAGGTTCAAATGACCAGCATTTCGATATATGACGCCAGTAAAAAAAAAAAAAAAAAAAAAACAGTCGAAGCGCACAAAGCTCTCAGAAATGGCTACAAAACACAATCCATAGAATAATGTTAAGTCCATGTACGTATAAGTATTGTTAATAGTGTCTTTTTTAACTACTGAGGCATCTGGCGGTGGACATTGTTGATACATGAGATGAAATGATAAATCGTTTTTTTAGGGAAGGAAACGCCCCAGGCCTAAGTTTAGAGTTTTCCTCGGCATTTGCCATTTATGAGGACTGCGAAAAAATTGGAAAAAAAACTCAGTCATGGAGAACAGTCCTAGTGGGAATTGAATCCCAGACCTCCCATTCACAAATCCGCGCCTTAAAGACCTCGGCCACCCTGGTGGTAACCCAGTACGTGATTAAAAGTTGAAGATCAGTATAGTGAAAAATGAGTAAGGTGCAAACAATGCCCTAAATGGTTTCATGAATGCTGCGTTGGTTGTTTAAGCAGTAAATGGTAAACTAAAGTTGTTTAATATTATTGATTTTCGGAGTTCACATTTGTGTTCTATCTTTCTGAATGTGCAGCATTTAAGCATAGGCCGGCAGAGCACAGCAAAATACAAGGAGAAACCAGTCGCCAAGGCAATATAATGCATGTGCATTTAGCAGCTTGCAGTTTGAGGAGGCGTTATCATCTAGTGTGCTTTTGCGTTCGTGTATTACTCCGTGCTTTCATTTTGTGTAAATTGTGTGCTAATTGCTCTTCATTAGTTATGCCACTACATAAATATAGTAAATAGAACAGGTGAATGTGTACCATTTGTTTGTGAAAAACAATTCTTGCTGAAAAATGATAGGGTGATTCGTAATAAAGTATTCTGATATCGTGTTCCAGGATAATAATCTGTTCACAAATTTGTTTAAAAAGCTGAGAGAGAGAGAGAGAGAGAGAAAAGATCTCTCATTGATAAGTAACGCATTACGAACCGCTTACAACAGAAAAATAAGTTAAAATATGGGAATTTACCACGAAGAGCCGACAACGCATTGCCGCTGAGGGGCATTAATATATCTTATAATAAGCGTTACTGCTTGTTAATATCAGCGTTAAGTACAGTATCATTTTACAGTTTCAGTAAATATATAAATATTAAAATAAATATGCATATTTGATAAAGGTTCTTTTCTTGATCCAAACCGCCACGAGTAGCCGAGGTCGTTAAGGCGCGGACTCGTGAGCGGGAGGTCTGGGGTTAGAAACCCGCCAGGACCGTCCTCCCTGACTGAGGTTTTTTCCCGGTTTTCCTCAGTCCCCATAAATGGCAAATGCCGCGCAGGTACCCTAAACTTAGGCCTGGAACGTTTCCTTCCTTAAAAATAAATCCTTTCCCAATATATCATTTCATCCCATGTATCACATCAGTGTCCATCTCTTGTGGGGCCTCCGTAGCAAAAATGAGCGTTAAACCCATTCATTCTTGATCCAATCAATTGTGAAAATCCTTTCTTCAGGCATTTTAGTTCCCCTCCCCTTTTTTTTTTTTTTTTTTTTTTTTTTTGTCCCAGGATTAGCAACCTAAGTTATTTGGATTCAAAATACTTTCGCAGATTTACTGGTTTCATTATTGTTAAAGAAAAAAGTCTAAAATGAAAGTGACAAGTAAGTAGGTGTGTTTGTTCATAGGTTACTTTTTCTTATCAAAAAGATTAAAAATTGGCAGTTTTAAAGACAAATAGTTTTTTTTTTTTATGTTCGCAATATACGATTCTAAAACAAAATAATCCTTAGAAAGCTGAAATAAATTTCCCAAATTCATAAAAAAAAGCATCATACATTAGAAATCATCATACATTAGAGCTCAAATTTACTTTGTAGAATAAATGTATTGGAAATTCGTCCAAGAGTGTTGTTTAAATAGGATCAGGCAAGAGTATTAAAACGCAACGTTTTACTGATCTATTTAACGTGATCAAATATTTCATCTTAATAGAAACGTTTGAGACACACTTATATTCAAAATTGATGAGAAGTAAAAGTATTGTGTATTTTAAAATATTTTAATCAAACAGAAATAATAAAAATAAAATAGTATGTAACACAGTCTCAAGCAATAATCACAACACCGCTTTTGTGACAGATTTTTTGTAAAAATTCCAAAGGAAGACAACAAGGAATCGGTTAATATATCAGTACCTTAGCTATGAATGCATCCATCCAATCTCTTTTTGGTATTTTAATGAAGTTAAGTTATAAACATCTGCTTGTCCAATTCAAAACCTTTATTTTCTTGTCACAAAATATTCCTATTGCATGAACGGAGGATGTTTAGTATCAATGTCTTCGCTGAAAATAAATTTGCGAATCATTAAAGTAAACAACTCAAGAATTCCTTCTGTTAAGAGATTAAAAGAACAAACGTCTGCTTGATATTATGAGAAGAAAAGCGGTGGGGCTTTCATGTCTTCACAGATTCCTAAATCGGTCAATAAAGTTTCATGATTGCTATGTCCATACAGTTATGATTTCTATTTTTTGAAATTGTTTTAAAAGTCGGTTACCATTTAGATCAACAACTGACAAAGGTTTAGCTCGTGGTATTACTATAAATAATCTCATAAATTCTTTGTCGATTTTTAGGTCACAATCATTTTATCCTCTTCATAGATGTATACACTGTAAGCTTTGGTCTGTTGTGGCTGAACATTAACAGTAGTGGCAACATAAAAATACTTTTAAGTTTTAAGCATTCTGGGGCATTCCTGCCGCGGAGAAATGCTATTTTCACATGCACAAGTTGTTCGCTCTTCGTGGTCTCCATTCTTGACAATTCTCGCTCCCAACTGAACTTCTGGATGTGCTGAGACACGCAGCTCTGCTCATATGCCTCATTTGGTGGCTTCATTCGGAAATATATTCCATATACTTTCAATCATACATCTTAAATGTTTTATGTTATATCTTGTTGCATATAAATAAAATAGTTGCCACGACTTATGTCTTATACCTCGTATATTAATCAAGTGTGCTGATTGATGACTGGTGTAAACGGAACCACCTATTCATTGGAGTCTGCAGTGCATAGTTGCGCTTCTGATGCGGCTGCAAACTTTGAAGACAGTTGCCTGTCTGAACAGCATACAGTTAATGACAGATGCTGGGCGTGGTAACTCTTGGGCGATCTCATGTTGAGCTCTCTTAGCCTTGTTAGAGCTCTGTGGCATATTAGGAGTTGCGGAAATCTCAGCCTCTGTTTATCATGTAATTATTTTACCCATAACATGGTCAAATTGCACTTAATGTCATTATAAATACTTTACCAATATCCATTTCTGTGCACTTTGAGTGCATAAAACAGAGTTAGGCACTACGGGTGTGATCATTTTTAATGGATCTTTGTGTCCATTCACTTGTGCACAGAAAATTAACCATGTGAGGCACATATCTCAATAAACCCTTAACCTTTATTTCTTTTTCTGTTTTTCTCATTGTGCTTATCAAGTGGACACTAGTGTAGGTGCCTTTAGATCATTACTGTAGGGTAGGAATAGTTGTATAACGGATCGTAGAAATCCTCAATATAGTTACATGGCATGGTGGATATTTGGCAAGCATCTTCGAGTATTTTTTACTTCTACACGATTTTCTATAGCATCTAGAAGTCAAGTATTTTACATAAAACTCCATCTGTTATATCTATCAAAGGGGAAAGGGGTCCCTGATATCTCTTGATATGCTCTTTTGTTATGAGAAACGAATCTGTTGCAGACCGGCTTGTCCCAGTTCCCTGTTCCATACATGGGAAACTTTGCTTCAGGAGGTTGAGATAGACTCACAAGCTCACAGTGACATCGCCTCTGTGCTGGGCCGTCAAGTGTCCCGCCCTTTACTGGAACGCTCATTCCATCGCAAGATCCAGTCCAGGAAAGTGTTCACCCACCGGGAGAGCTATGAGACCATCCTCGCCAAGACAGAGGACAAGCTTTCCAAGGTACGAGTAACTTTCTTAATCAATGCATATAATTCAAACAGTAGTTGTAGTGGTAGGATAGTACTAGTAGAGGTAGTGATAGAAAGTTAGTAGTAGTAGAGTTATCAGTAATAAAGCCCGCTATTATACAGGTATGGACACGCTTTGTGGCAGACTTTGCCGACAACCGAGCTCCGTGATTGGTATGCCAGCATCAGACGCCATTTTGGGCATGATGTCTGTGTGTTATGCCATATGCTTATATGCAGAACATTTTTAAAATTTTATTTTAATTGAGCTAATATGCCTGGGTGTTGTGCATTTGGTTGCATAACTCACGGAAAGAAAGGCGGTGTGTTGCATGACATTCGTTTAGGAAAATACGATGTCAATAGACGAAATATTTGCATTCACAAAATTGGAAGTAAAAACTGGATTCTATCGAAGAACTCTTGACTGTGTTATGCAAGATTTTTTCTTGGTATTTGATATTAAATAGAATAAGCTTATGTTTTGGTGACTTCATACGTGAAAATGCACAAAAGGAATGTGGAAAAAGGTGGCACTTGAAGCCTAAAGTAAGTTTATAAGGCTATAAATATTTTTAAACCTTGAGGCATTTCGTTGTAGAACAATATTGTGGGGTTTGGTGACATTTTTGTTCTTATAAATTCTTTAAATTATTACAAAATAACTACAGTGAAACATTACATTCATATTTACTTATAAATTTTCACTTTTAACCTGCATTTTTATTTATTTTAATGTAAATTGTTTTGTATATTAAAAAAAGAAATTAATGAAATTAAACATGAAAATAAATGGTTTTTCACAGTCATGTAGTTCATTTGCAATGCCACTATTGCAAAAAATAATTAAAAAAAAAGAAAGAAAGAAAATGCAGATCTAAGTATTGTGCTGAGTTTAAATTTGTAGGCATATCATTTAATTTAGTTATCTCTTATTTTCATACACCAACGGAATGTAAAGTTTCTGGTTGTCATAGTCATTCTCATTGGATTAATTTAGTGCAGAGAAATGTTAAACTCCTAAAGTTTTTGTTCTAAATTGAATTTGATAGGAAGCCCTCTAAGCCCCAAGCTTCTGATAATTCATTCTTAACTGACAGGTTAACTGTAGACCTTATACAGTTTATGTCGACAATAATATAATAAATACATTACAACAAACAATTTAAACAGTGAAAAGAAAAATAAAATTATAAATTGTTATTTTAAGTTTCACGTGCTAAAAGAACGCAATCAATGAGGCCTACATTTGATATTGCGATTTCTGTTTTAACCTATGACAGCCTTTTCCTCTTCCGGCAAACAGCCCATCATTAGCCGAGTAGTTTGAATGCCGTGCTACGTGAAAGTGCCGTAACTATAACTGACATAGTCTCAAAAGGATGCATTTTCTGTCTGACTTACAACCTCTAATGCAAAAAGAAGAACATGAGCAGACGCAGAAGGTATCATTTAACAGTATAACACAAACGTTTCAGGAATCAATTGTATGACAATCGACAGAACGACAGAAGAAACTTAACACGTAGTCTTATGGGAGTTAGAGACGGTTAAGCCAAAAAATGGAGCATGCTTGTATAATAGAGGACTTTAAGTAGTGGTAGTGGTAGCGGTAGTTGTTGTTACAGGTGTCCCTTTATTGTAATAAAGGTATAAACATATGGCAAATAAAATGCAAATATTTGTAGTACATGGGGAAGGAAGGAATTGCTTGGGGTAGAGCAGGAACAGTAGGACTAAGTGGATCAAAAGTGATAATTTGTTTTGATTTGGTTTATTTATGAACGCTCTTTAACATCTCAGGTCATCAGCGCCCCATTCAATTCAGGGTGTGAAACGACCGACAAATTTTGCTCAGAGACCTCTTTTTCAGGCTTGAGGCTCTTCATTATGCCGTAAATCTGCGACATGGGACCTAATGCTTTACTTCCCTTCTGAAGGAAGGCATCCATACTTTGGAAGTTCTGTTTAAGTTATCATCATTTCGGAACTTTCACCACCTGTTCATGATATTGTTGTGATGATGTGGATCTAGAGCTAGACTAAAATGTGACAATGTAAAAAAATAAAATGTTGGAAAAAAGAGAATAAAGCAAACATTGAAAATAATTTATAAATTGCTTCAGAATCATGCTTTAGTAGTGAAATTTTCAATTTCAGTTATGTGCATCTGTATGCTGTAAATTTTTCATTTCGTTACCTTTAATGAACCTTGAGAAAATGAGAACTGAAGGTGGTAAATTTAACGTTACAAGGATAGGCCTTTCATACTCCCTTCAAGTGTTTTTATGCGCACTAGTGTTAGTCATTTTTATCACACAAAGGCAATCGTCATTTCATATTTACCGACGAAATACGAATGTGTATTGTTTTATTTCTTTTGATCTTCTATGTTTGTTTTATATTTCTTCTTTTACTACTTCTTTTTTATATTTGATATATTTGACGCTCTTTAACATCCACAGGTGAGTCCAATTCTATTCTAGACGTGAAATGGCCGACAAATTTTGCTCAGAGGCATCTTCTTTCAGGCTTGAGGTTCTTTATCGTGCCGTAATCTACGACACGGTACCCACGGTTTCCCTTCCGAAGGAAGCCATACTTAGGATTTTCTTTTATTTTTTTGAATCAATAATTAATTCGTTTATTAAATTGGTTATATGGTAGGTCATCCAACATAAAAATACACCAACACAAAACTTGTGTATAAAACTGCAACAGGTTGCAGTTGTAAAATGCTATATGCGTATTCAAATGGATTTAAGTCCGACTTGTAAATGAATTACTGTCTTCAGAAGAGATAACAATAATCAAGAGGGCAATTGTTTAAATAAAAAAAAAGTTATTAAGAGCTTCCTGTTGAGGGGTTTTATCTGTGCTCTGGTGTTGTTTGATTGGTTCATAAAGTCAAGTTTTATTCATAATTTTTCATATATCAATATAAGAAGTTGGAGAAGGTGCAGGGGGAGGAGGGAGGCATTGAATGCGCAGTTGATTTCTTTTCCAACTTAAACGAGTAAGCTAAGGCAGAATTAACAATGAAAACCGTTGTAATCACGAATGCTTTATCTATTTCAGTGTCGACAAGACTACAAGAATGTCTACATGGCATATCTGTCGACACCCAGTACGGCGACTCTAGCGGCATATTTTGACGCACACAACGCGTATGTGCAGCAGTTGAATGCAACGAATGGGATGCTCGACCAATATCACCACGACACTCTACCGCAGTTGCTACAGGTTAGCCAATCTTTCATTACATTTTAACTACAAATATCACTGCCTGGTTAGATCATTACCAAAGAGGATATACATCAATAAACGACTTTGTGCACAAAATTCCGACGAGGTATATAATTAAATTAAATAATAATTTAGTTTGGAAATGGAAAAAAAAAAAAAAAATAGCCATTTTAAATGTTAGGGAGATGGTACATAATTCATTTATATTTCAGTGATATATGGTTTTACATCAGTACAGTGATATTTTAGATTGAATTGCTTTATCATTAAAGTATTTATGCAGCTTTGTAACTCCAGTAACCTTCAAAAAATAAATTAATAAATAAAAAATTTAAAGAATTTAGTTCATAAGTGACAGTTTACATATAGAAAAGCAATTAATATATAGTTCCTATTATTCAAAGAAATACTTTTGATATATTTATTTATTCATTCTATATTTGAACAGAGCAGAATATGATGTTATCCAATGCCTTACAACTTTACTTTAATTTGCCACTTTTGAGGGAACATTACCATAGCAAAAACGTTCTGTCACAACACATTTTTATGGAGCTAGAGCGATGTTTATAATAAAGTTCAGATATTTCAAACATGCCCTGATGTTTCAATAACAATACCGAGAGTTATTTTTGGCCTGCGTCCGAAACTGAGCGAGCGCTCTTTGGGCCAAGGTGATGCCAATCGATTGTCATAATAATAGTTTCCGTGATGGTTGGCTGCACGTGGACAATCAGTAGCATTTGGCTGTTATAAGGGCAACCACTAATTTTTGTGTGTAAGTGCTATTAAAGACTATTGTTGTGCATGTGTATTAGCGAAGTAAGCTTTACTTTGATATGTGGTCATTAGAATAAAGAAAAAGGTCTGTAACAATCCCCTTGAGGTAGGGGAAGTTGATTGCGTGGGAAACGTTCCATTGACGAACCCGGCGACTTCCGCGGGTTGCGTTCAGCTTCAGCATACGGAGCCTCTCCCAAAAATTGAAAGCGGTATCGTGTAATGGAATATTCTATAATTCATTTAAACATATACATATGTCACGTTATTCAGTTTTTTTCATTGATATCGTGTTGAATACCAGATATAATAAACTGAAGTGACGCCGAAGTGAAATTAGGAAACGTTTAATGGTTAAGCCTGGATATTTTTGATTCAGCACACACATTGTTCTGGTTTTATTGAACATATAAATAAAATTCAAGTCGATTTTTGGAAAAGGCTCTCCAAAGGAAGGTCAAACAGTGGGATCATGACGGTGGTGGGTTGTTATGAAGATACGGTTAACAGCAAAATAAGGACGGTGAAATACTGGCTTAGACTAATGCAGTAGGGTCAGTCAAATCTTCGCACTAAATGCTATAGACACCAGATGCAAAATACAACATCAACGTTTTGGACTGCAGAGGTGGAAATAAGGTCAGAGGAATTCTCCTGGGCCCATTATGGCAACGGTACAATCAAAATAATACAAATGTATGGAAGAAGGTTTAAGCAAGGCTAGAAGCTATCAGCAGGCAGAAAATTGATGCAGAATCTAACATGAAAGTTTTCTTGAGCCTATTAAATGTAATTCATTTTATCTGGGATAAAGAAGTAAATAATAAATAAATGTATATGCTTGTTCTAGAGGACAAACCTGAGATCAGGAATGGCATGGCCTGGTTTAGACTGTGAGGTTGAAAGGCTAAAACAATAACGGATTGTTCTGGTAGTCGAAACTGCCCATTTTGTAGAGGGATGAGAAATGGATGCATATTCTAGCCGAATGTACCCACTAAGAATACCCGAAAAAAACGTTTTTAAGGTAACTGGAGGCCGCTCGGCATGCTGGGATCTGTTTGCAAACCACCCTAATGGAGCATTTTCTTGTTTTAAAATTTTATTCAATTTTTGGGCGATTCAAAGCTATTGCTAAAGACTTATGTCCTCTCATGGAATGGAATATTTTATGCAAAACTTGTAAATGTCGCTGGGTTGATGAATCGACAATGTACTACTATTAACTCCCAACTTGCAAGGTTTCGTAGACATCCCCAGCTGCTGTTGACCGAATGAATGGTGGTTCAAACTGCATCCTGAACGCTTATCTATGAACTCTGGTGGGAAACTACAAAATTGTTTGATCAAGCTATAATTTGTTGGAATTTTGAAATTCATGAACAAAACTATATCTTTTCCCATAAGGTAATTCCAATGCACCGTGTAAGTTTTATTTTATTTTTTTTAATTTCACTTCATTTTCTATTTGATGTTTCTCTTTTTAGAAATGGTTGGCCAAAGCTGATTTATAAATGTGTTCTAAATTATATACTATATAAAATTTGGATGAAA
Organism: Metallyticus violacea; assembly: GCA_030762175.1. Taxonomy (NCBI): domain Eukaryota; kingdom Metazoa; phylum Arthropoda; class Insecta; order Mantodea; family Metallyticidae; genus Metallyticus; species Metallyticus violacea. Next base: position 49,761,513 of record CM060833.1, on the reverse strand, counting down.
AAGCATGAATTTTTAGTAATTTCTTTTAAAAAAATCAAATAAGCATAAATAATGAGAAAATTAGAGATTGGCACTATTAAAAAGATGTTCTTAATTAATTTTGCTTTTCCAGAAAACTGCATGCCAGCTTTTAGGAAGCAAGGTCTATAAAATGTCTCCAAAAATACAGGCGTGAGCATACAAATGTGAAAGAAGATTTTGAAAAGTTTTGAGTACACGTAAACACATTAAAAGTTAAAACCGAGAAAAGGGTGCTTGAAGTTCTGGATGCCTAAACGTTAAAGACTAAGAAAAGAGAATTTAAAAACTGCAAACATTTAAAAATGAGTGATAAAACAAATGTTTAAAATCGCATAAATGTATGAAACTTCTCAGATATGTTTTATGAGGTTTCAAAGTAATTTTAGGAGTATAAACAATTTTTTTTTTTTAATTTCGGTGTCATCTTAAACTGTTTTAAAATACTTCCAAAGGAATATCTGCTACATGAATATTTGTACACGATACAAAAATAGACAAATCTTCTAATATTCACTACATTACATGTAATACAAATCACATTACGGACCGACAAGAGTGGCCGAAGTCGGTAAGAACGGAATTGTGAAAGGAGATTCGTGGTTCTATCTCTCCCTGATTCAGGTTTTATATTGATCTTCCTCAGTCTTCATAAATGGTAAACACCTGAAATGTGCCGCAATATTAGGCCTTAAAAATCCTTTCCTTATGTCTCATTTCGTTTTCTGTATCATCAAGTGTCCACCACCTGCAATGCCTCGGCAGTAAAAACAGGCGTTAAACAATATTTAAAAAAGCAATGAATTTCGCGGAAGAGTTACAAGGGAAGGTTCATAAGTTTCCGGCCTGGCCGGTAAGGATTATCGCCTTCACAAAATCTTTATCTGATGTAATACCTTAACTGTTAAGTAAACAATTGCAGTTGTAACTTCCGCATCGCTGTGTTCAGTTGTTCAGATATAGTTGCATAAAGAAGGCTATGTATAGAAGATTGTGACATGCAGAAAATGGAGTATCGACCTGTTATTAAGTTCTTCACAAAAGAAGGACTTACTACAAATGAAATTAAACAGCGATTGGACGGTGTATATGGGGAAGCATCCCCTTCATATTCCACCGTAAAAGAATAGGCCAAACTTTTTCGAATGGGTCAAGAAAGCATTGAAGACGAAGAACGTGCAGGTCGGCCCTTGGAGGTGCTCACTTCTGAAAACATTGCTCTTGTGGAAGGAGAAATTATGGAAGACCGACTGCTCAAAGTTACAGAAGTAGCAGATAGGTTGGACTTTTCTAAAACAAAAGTTCTTCGAATTATTTATGATCATTTAAACATGAATAAGGTTAATGCAAGATGGGTGCCTAGACTTCTTTCCTCAGTCCAAAAGCAGCAACGAGTGATCTGTTGTCAGGCATTTTTAGAGCTCTGTCGTGGCAACGAGAGAGAATTTCTGCAAACCATTGTTACAGAAGATGAAAATATGGTCATCTACTGTGATTCCTGGCCCAAAAGAGAATCAATGTAATGGCGTACACCTGGCGAAGCACCACCTGTAAAGGCCAAGGTCACTCAGTCAACCAAGAAAATCATGGTCACAACTTTAGGGACGTGCACACAGCTCTTGTTGCAAAGGAAGCTGTGAAGAAATGTGCCTTCAAGGAGATCGACCATTCACTCTACAGCCTTGATCTAGCTCCCAGTGACTATTTCATCTTCCCAAAACTCAAGAGGGACCTTCGAGGAAGTAAAATTAGTTGTGACGAAGAAGTGATGGATGCTGCTTATGTCCATTCTGCAGACAAGATTTCTGGTTTTTTTTAATGAGGATTCAAATGTTAATTCGAAGATATTAGAAGTGTATTTCAATGAAGGGTATAACTATATTGAAAAGTAAAATATAGTTTTTGTCTTTATCATACCTAGAAAATAGGTAGGGAGGAAACTTATGGACCAACCCTTGTACATTTAATAGAAAGTAATCGGTCATAAACGTCGCTTTAAACTCTGATAAAAAGGATTTGTACTATTACAATTCAAATGACTGTACAACAGCTGTTAGCGTTCTGATTTAGACAACTTCAGAACGAAGGCATTTTGTAAGGGAAAAAAATAAAATAAAAATTTATATTAATATCAAAATAAATTTATTCACTAGCATTTACAACTTCAATTGCATAAATAATTATAATAATAAATATTAGAATTGCTTTTTTCTTTTAAGAGTATTTTAATAGTCGAGTTGTCTCTGGTTTTTAACGCACCGCAAAGTGCATCTCTCTTGAATGAGTCGTCGGTGATCACAAAACTCTTGCTCGATGACTGGTCTCTGTCAATCCTCAAAGTCTGTCAGAATATTGTGCATTATATTCATCCATAAAGAGTAATATTTTTACAATTATTCGCCTAAGTGAATATTCATATGAACTGTGCAAGTATTTTTGTTGAGACTGAAAATATTTTGGTAGCAATTCTTAGCAGCCATTCATGAACTTTCATGGACTTGCAGTATTTTTAGTCCGTACAGCAGAGCAGCTACGTTCCAGCTTGAGGTATTTATGGCGTTACATGTTCGTCAGTTTGCCTGAGTAATGCGTCCTTGTAGACCGAGCGTTGTCAGGATTCCGTGTCTTACTTGCAAAACGTGGCAAGGTCTAAAGTCGGAAAAAGTCGTTCTCCCTGAGGGACATTTCGTCAAGTGAGTGAACATCTCAAGCGTATGCACTGTAGGCAAGATTGTGAGCCTCGTTGAAGCTGCGCTGGGCTTCCCATCCGGTGACGGGGGCAGCATGGGCGATGACGGGCTGTGGAGGTGCGTCACCCGCCAACTTCTTGCACAACTGGAAGATGGCGAGAGCGAAAGACACGATGAAGGAACCGAAGCTGAGCTGCAGAGCGTTCCAGGATTTGATGCCAAGGATGCCGATGAACAGAGGAATGAGCGTCAGAGCCTTGAGCATGAGGAACACGGCGATGGGAATCAGGATCTTCTTCAACTTGCCCTTCTTGATCTTTCTCCTGCGCGCTGCAATGAATCCAGTCTGATTTAGTACAAGTATTAATATAGTCGTATATTTCTGGGGAATTGTAACAGAATTTACTGACTCTGGTCCAATTCGGATCTGCGTCTATATCTGCACCTCCCTAAATATACCTTAAAACATGAAGTGCATTCTATCTTTAATGGTGAACTCTACAAGCCTCTCTTTTTTACCTCTGGTCACTTGGAGCACTCTTCCAAGATACATAAAACTTACCTTTACTTCCATTCGTATATCTTTTCAAATACTGCAGCTGTAGAAATAATTTGTATTTCAGAATATAATTGTACTGTTTTTTTTTTCATAATTTTAATTAAAAGTTTGACATTTTTAATTTAATTATTTTAGCTGTCTACTTAATAATGAATGGAACAAAACACAAATATGGGACAAATGAAGCATCCAATACTTAAAATAAAGTATATAAAATACGTTTTTTAGTAAAGTAACTTGAGTATAGTCTTATAAAATATTTATTTTAGGCTCTCTGTTAAATTTTTATATATTAATGAACATCATATTGGCCTTGAATTCTATAACAAGCATGCGGTCATGCATCAGTCATTAAAATTGTCTAAAAGTTGACACCTAAGATATTAAACTTTTGTGATACATTTTATTAGTAGTTATACTTAAACTGCAAAAATATTGTTTCTGCTTCTGTCGCAAGTTGTCAGTTATCTGATTTGGCAATAAGTTTAATTAAAGCTATCACATTTACTACATAAGAGAAGTATAATTTCCAATGTGATGCTCTTAATGTGACAGATATAAGTATATATAATGCGTGATCTAATTTGGATAATTTTTATAAATATATTTTGAATGATGCAACACTGACAAAGATATCACTGTAACCATTGCCTACCCTAGACAACCTGAATTAATTATAATGAATTATAATTAATGGCGACCGGGATTGAGAAAGTATTTCCTGTACTGATATTTCATTCCATCAAATCGATAGGAAAAGTGTAGAATCGTTTTCGAATGAAGTTCAGCTAAGATTCGCCAGAGGTCAAGATTATTCGACAATGGTATGGCAAAAAATTCAGTAGAATGTGCTTCTATAAAGATAAAGCTTCTGGTCCACCACCGGTCTTACAAGACCAGTAGATCGCGTTTCAGCGAAGCCTGTAATATCCGCACCTTAGATGTTAGCAGTAGAGAACTGAGCAGTCTGGCTTGTGTTACGCAAATGATTGAATATGAAGACAGTTGCTGCAAGAATGAAAGCTGACGATTACTATTCGGTCGCATGGAAAAGGACGACATCTATAAGAAACTTGCTTTCAGTGATGAATGGCAAGGTTCACTAATACAATGTAAGAATATAGGAAACTGGAAACTCCTGGGCTCACGTGGGGTACATTACTACTTCTCTGAAAATCGATGTCTTATGTATATGGTCCTTTCATATTTTATGAACATACTGTACAAAACACTCTTATCGGGACATGTTATAACCTTGGATGATGTCACGCAGTGTAAGTGTTTCATCTATTAGCAAAATTGTTCTTCTCACTTCCATGAGGAAATTTCTGAATGCCAGATCGCTAAACAGGTTATGAGACTCCAAGCAGCTCTGTCATGGCCTCCACGTTACTTAACTTGAACCAAGAGACCTGTAGGGGTACGGAAAATATTCTTTATATATTATCGCCAAACATAGAAGATGTATGCACCTAAATTATCACTGTCATTGCAGTAACCATGCATGAAATTTATTGTTTTATCGACTTGCAGGCATTTGCTGTTTTGTGTAATAATTTATACGCTTATTGCACTGTCTGTAAAGATACTTTAGAATCAGGTTAATCATTCTGATACACGGTGTACTTTAATTTTGGACAGTGTGACTTTATACAATGCAAACAACAATTCTAAAAAATTAACTTTAATCGTAAACCACTTGCTACAGTAAAAATATGTTAAATATCTGTCTTCCAAGTAAATTCAGTTCCAACGATGTGTTAAACAATTAATATATTTCAGTTTAAAGCTATTTGATGGAATGTTTAAATTATACGTCTTTTTATTGTTCAAATTATTGTATTATTAAACATTAAACTGGATCAGTTCTTAAGTATAAGTAGAAACAATTAACATCGCTATAATTAAATACTTTGTTCCGTTCAAAGACATTTATGGATGAAAAAAGAACGCATAAAATTTAAATATTAACATTTCATATTGGGGATCCAAAGTAAAAATATGAATACTAAACATTTGAAAGCAGAAAATAAAAAGTACTTTTGTGATTTATTAGAGTGAAAGAATTTGTATTATTATACCCGTCTTTTAATTTATTTCCATTTCCTTTCATTTAAATTTTATTTATTACTTTTAATACACTTCAAAGAATATTTTCATTAAATAATATCTATGAAATCCATAATAAGGAAGATACTCTCTGTGAATTTTGATGTAGGCCAAGTTTAGATGGGTTTCATACTAAAGGACTAAACGCTAACCTAATTCCATTGGACTGGACAGACACAACTTACCTTCTACAGTATTACCAGATTCCTCCTCGGCGAACTTGAAGTTAAGGTTAAGTTCACCCTGGTCTATGTTGCGTGGGGATAGAGTCAGGCGTGTGGAGCCAGGAAGTGAGACCAAGACGTCATGAGTACGGACATAGTCCTCCAGCTGGTCAAGGACATCATTTGGCTCTTCACTTCGAGCTTCCGAGCCATTGACCTCTTGCTCACTGCTACCAGATGCTCCGTTTCTTACAATGGAGACAGAGTCCGACACCTGGAATGCATTGCGATTAGTTTTCTAAATGTTGAAGTTCCATTCATCTATAACCTGATTACTTACTCAAATACAGCAGCAGGTTTAAAACTTCGAATATGCAAAACTTGCTTGACTGATGTAACCCCAAAGATTGAGTACACACTTTCTACTAAAGAAAAATTAATCCAAAGGGTTGGAAAAAATAGTGTCTTATCTAATAAATAATTTATCCTAGAACCAGCATAGTATATCATTCTTTGAGTGTAATCCCTTGTATTGAAGTATTGCTTCTCTTATATAGAAATGTTTTCCTCTGAGTGTGTACTTTTGTTTGGGGCAGAAATTGAACTCGTAAAGGCTCATGTCTGATTAATATGGAGGATTATTGATTAACTCTCAACCCAACATGCAATTAAATCTCTCGCAGTAGTGTGGCACCGAGCATTGCTGAGCAAGCGATGAGGACACAGATAAAGAGAAGGTATGGTTATATGCCTATAGCAACACTTTCGTGTTCATGTAGTTCTGGCTTGTAGCACCGCACAAATTCATTCAGTTTGAAAACCTTGTCAGTGAATGCACTACCCTCCCTGTGTAACGTATCAATTGATCGTCTATTAGGATGTATCGGTGCAGTTTCATCCGTTGATGAGGCATTAAACAGGATGCAACTTTGCAATTCCCAAGCAAAGTTTATGTATCGGTTACGTCTGAAGCCAACTTCCTCACTATCCATTTCCAGCATTTCGACTTAAGAGTGCTATAGTGCCAGGATAAACTGAATGTGACGCATTCTGTCCATGTAGAAATACGGACACCCAACGTCGTACCATCCGATATGGCAAGGTACCATTGCCACATCCTCCGTTCCTGAAACCTCAAATTTGAGTCATGTCCGTATTTCGAACCTTTAAAACACATCTTAAGACAACATTCTTTGACACCGTTAATTCAGACCTTCTTGCATGTCCATCTGTGAACCGTGCAATAGCAGCAATAAAGGCATTGAATAGATTCGCTTTTCCTCTGCCAATTAGCAACGGCAGTGTTCTCACTTGTTACTGTACAATATTATTCATACAAGTTTAAAGACAGTCTGAGGAAATATTCCCCGATTCTAGAACTCCAAATCATAAAACGATCCGTAATCTTTATAATAAGTTTCAGGAAGCCTCAGACTAAAGAAACCAAAAACTCAACGTTAAAGGTTCTCAGATCTTAGATCATATTATCCGTCGCTTAGGAAAGTCTTTTTATAAACTACTTAGGCGTCATTCAAAATGTCATAAAAAAGCGGCCGTTCTTTCTATTCTGTACAAAGAAATAGAAAAATATATGAGACATGGATTTGTTTCATGTACGGACGCTCTTTAACATCTCAGGTCATCAGCGTCCCATTAAATGCAGGATGTGAAACGCTGGTAAATTTTGATCAGAGGCCTGTTCTTTCAGGCTTGAGGTTCTTTTTCGTGCCGTAAATCTACGACATAGGATCCACGGCTTTATTTCCCTTCTTAAGGAAGCCATACTTAGGAAATTCATCGACCCTGGCCGGGATTGAACCGGCAATCTCGAGTTACAACAGTATACACGAGACAGCAACTTCAACAAGAACGCTTGCAAATCAGAAAAAGTTCACTATTGATACAGTGTGGAATAATAAACAAACGAAAACTATCCTCGTTTCATGGGTTTTGTTTATTTATTTTCGCGAATAATTTGCATATAAACTAATTAAATGGCTAGCCAACCTTAATTTAATAACAATGTGAAGCAGAAATCGTGAAAAATAATTTAAATATATTTATTTGCTTAGTTAAAGCACTGATCTGAAAATTATAAAATGAAATTTCTGATTTAATAGTCGTTAAGTTGACATTATTAGGCCAAACACTAAGAAAATCAGATTCCAGACGCTCGAAACCTGTGTATACCTTGTCATACTCTATGGGTGCCAGACATGGTCACAAACAGAAAAGCAAAAGAACAAAATTCAAATATGCTAAAGAAAAATGCAATGCAAAATCCAGAGAATAACTTTGAAGGACAAAATACCTACAGTATTAATAAACCAGTTACCTCCGACAACAGACATCGCACAACTAGCCATCAGAATCAAATGGCAATGGAGCGGTCACGTCGCAAGAATGCAGGACAATAGGTGGACCTATAGGATCTCCACGTGGGACCCCCGGATAGAAAAAGGACACAATGCAGACCCAAAAAAAGAAGGACAGATCTCTTCTAGGAATATGCGGGTCCAGATTAGTCAAAAGTAGCAAGAGAAAGAGAAAAATGGAAATCTCTCGAGAAGCAACTAGTGCAGTGAGAAATGGAGTAACCAAAGAACAAATCACTTTAGATTGTCTTAAACAGCATACGAACAACTAGCGTGTAATAGCTCGCCACATTAGGAAAAAGCGAGATTTCCCTACTTGTTAGGAGGTCCTTGCCCTTTAAGAGACGCAACAGGCCATGTTCATATGATTTTAAAAATACATTATGTACTTTTAGCACGCCAGAACATTAAAAGTAATGAGATTCAATAGGAATAGAGCTATTGATAAGAAGGAACATCTTGGATTAATGATATTTTCTTATTGTTATTCAGACAAGGGTTCGGCTTTTAAATCTCTCCAAAATGAAAATGAATTTATAATTTACAAATTTTAGCGCATTCTTTAATCGATTATTCTCCTATCAAGTTATTGGAATTACAGCTTTTGGGGTATGTTTGTTTAATTTATAAAATTTCATTTTACATTTTTTAGGCGATTTGATTTCTTTCCTTTCGTTCCCTTGGCATGAGCAATTTGGTTAACAGCTTTGGCATCTACCAACTCTTCCCGATTCTCAGTATGGCAGTCGTTGATCTGTGAATCTTCTTCTTCGGGCTGTAAACTATTGCTTCGAAGTAGATTAAAGTTTTCCTAGACTTAAAAGTTCACAAGTCAGTACGAGTTTTACTTCTTAGTTCATAGCAATCAATTACTTCAGCGATCTGACAAATCGTACTTTGATGTAAGTGAAGTCAATGGTGCTGTTGGTGTGAAGTTTCATTAGAAAACTTTTTTAATAGATATCTTTAACTTCTTTTTCGCGTTTCTTCTCTAAGTACTTTACGCCAATATGATCCTAAGGTACAGGGTTTTCACTCTTATTATGCGAAACTTCGTTACATTGTCATAAAATTATATATTTTTTAAAAAAACGTGCCTTGGGAATCATGTTTGTGCTCATTTTTGTTTCCAGCCTACACTATAGTAATTCTTTTCTAAAATTTATTTTAAGCTGGCTATCCTGTATAATAAACAAATAATTTCTAGTTATTACCTAGGTATATTACAGATATTAATAAAATAATTAATATAATCTGAGTTTAACGGTGTTATTACTGGATGTGCCATAAAAGTATGACCACCAGCATGGCATTTGCTCCCGCTGTTGACAAAGACAACCTGGGGGGCTTCAACATGTAAGGACCTACTGATAGAGTTTACCAATCGTGGGGGAATATCCTGGGGATTTGAAGATCATAATAGTGACATCTCTTATTTCAGATCAGCGTCTTTTCTGGATTTAGCTAAGCCCGTTTTGGGAGTAGAGTTATGGGATTTTAATAATCCAAACTACATATTTATAAGTGTATGGTTTAGATCCGCTACAGTAAAATTTTATTAATTTTTTAACAACGCTGTACACTAGTTTATACATGCAAACGGTTAATCGCACTATTCATTTGTTTGTTTGCTCTTTTTGTGATATCCAGAGAATGTATTGTGCAGCTGGTTCTTCTTTGTAAGGAAAGATGGGTAGACATGGTTGTATGGTAAATTCAAGGAATGCTAAGTACATGTCAAGTTTTCAGGAAACATTTCAAATGTTTTGTTTGAGGAAAAGAGAATGCACGTTAGAGAGAGAGAGAGAGAGAGAGAGAGAGAGAGAGAGAGAGAGAGATTCTACATTTAAAAAATGAAAGTAAAATATAGTGTTAAAAAGATCCAAAATATGGCACATATACCTGTATAGCACATTATTCATTTGCTTAATATAATTTACTGAATTGTAACTATTATCACAAGTAATATCACGAGAGGGTCTCAGATCACCGATAAATTCACGAACGTAGTGATTTCAGACCCTCAAGTGATATTTATTAGGACTATTTCAGGAATAAAATAAGAATTTAAATATGATTCCTCTAAACCTGGCTGACAAAATTTTAATAATTGTATATTTGTACTTTTCAAGCAATCTTGCGATAGAAACATTCGATTGTCAGTACAGCCAATAGAAAAGGAAAAATATAGGTTTAGGATTTTTTCATGAATAGAAAAAGAATAAAAGTGATATATATATAAAAGTAGATAAGGATAAAATACTATGATAAAGTCACACTTTATCATAGTGTTTTATCCTTATCTACTTTTATTATTACTGTTAATTTGTTACATTGTTAAGTGTTATTTTATTTTTATTTTTATTTGTATTATATATACATTTGAATTTCGCGCACATAATATTAACAATTATACTTATGAATATTCTATTAGGGAACCGTGAGATTGAAATGAACAAAAGTTGACTATTACAATCGCTACCGTTCGATTTTCCAATACCAACTTAGGAGGGGAAAAAAAAGTATACGGTGTGTCTACTTTTCTTTGTATTCTGTGATTTGGAATACCTAATGATAAGATCAATTTGCACAGTTGACGCATCAACAAAACGCTTCGAAGAACCCTACATTTTGCGTTATGATTGTCCATTGTTCACGCTTTTGTTGCTATCAATAGCTCCCCACCGCCTCTAGCAAAAATGGTCAGTGATACGTGTTCAGAATGAATGAATGGTGTTTAACGTCCGTTTTCGCTACAGAGGTACCACAGGCAATGGACACTGATGATACATGAGATAAAATGAATATTGGGAAAGGATTTTTTTAAGGAAGGAAATGTTCCAGGCCTATGTTTAGGGTACCTCCCCGGCATTTGCCATTTATGAGGACTGAGGAAAACCTGGAAAAAACCTCAATCAGAGAGGACGGTCCTGGCGGATTCGAACTCCATATCTGCCGCTCACGATCCCGCGCCTTAACGACCTCGGCAGCCCGTGGCGGTTTACGTGTTCAAGAATTATACAGTGGAGGTATAGAGTTGGCTACACTGATCACAAGACAAATGCACGTTGCGTGATAAAACGGATTTGATAATTTTTTCTGGATAATTTCACTCCGTAATTCGGCTGTGATTAGTCAAAATTAAAATTTTTGTTTCGTTTCATTGCTCTATTTTAAGATGTCAAAAGGGTGAAACAGTCAATATAAACCTTTTTAAAATATAATAGTAAATAGTGGTCAATAGTAGAGATTTTTGCTTTAAAATTTTGCGCAGCTTTTAGAGACTTCCAGTATGAACAAGTTGGCAACACCGTGCCAGTTACGAGTCCTTCAGCAAAGGTCCTTATGCAAAGCTAAAGAGTGTGTTGGGCTTAGTTTTTATGTTTCATGTTGCACAATTGTTTTCGTACCTTCAAGTTCGAACAGGATATGAACAAAGACTTTGCTAGTTCTAAGTCATCAAATTAACCATTATGGAGTTATTACATTACTGAAAGGGAATTGTAATGAATAAGAAGCAAAAGAAAACATTGGTTCTATGGCTAAGTAATTGGTATATACTTAAATGACATTGTTTCGTGCATTTTTGAGAATTTCACCTGAGATGTTCTGGAAGGTTTCCTAGCTTTACTTCAGACTGTATACAGACTCAAGTATTATGTTGTTTTTATCCTAAATGTGATGTTAACTGTTGAGGTTGTTTCTTTCTCATGGAATACAGGCGAATACAACATGAGTGCAGTCAAGCAGAGAATAGACTTAAAAATTGTGACTTGTATGTGAATGTAAGTAGAAAGTAACTAAGGTGTAGATAATACGCCTTAACAACATAATAAAACAAAATATACCTATATGAGACGAGCTCACTATTAAGCCAATTCTAAACAACATTCCTTGCCTACACTGTACTGTGCGTAGGGGTTCCATTTGACTCAGCGTTCACATGAACAGCTGAGACATACTCTCAGATTTAGTTGAGTTAGCGTCTTTCTCTGTCCTTGAAGACCATTGTATTCCTTGTGCACTGCGTATGCGGGAGACAAAGTCAGCAACATTCATGCTCTAATGTATAAAGCCGGTGTGTATTGCTGTTCGTGAAGTATTGTGACTAGCCACATGACTTTTACTTTATTTTGAAGCATTCTTTGAAACATGTCAAGTAAGATATTTTAGTTATATAGAGTACATACTTTTATCGAGTAAAATATTTAAGTAATTAGGCTTGAAAATCACATTGACACAAATGTAAATACTGCGCTTTTATCTATCACCGTTCATGAAGTACAAAGGACATTTTCCCCAGTCACAAATTCATTAAAATTTCGAATGGATTAAATTAGAGTGAAGGAGTTACTATTTCGATGGCAATATCGATTTATTTGCTGTGCCAGCAATCTGAGTTTCAAGTATTATTTTATAATCTTTATGGAAAAGACTTCAAGTTTTTGTTTGTAACTAGATATAAAATAATTCATTGTTGTTACATTATAAAATGCTTAATCGGTTTCCGGACGCAATTTTTAAAGTACATTATAAAATTATTTGGTTTATTTATGGACGCTATTAACATCTCAGGTCATCAGCGTCCCATTCAATGCAGAGCATGAAACGGCAGATAAATTTTGCTCAGAGGCCTCTTCATTCAGGCTTGAGATTCTTTCACGTGCAGTAAATCTACGACATTTTTACGTCCAAAAAATCCATCGACCGACCCTGGCCGGGAAAATTTCGTTGTAATTTTGGTGTGAGTTTCAAATTGAACAATTTATTTCCCGTTGGTTTCATTTTTAGCATTTTTCTTTCTACAAAATGCTCCTAGCGGAGGAAATTTATTTATGAAGTGATGAACTTTTATATATAACAGAATATAGAGTGACTAAAATTGCATTAGGTTTTTGTAAGAAGCTCTTAAAGATAATTTAAATTGCAAAATTTTAAGATTAGCAGACATTGTATTTCATATATATAAATATAGTAACACTATTAACAAAGTAAAAATTAATAATTATAAAAGCAGAAAAGTATAGAACACTAAGAGAAGGTCACACTTGTAATCGCTATACTTCGAACTACTCGAGTTCTTCTATGACAAGAAGACAATTGAAGGTGATACAAGTCAATATTGAGTATCGAAGGTAACGTTATGCTTGAAAACAGTTGAAACTAGCAGCAAGAGTGTGTGGGAGAAAAAATTAATACGTAAGATTTAAACCAGGTGGTACATGCGCTTTATGTAAAAATATAGCTGCCAATATGTGTGTGTTTAAAATTCTAGAATCCTAAGTAGCATGGGTATATTAAAACATGGGTGGTTAAAAGGTGTACAACGGTGATTTATGGGGAACTTATTGACATAATATGGGATAAGATAATTATTTTGTCTGTGTGCGTGTGTTTGTCCCGAGGAACTACTTTGAGACACTGTTAAATATGTTCAATATATAGCCAAAACTTCTAAACCATAAACTTACAACGTTTGAAGAATTTCTACTTGTAGCACCATAAACCTTTGGTATACATTTTAAAAATCTTGTACTTTTAGGTTACTTGTTCAAAATATCATTTGTGGTACCCTTAAGTGTACAGGCAAGTTAGTTCCTATCCGTACTTTATTAACCAAATTGGCAACCATTAATATGCAATAAATTATACAAAAATTGCGTCCTTTCACTTTGTCCAAAAAGAAAGTAATTGTGACTTTGCTTTATTTAAACATGGAATAGTAAATGCTGTTTGAAATAATAAATAAATGTAAATAAACAGCTCTTTCCTCTGTAATTTTATATAAATACGCTGTAAAAACTAAGGTAAACATATCTTTGCTCGTAATAATATACTTGATATCACAATATTAACGTCATTTGGCCAAGCAATCATGAGCTTAAATGAGGGAGGAAAACAATAATCAGTTGTTACAGTACAGGTACAGAGTTATTACAAATACTGTTTCTCTTAAGCCATAAGAAATATTACCAACTTATAATTGAAATGTCTGTATCCAGGAGTGCATGATATCAATTAGTTACGATTATTAGCTTATTATAAAGTTCGTGTTAACATCTACAGTTTTGCCACAAATTTTGAGTAGTTACTGAAAGAAATAAATCTAATACATATTTTGTGTATTAAATCCTAAATAGGATTTGTAGAGCTGCAGTTATTTATCTTTACTACAAAAATAACTTGATTGTTTTGACACAGTGTTGAATGAGAAGAAAATGTAATTTCCTTGTCAAGAGTTCCATTATACAACACGATTTTGGCTTGGGTAACTAAATCTTAAGAGAGTATGCCCACATTGCTGTTGGGAATATCGCGCTTGGTGTTTCTAGAGAAAGTTTGGAAAGGATATTGAAAACAAAATTACGTTTCAGAAAAGGGTTCTTCAAGCCGAGACTTTCGAGTGGAGTTTTATAGCACTACGCTCAAAATGATTTAATATAATGTACCCAACCATCTTCTGTTGAGAGATGAAACTCCATTTTACTGAAAAGAATTTATTAACAAACACACCAAGCTGTGTTAGAGTTCATTGAATTCTATATTTTTGCTTTAAAAGCTAATAAAGCTAGTCAAGATCTCTTGATTGAACCATAAGCTTGATATCACATCAAGAAAAATGCTCTGAATATAAAAAAACAGCATAAAAGTTCATTTACTTAATCTGGCACTCATACACTTGCTATAACTAATAAGAACACCTACCTAATTTGGCTTCATTGCTTTCCAAACGTCTTGGATAAATCGTTCAGAAAATAGTTACATGGTTTGGAGAGGTAATAGGCATTTTTTTCATATATATACTTTTTAAAAACAGTAACAATGAGTGTTGCTCAATGGCAGAATTATTCACTGCACTAGATTTGTGGATAACAGTGAAAATTAATAGGAAACATCTACCAGCGGACATTTTAAAATCATTCCAACTATGAATAATACCAAGAAAACTAAACTTGATGAAAGTAGAAATCACAACAAACACAAAATGTATAACTATGTATAATTACTGTAGAACAGGTGAAATAATGTTGCATTAGGGTACTTTATTACTGACATGCTGGAATAACTACTGATATTATTTACTAGTAACTGTTTTTTTTAACAAAAAGGGAACATTTTATCAAATAGTATGTTTGTTTAATATTTTAGAACAATAGAAAATTGGCTTGGCAACGAACGATAAAAACTACCACTATAGAAAGAAAAATAAATCAACATGACAAAAATGGGATATTGTATGTTAATGAACAGTAGGAAAATATTTTTATTTTTGAAACGTGTTCTTAAAAAGTATACGTTTTGAAGATATAGAGGTAATTACATAATGACAAAAATGTCATAAACCTTAAAGCTATAGGGGAATTAGCATGTTAAATTCAACATAAAAGTTTTATGCTGGAATTTTAAATAATGAATTAAAATTATTGTCAGAAACATTACTAATTAAAGAACAAAACAACAAAACATATTTAGAACTGGTAGATTAGATATATATGATATTTGTTAGAGTACAATAACCCCCTTACATAGCATTTTTAGACCTACATTTCACCTTTTTGCGTGAAATCTTAAACAGATGAAACCAACTGGGATTAGAATGGAAGAGAGAGCTTTTAGCTTATGCAGATGGTCTTGTCATAGTACAAAATTCAGAAAATATACTTAAAAATACAATATATAATAAATTGGAATTATATAACTATATTCTTAATATTTCCACTTCAAAAACAAATATAACGAAATAGTTAATTTATTCATTTATTTTAAAATTCCTTAGACATTCTTATGAATATGATAAATAAGAAATATTCACATTTTATGCTTAGTCTTTGGTGTAGGACAACCCTGAAGAATTATTAAGTACTTCATGGCAGTGTATTACTGTTTAGACAAAAGGACAATATCATATTCCAAACTCGTTGGAGTAGAGTGAGGTCTTTGTAGTTGTCCCGTATTTTACTGGAAAACACAGCCCGAAGAGGTATAGGATGTCCGAGATAGAAGTGCAGTGAGGCCGGAAAAGGCCATAAAATCTAATCCATGCGAGCAGAAGAAGGAACCTAACAGGCAATGAGGAAATTTCCAGAAAAAAGACAGAAATTGCAAGACATGGTGATTATAAGTAAAACAATTTAAAAAGAACGAAGAGCCTGTACATGTAGGCTAAGAAGTAAAGTTAAATCATTACGTGTCAGTACATGATTTGTCCCTCACCTCAAAGGATTCCTTCTTGAAGACGTCATCCAAAACACCGAGCACTTTGTATTTTAGACATGCCGATGCCGATTCATTAGTTCCTTTGGCACATTCTACTCTTAGCTCCTCCATGGCCGCCTCGAGCTTCCAGGTGGCCTTGCTCTTGGTGGGCTGCGCCGCCACGGCGCCAATTGCCAGCAACACCAAGCACAGTTTAGTTGCAGACATTGTTGACAAGAGACGCACCTTGCGATTGCTGGCTGCCATAAATCACGCACCTGGCTTTATACCAGCGGTTCCCCGGAGAGGGGAGCCCCGTTAATGAGAGCACTCTCGCGATACTGACCCCGTTCCCCAACATGAAATCAAAATATGCCCCATAATATTAGTTAGATTCAACTGTGCCTTCAGAACAGCTCACAGCTCTTTTCTTTCACCTTTTGTATATAATACAAACCCATTTTTATAGTGTAAATACTCTCATAAAAGAATGATCTGTTTGCATTTCACTTCAAAAACTAGTGGAAGATGCTTTCCTTCTTAAATAGTTTGGATTAAAAGCAAAATACAAACATACAATGTCTTCTAAGAGTTTTCTTGACAATTGATAATTAATTTTCTGGATCAATGGACACTTGCTGGGTGTTCTACAACTGTGGACAGTTGTTGATGAGGTCTCAATATGCTTCTTAACTTAGAAATTTCTTTTGTCTTACACACTTTGTTAAATTTCCTTAGCTAATTACAATGGAGACGCAAATCTCCATTGATGATTTCAGATTTTATTCTTAGATCGGAATTATACAAGAAGTTTATGACTGAACATAAAATTAATCGCATATTTATTATTTATATAAATTTATACACTTTCTAATTGCTCACATTTTATTAAATATAAAAAATTAATTAGTTTATATAATGTAATAGCACTCACCGACAAACTTTGAGGAACGATTGGTCGCTGACAGAACATATGTTCGCTGACACCACCTTCGCTAGCTATGCACCGATTTTAGAAACGTATTGCGTCTATAAAGTGTGCATCTTAAGTTCTTATCTGATTTGTTACAATACTTCAGTAATACCACGAGTGCTAATAATGTTTCACTAACTTAATTGAGATTAATGAATGTTTGTTGTTACCTAATCTAAAAAAGCATGAGTTTGAAAGTTCGTTTAAATTATTTAAGAAAAATTATAAGCAAGAAGGGTATTGCAATGCAAAAACGATGCCATTTTTTTGTACTTTTAGTGTAATTATTGAAGTGATTTGGTTTACCTGTTTGGTCTTGGATCTTTTTGAAAACACACATTAATTTTACTATCTTTTATTCTAAGTAGATCTAAATTAAATGAAATACAACACTATTATAACAATAACCATTTACTTATATTTTGTCATATTTCGTGTTGATGAGAATTTCTTTTGGAAGACAGTGAAATAGGAGAATCGAAATAGAGGTGATAGAACGTATTGTTATTAGTTTTTGTTCCTAGGAGGACTACAGAGATATCTGTAATGGAATGATTAAAAACAAATGCTCATTTTCAGGTTATAAATAAAATATATATGAACATAGAAGAAAAAACTATCAGTTATTAGTTTTTTGAGTACCATGCTTTAAAACTATAGATTAAGTTCCTTTGTGGTTGGTCAATGAGACCTTACACTGGCTGAAAGGCGTTCTGTAGTAGTTTTTGTTACATTTTTAATGCGTCTTTTCACACTGTACCTAAGGCAAACTGTTTTGTTTAGGATTTTTTCGTGATTTTACTCCGGTCACTTAGGCGAATGAGAATGGATATTTATTTTCCATGAATTTCTCGAGCTACGCCAACTTCGTAACAGGCTAACAACAAATAAAGAATCTGGGCACGTTAGGGACATCACCCACACCCGTACTTGTCCCTCCGTAAACCTGATCAAGATTGCCAAGATCTCTGCCTGAAACACGGTGCAATACTTCTCAAGACTTATACTAATGTTAGTTTTTGGAGTTTCGCCGTATATTCCTGCTCCAGCTTTGTTAAGTATCCATGAGTCGTCACGGTACCATATTAGGCGTCCATGGACATTCTTTGGCTTTGATCTTTCACGCCAATCTTACCGAGATTCAAGATAGATCTTGAAAGCTCGTTGAAAACAGTACTGGGTAATCATGAGATCTGATCTCATCTCCAGTTCTATCCATGACCTCTGATGTCTTAGTATGTGCAGGATAGTAACCATGTCTCTTATCTCCCTGCATGTATTAATCTATAAGCTGCTAATTTTGTCTCCTTTATGAGGAGTCTGGTCTAAGCAGAATCTCCAGTGCAGTAGTTGGGGTGCTTTTAAAAGACCCCGTTGTACACATACAAGCAATTCTTTCCAGGCTTGAGAATTTTTATATGACAATGGTTTACATCTTCGGCCATCCACCAAAATACCATGGGTCAATTGAGGCCTAATAGTCGCGGTGTATAACCACTGGCATATCATAGGCCTCATTTATGTACTAAAGCTAGATCGAGGAAAACAATTTCCTTGGGTTTGTTCAAATAACAGACCTGTTACCTTAGGCTCTATTTATTAGACACTTAAGTCTCACTAAAAGACAAATACAGGAAAGGAAATTTGGGAATTAAGTGTATATTTTATAGTAATTTCATTAATCCTATATTGATTTTCATTTCTATTCTCCCACCTAAGGAAATTGCCGTTTTTCAGCTGTTTTTCCAACTGACAACATTGTTAGGACAGGAATAGTAAAATTACTTCGCTCCAAATAGCATTATCACTATCGGCGAGCAGGCTCGAGCAAGCATGCTCATCGGATGATCGTAAAGATAATTGAAACAAAATAAAGACTGGAAAGTTGGTTGAGTTAACTTTTATAAAGCTACGCTAATTTACTCTCTTAAAACGAGCTTTGGAAGTATAGCTTGTGAGCATCTTCAGAAGAGCTATTCGTTTTAATGCTGTTTGGAACGTGACATGAAACCTGATGTAGGGACCAGCAGGGATATTGGACATTAAAGGCTATAAAAAAGAAAATGAAAGTTAAGGTAGAACGAGCGAAACAGTCCAGTAAAGGAGGAGAAATGTGATAGGATTTCCGCTCACCGTGTCCTTATGTAATCACAATATAAATAACATTTTTACGAAATGTTTCACCACTTCGCCACTTTCCAAAGCAGGTAGCATTTTTATCCGTTAGAGCAAATGTATTTGATATAATATTAATTTAATTAAAAAGAGAGGTGTTAGTTAAGATATTGCCAAAAATCAAACTTTTCTCTTGAACCCTGAATAATTTTCGTATTTGGCTACTGATAATTGTAAGAACCAGTAAATTTCTTTATTAAACTGGTAAATGTTTCATTATCCGAGATATGTTTTCTCTCCAGTCCCTTTAATAGTTAATCTTCCATTTCACCAACTGTACTGATTTCTTCTTGCTTTTGTTTTTCTTTAAAATATGTGATTAAGGTAGATTTTGTTTCCCACACCCTTACGATTTTTGTGGTTTGTTTCGAGGTTTGCTTAATATCCTATTATAAATACTCATTTAGCATATTTCTTAATTTACTGTTCTATTAGAATTTTCAACCAGAATAATTTTGTTCGTTCTTTTACATCATATATTATTTTTAATTACCATTTATTTATTTTGTAACTTTTAACTGGCAGAGTTGGCTTTTATTATTATAGATATTTTAGTATGGATGGAAAATATTTAGAACTTGTATTTCATAATCTCCTAACATAAAGATGTACATTTTGAAATCATTGTCAAATACTCTAGTTCTACGCCAGTAGATTTTGTTTTGTGGGATAGAACCGCAGTTGTCCTAAAATATTGTCATTATTTCTTAATATTATCTGTTATTATTATCATATAATTTCACAGATTAGATCTAGCCTGTTTCGACTTCACAAAAAATATAGTGATCTTTCAATATTTATTTCTTCGATTGACTTATATCTAGTGTAACTTTTTGTCGATCCACGGGACTCCAGCTAATTCTATATTCCTCTATTTGTTGAATTTATTTGTAATTTTGACGTTATATCTTCAGATCTTATTAGGTCAAATGTCGTGCATTCATTGACTCTAAAATGTTTAACCACTTTGTTTCTTTTTTTATCTTGATTTGCTAATCGGAAACAAAGATTTGCTGCTATGCAGTAATACCAGCGTTGCCATTGTTTTGTAAAAAGTTATTCCGGCCTATTTTCGGGTATTCTATTCTATTCATTCTATTCGTGAGTGGCTTCGTACATCATTTGAAGCTTGGCCAATTTATTATTTACTTCTATTTTACTTTTTTTTGAGCACTAATGTATTGCGCCCTAAATAGTTAACATTCAAAACTTGATCCAATGAAGCATTATTTAAAAGTATTTTGATCGAATTAGTGATTTCCCCCAAAAGGCTTAAAACTTTGAAGTTGTTTATTATTTATTATTTAATAAAATATTGCGGCTTTCTAATTATTTGATTAATCATTGGTATGGTTTTGTTTCTTTTAAAAATATAAACTTATAGAAAGTAAGAAATAACTTTGAAATATATACCAGATATAAGTAATTTACCGTCATATGTTCAGTGTTTATAGAGCAAATAAAATAAATACTTTTATTAAAAGAGTAGAACGGTTTCAGATAAGAAAGATCACGTAAAAATTAAATTTTGGCATAAAAGTTTGATTAATTTAACTTAATTTATTGTATTGTAGAGAATATACAAAAATTTAATTTATAATCGTTATTCTCAGGTTGAAACTTCAATATACACATCTTAAAATAGTACTGAAAACTAGTTTTATAATTAATTTAATCAGTTGTTCAATAACTAACTGTAAAAAAGAGGGGAAATGCAAACATAGGATGCAGACAATGTCGACTGTTGTCTCTATATTTACTATTTACATACCTGGCACTTCTATTCGAAGATGGAAACGTTTAAATTAAAAATTATAAATTTACTTTCTTCTCTTCTCTATGCCGATCCTGGTGATCTAGTGGTAACTTAACCACATTTACCTCGAAGACCCAAAATCACCGGTTCAAATCCGACCAGGGTCCAGGATTTTTCCGGCGTTAAGATTCAAAGTATGGCTTCGTTTGGAAAGGAAATAAAGTCATGGGTCCCTTGTCGGAGATTTACGGCACGTAAAAGAACCTATTTATCGGTAGTTTCATGACCTGAATTGAATGAGACGCTTATGATCCGAAATATCAAATAATAATAATAATAATAATAATAATAATAATAATAATAATAATAATAATAAACGTTGCTCTTCTCTATTGCGCGATAGACCGATATGCAGTCTTTGCCCTTTAGCTCTATTTTGCGACATCATTGATAGAAACCCAAGATCGCGGGTTCGAACCCGGTCAGGACCGATGGATTTTTTCGGGGCGTAAAAATCCTAAGTATGG
This sequence comes from Metallyticus violacea, assembly GCA_030762175.1. Classification (NCBI taxonomy): domain Eukaryota; kingdom Metazoa; phylum Arthropoda; class Insecta; order Mantodea; family Metallyticidae; genus Metallyticus; species Metallyticus violacea. The sequence goes on along the minus strand of CM060833.1, from coordinate 49,739,971 downwards.
CTTCCTTCGGAAGGGAAGTAAAGCCGTGGGTCCCGTGTCGTACATTTACGGCACGAAAAAGAACCTCAAGCTTGAAAGAGAGGCCTCTGAGAAAAATTTGTCGACCGTTTCACGCCCTGAGTTGAATGGGACGCTGATGACCTGATCTGTTAAAGATCGTCCATAAATAAATAAATAAAAAAAAATCATTGATAGAATGCAGTATTGCGGGGGGAGGGGGCATGTGATCAACTGATCAGAATGCCAACATCCCGCCAGCTTCTTCCACGATCGAAGAACGCCACCTCTCTATCAGGTAGCTCTCCAATTTTCCTTACGAAGCTGGGTGGACGCGTTTCAGAATTCATAATTCCTAAGTAGGAACTGGGTTTGCTATTAAACTGAGTCTCGAAATTCTAATGCAACAAAAGTTTCGTTTACCTATCTAACATAATAATTTATCAAGGGTCTACTTTGGTTACTTAGAGTGTAAATAATAATAATAATAATAATAATAATAATAATAATAACACGATAAATGTTATAAATTGATGAATATTTGTAATATCATCCAAGAAATCAGGAAATAAAGTTATAAAATAAAACTTAAATTCTATATTAACTAATAATCCTTACAATTTTCAGTAACGGTAGCTAAACTTTAACTCAAAAAGAATTAAAGAAACAGAGGGCGGGAGAAGAAATTACAAACGAAATATGTAAATCAGAAAATAAATTGATTACAATTTATTAATACAAATACATCATATAAACCAACAGGAGTACTTTATCTAGGATAGATCGATTCCAGGGCCAGCTGAATGTAACAGTTTATTGATCCTTTTATGAAGAGCTATACATTTTATTTTTTGCTTGTAAATCGCATTGATATTAGTGGATGTCCGAACAGAACATTTTAATACATTACATGTATAAGATGTGAAAATAAAGAGTATTTAGAGCAGATTTCTTCTAGCATTATTTAGACAATTGTTTTCCTAAATGCCTGATATTTTAAGTACTTAACTATTAAGAGAATACACTGAATAATGTAAAAAATTAAAAACTTATACAAAATTTAAAATAATGTAACTAGGTCAATAAATGGCAAAAAATAGCCACCATATTTTTGAAATATTTTTAAACGCAAACTTTTCCTTTCCTCCCCTCAAAAACGATGAACTGGGAATGTGAGTAATAAATTTAGTTTCAAGTATATAAATTCATTTGGCCGCTTCCATTGTTGTGGAAAAATATATTTTACATCTTCTACTTAGTATCAGCAGCGTGGATTCCAATCCATGTCCTTAAATATGTAGCCTGCACGCAGTTTCATGTAATCAATAATCCTTTCTCTTATTTTTCTTTTCCGTTGTTCTCAAATGACTACAATAAATATTTTGTTGCAAGATATACGGGTAACTGCAAAACTTTTCCAAGCCTGTGCTAAAATAGAACACGTAGTTCCGAAATGGACCATGCATTGCGCCTGGGAAGTGCCGTTGGCCCCTAGTGATGGATACCTGCACGTCCCTCGACTATCGCTGACCGGAATTTTCAATTGCAGAACGTCCGCCGCCGCATCTTAATGTAATTCCCTTGATAAAACCTTTGAGAATCGTGATTTATAGCGCGCCAGAAAAAAAAGGGAAAACTAGGTTTCACAAACAGGACGGTATTGATCGTTTAATTTAGCTTATAGAATCAACACTTGCACACGAGGTTTTCCGAGACTCTTTCTTCAACCTCAGAACTAGTTAGGCATTTCATTCGTTATTTTTGTTATAACTTTTGAGTTTTGAGCATCTTTAGGGAGCCTCTGGAGGAAATAGAGAGAGAAATTCACAATTTTGTCAGGAAACGTAGAGTAAGGCATTATTGCAAAATGTTTTATAGCTGAGTTTAGCTTTTCTGTTATACAACGAAAGTGATTTATTCTTCTTCCTCTTCTTTTCCTTCTTCTTCTTCCACAAGTTATAGGCTTCTCAATTCCGTTCCGTTCGCAATTAAATAAATCACTCCATCTCGTTCTTCGTCTTCCTACTTGACGACATTCTCTAGGTTTATATTTTAACAAAATTTCCTCTTTCATTCTTAATACATGCTGACCAATTATTTTTATTTTTATTAAATTTTTTTCATTTAGGTTATATATATTTAACTGCTATCGGGTTTCTTCGTGTCTTTGTTTGTCTACGAGAGTAAATTCAGGTACTGCTATTAAAAATCTCATTTCTGCGGTTTGTATTCTTTTCCTGTCTGTCATATTCAAAGTCCAGTTTTCACTTCCATTTGTTGCCATTGGCACTGCCATTACTTTATAGAATTTCATTTGTGTTACTTTTTACGTCTTGTTCTTTAATGTTCTCCTTATCATTTGACTTAATTTGTTTAGTTTTAAATTCAGGTCTTCATTTTTACCGTGGGATATATTAAAACTTAAAACCAGATATTTGTTCTATTATTTCTTCATTAAAAGCCATTGCTTTTGTATTGATTGATGAAATCTTTAAATTATGTCTCCACGATATCTTTCAGGTTATTAACACTTCTCTATAAACTATCTTCCATTTCTTCAAAAATAAGGTCATTGTTAGGAAATAAAATTGTTGAAAGTGATTTTATATAATAAATGTTTTTTTTTTTTGTTGCATTATCGACACTGAATGGTGCTCCTAGCCCACATTGTAAAAGGCCGCGCGAGTGGTTAATACTTGTAACGCCTATCTGCTTTATCGGAATTTAAAACGCTCTGATTAAGTTCTGCGCATTTGTTTCTTTTTCATCATAGTAAACGAGTTTTTCAACGTTTTGTAATCTTGTTTTCTTCCATTGACAGAGAATAAACTCTCACATGAAAGATACTAAAGTTTCGTGTTCAAACTTTATATACCCATAATAAGCTTTTCAATGGAATTGTGTTATTTGCAGGATATTAAAATTAAATTAATTGAAATTGACAGCAAGTGGTTATCAAACTGTATGGCAATATTGTGCATTGTATTTTTATACTATGAACGATAAACAAACAAAATATTCTTCACGTATTAACATTGCTATTTAAAGCACACTCGTTATCTCTAAAAGAACGTTAAATTAATTAATTTTATCCACCTTTTTCTCAGCAACTACTTTTTCTACCTTGTTGAAAATGTAATTATTTACTATGACAGTTTTTTGCCAAGTTATTTGTAGTATTCGCCGAGTAGTTCTTTCTTAGCCTAAACATTGGGCCTCCAAAAAAGAAATAAAGACATGTTTTAACGTCATTTTCCTTGTTTACGCACGGTTAACAGACTAGTTAAATAAAAACTTCGGAAAATAACACAACAGATTTTAGCTATAAATCCTGTCCGCTAGCGTTGTATTTTACGTCTCGGCTACTAAGGATGCTGGAGCAGGCGATGCTCATATTTCAGTTTCGCTTCCTAAAGCGTGTATCACTTACACGGTTTTCTGAATTGCCGTAACATTTTCTCAAGTTATACCCTCATGTACTTTCATTGCACATATTCCATATTGTTATCATGTAGATTTTTCCTTTGATTATATCTAATATTACTAATACCGAATAAACTTGAAAAAAAGAATAGTAGTGTTACCTTATAGAAGTTGTTAGAAATGTCGTATTCACTCAGTTAAACAAGGCGTGCATTGGAAAAACATACGAGAGTAAGTCCATAAGTTTCCGACCTCGTCGATAAGGATTATTGCCTTAAAAACCATTATCTGGTGTCATATCTTATCTGTTTAGTAAATAATTGCAACTGTAACCTCTGCTCCGCTGTGTTCATTTGTGCAAACATAGTTGCATAAAGGCGGCCTTGTAGAAGATTTTGACATGTTCAAAATGGAGTTTCGAGCTGTTATTATGTTCTACACAACAGAAGGACTTACTCAAAATGAAATTAAACAGCGATTGGACCGTGTATATGGGGAAGCATCCCTCTCATATTCTACTGTAAAAGAATGGGCCGAACTTTTTGGAATGAGTCGAGAAAGCATTGAAGACGAAGAGCGTGCAGGTGGACCCTTGGAGGTGCTCACTCCTGAAAACATCGCTCTTGTGGAAGGTTGAAACTTTCTAAAATAACAATACTTCGAAATATGTATGAACATTTAAACATGAATAAGATAAGTGCAAAATGGATGCCTACACTCCTTTCCTCAGTCCAAAAGCGGCAACGAGTCATCTGCTGTCAGGCATTTTTGGAACTCTGCCATGACAACGAGAGAGAAGTTCTGAAAACCATTGTTACAGGAAATGAAACTATGGTCCTCCACTATGATTCCTTGTTCAAAAGAGAATCGATGAAGTGGCAAGCTAAAACCTGGCGAAGCACCGCCTCAAAAGGCCAAGGTCACTCTGTCAACCAAAAAGACCATGGCCACAATCTTTTGGGATTGTAAAGGAATACTCTTCATTGATTTCAAGGAGATGAACACCGCAGTAAATGGAGAGTACTATTCTGACCTACTGCACAGACTACGTGCTCTCATCAAAGAGAAAAGGCGAGGAAAGCTGAGTGGCGGTGTACGCCTTCTTCACGACAACGTGCCTGTGTACACAACTCTTGTTGCAAAGGAAACTGTGAAGAAATGTGACTTCAAGGAGATTAACCATCCACTCTACAGTCCAGATCTAGCTCCCAGTCACTATTTCCTCTTCTCAAACTCAAGAAGGGTATTCAAGGAAGGAAATTTAAGTGTGACGAAGAAGTGATGGATGCTGTTTATGCCCATTTTGTAGCCAAGACTTCTGACAATTTGGGGAGGGGTGAAATGTTAATGCAAAGATGTGAGAAGAGAAAAAAATGGTAACTCTATTGAAAAGTGAAATGTAGTTTTTGTCTTTATCATACCTAGAAAATAGTTAGGCCGGAAACTTATGGACCTACCCTCGTATTCTGATTAATATGACAGGCGGTCATCGTTATTTCGTTATTAATATTGTCCTTTAAGTTGAAGATTTGTGGCAATATCGTGTGTTTTGCTAATGTTATTTCATACTGAAAATCAGTACATTGAGATATAGAATATCCCATAATGAAGGCAATTTTTAAATTGAACGGCTCCTGGTTTGTTAGATTGCCGAATCTGAAATTTAATGAACTTTCGTCTGTTTTAGTTACGATTAACGATTTTCATTTGTGTGTATTGTTATGAACTAAAATGGAAAGATACACCAAAGATCAAAGCGTCAAGAATCTGAAAGTGCATTTTAATCACGGTGAATGTTATACAGAACAATTCGAAAGCTTTGTGTGAATTTTGCTAAACGAAATGCTCCTAAAGTGTCAACAGAGCAGTTCAGAGATTGGTAAGAAAATTTGAAGGTACAGAATTGACGTCCTTATTTCGTCGATTTGCAGAGAATGTTGTCCTCGACAAACAGAGCGTTGTTACGAACCCAATGAAGTCGATTCGCCGCCGTTCTCAATTATTAACCATTCTGAGAAGCAGTTTGGAGCGAATTTTAATCTTTTGTTTATATGGTCAATCCATGAACCACCCCTCAACTCATGGCAAACATTAGACGCGTAATGGGTGAAATTCAACAGGAACTTTGCTCTAAAGTCGTGGAAAAATTCGCGGTAGACGGGAGGGAAACGCAACTATGCTACGGTACGCCTAGCATCCGAGAAATTCAACAAAAAATGAGCAGATAAGGGCATAACTAATTACTGTAGGATAAATAACATTAATGTAGCAAAAGCAAATAAGGTTAATGCAGAGTTTTCTCCTATGGAGTTCAAATATTTGCATTCTAGCTGCTGAAGATCTATCGCATGAAACAAATGAGCGATGTTTTATTTTTTCTGAAAACAGTTGGGCACCTACTTGAATTCACATTGACCCTGCAGGTATTATTAAATGATAAACGTTAAAATGAAGAAAGGGAAATGATTCATTAAAAGTAGCTTTAGAAAAAATATCTTTAGAATGTTAAGACAATTTTTTTTTCCGACATAAATGGTCTAAGAGAGCTTCTGTCTGTATTTTGTTGAAACGTTTTGTCACAAGATGATGCTGTTAAAGCAACAACTACTGGAACTGTATCATACGTAAATATGAAAATACTTCTAACTGAACATTTTTATCTGATACGTTCAGAACTTGTCACCTGACTAGTGAGATGCAAAACTCAGATTTCTACAGTTAAGATATAATAACTGTCTATATCACCCCTTAGGGCAAAGACCTCTTTCTTTAAAGAAAGGAGGAAGTTTTAGGTTAGTCACTCCAGGAAAGGTCAGCCTTGTTTAAGTTTTTATTTACTTTTTAATGTTTTACCCTCGTCTTTGTTTTCGCTTTCGAATATCTTCAGTTCGTCGTCTGTCTTGTAGGTTAAAGTCGTACGGTTCTAGGTTCGTAAGAGTCCATCTGTTGAAATCTCGTCTTACCACGTGTCCTGTCCAACTCTTTTTAAGACTCGTATCTGCATCTTGGAAACCCTTCCATTTTTTTACTTTGTAGTTCCGTATACGTTTTCTCAACCTTATTCATAAATTATTCTCTCCATTTTCTTTGACCTATTGCTAACCTTTCTCCTCTCTTTCTGTTAAACTCCAGGAAACTGGTAGTATGCAAATGTTCATCACTGTACTGTTTAGCTGAAAGTTAAAACTCTTGTTAAAAGAATTAATTTTAAGCTCCAACATTTTTGCCATATGCATTTTGAACTTGTATCGCATTTCGAAATGAAATAGTTTGTATATTCCAAAATTTCCTTTATTATATCCACCACTTTAGTCAGTCGCGTTTATCTGAAAACCTGCATCTTCGTTGTATTTATTTACTTCTTCTAATTTGACCCCCACGAGTGGCCGAGTTCATTTAAGGTACGAACTCGTGAGCAGGAGGTCTGGGGGTTCGATTCCAACCTCCCTGAAAGGTTTTTTTTTTTTTTCCCCAGTTTTTCCTTAGTTCTCATAATGGCAAATGCTGGAGAGGTACCCTAAACTTATGCCTACAGCGTTTCCTTCCTCTAAAAACCCTTTTCTAGTTTATGTATTAACCGCCGCCTGTGATGCCTTAGTATTAAAAACAGCGTAAACTATTCATTTAAAAAATAATTTCTCCTAAGATCGATGTTGAACTTATAAAGGTAAGTCTCAGAAAATCTTGAGTTACATAAATAATATTTATACGTGAAAGAATAATTGTTCAGAATGATTTCTATATACTCATAATTAGAATACATTTTATTATTTTGGTGCATTAATCACTTTAGATGCTTAATAAGTCAATTTATTGCATATCATGTTACAATTGTGCAATAGACAGCTGTTGATTATTTAAAAAGTGAAATCAAAATTATTCGTTTGTACTATCACTATTGCAAATGACATTTAAACTTAGAAAATCGTGTGCATAAACCAACTAGTGTCTACTTTCTTTACATTATGCCTTGCAATTTCGAATGAAGTCTCCTGCTCCTTAAATGTATGAAATTCAATCTAATAAATATAAAAACGAGTTTATCGTATATTTTTCATCAATAAATAACGATTCATAGATGGAAAGTGAGACAAATCTTAAATTTGCTTCCAAAAATAAAAAATATATTAAATAACATTAGTTACCAATATCTTATTAGAATTTTAAATTAAGAATATGCCGTTTTTAAACAATATTTAACAACACAACTGACTAAATATTAATTCTGAAAAGTCTCTTGCAAATATGTTGAATATGACTCTCCGAGCACTATCAAAACTATACCCATGTATTGAATGAATATTTTACATTGTGTAATTTTAGTATAAACGTGATGTTTTCAGTTTCATTTTCATTAAATATAAATCCAATAGCTTTGAAACAATTGTTAATTTTAACCGCTTCCTTGGTCTAGTGGTAGCGCCTGCAACTACTAAAGAGGAGGTCGTGGTTTCAAATCTCGGTCAGGTCTTTTTTTCGGAGTTTTTCCTTTCCCTGAGAAGATAGCCAGATAACTTTAAGGCGCTAAGGACTTCGAGTTCATTTGTGTCATCATTAATTCATTTCATTTATCCCTTCAGATTTACACCTATAGTATTCAGTTCACAATCTACAGGTGCCTCGAGAAAACCAATGCAGTCAAACAGAAATAAATAAAAAAATATATTAATCCAAAACAAAATAATGTGAAAAAAATTTTAATACTTTGTTGTTATAATTATTAGGAATTGCATAAACCACTGAAAAAAACCATTAACCCATTAATCGTAATTGATAACAAACAGAACTCCAAACAATCATTTATCTTTAAATAATATTTAACACCCATTATTATTATTATTATTATTATTATTATTATTATTGTTGTTGTTGTTGTTGTTGTAGCATCACAGGCTTGGACACTGATGATACAATAGGACAAGGTATTTGATGGGAAGGTATTTTTTGATTTGGAATATTTTGTTTGTTGGAAGGAAGCGTTCTAGGCCAAAGTTTAGGGTACTCTCCCGGCATTTGCAGTGATACATGTGGAATATATTATTCCAAGACTAAGATCTGCTATTTATTTTATCAGATCACTATCTCATTTCAGCTCTAAACCTGCACTAAATTTGTTTATTATGGTTATTTATATTCAGTTATGAAATATGAATTAATATTTTGGGGTGATTCTGCTGAAAACAAGAGAGTTTTATTCCACATAAAATGCAAATCGAAAATTTGTTGATGCCAATAACACAACTTCTGAACAGCCTATTATTTTGACAATTACTTGTAAATATATTCTTTTTTATAAAATTGTTTAAAATGAAAACCTAATTATGAAAAATGTGCAGATACTTAATGTCAATACTAGAAAAATGCACAGCTTCATAGACTAATCACTAATTTAAATTTCTGTTAAAAACAATAGAGCCCATTATGAATGCTTAAGAATATTTCATACTGCCCCCAACAATTTCAAATACTTTTTTGCGCAAAAATACAAATCTGCTCTAACTTATGTAACAATGTTTCATTATTCTGTGCTAACGATAAATTATTCCTATTTTCTTTGATAACATATTAATTACTTAGTATTAAAAATTGTGGTACGCATTAAATTCGAGTGCAAATCCGTTCCGTAGTTCACCGGTAACTTCAAATTTATCATTTATTACGTCATAATGCATTGCTGCATTGCATTATGACTTCCTTACATTTATTGTTGGCCTATTATTGCACATAGCATTTGAATAGTTGGTGGTCACGAAATGGAGGGCCAACAGAGAAGAACACCTTTTGATGCTACTTTCAAGCATAAAGTAATTCTTTATGCTGAAAAGTTTGATAACAGGCAGGAGGCGCGTTCAGCTTGCTGAGAGCAACGTTCGCTTGCGGCGGCAACAGAAATTGACATTATTTGCAACTCAAGCTAGTAGGAAGAAATTCACTGGTGCTCGCAAAGGAAGACATTCTGACTTGAAGAAAAAGTTTTGCAATACGTATATGAAGGGAGAAAGAACGGGCAGTCTGTGACTAGTGGGATAATAAGAAATACTTTATTTTTTATTCTTTAACTACGCCAACTGTCCTGACAACAGCACGAATTATGGATTTTGTCCTACGCACTCCAAGATGTAACAATAGTTCACTTATAAATTCTATGTTCTGATTGTTTTATGAAGCTCATGCGCTTATCTCTAAGAAGCCAAACTCTTTTTTTGTAATTTTAAGTTTCGAATTTGGGGTGCGTTTTATATTTTATCGCACATAAAACTCATGAGGTCTGTTTTGCAAAATATATTGCTTTTAATTAATGTTTGAATAGATATAATTGGAATGTTCCTATGAATTTCTCGCATTAAAATATGACAAACAGCTCATGAAAACATAATAAACATATCCTGTATAACATAGAGGGCTGTTAAATAAAGTAATAGTAGCACTTGAGTTTTTTAACGTTACCTTGGCAACCTGTGACAGTTGAGGAATGATGTACGTGTTTATAAACAGTTATGAAGCTTATTCTGCGTTTCTCAGCTTAAACTTGAACAAGCATTCTAATCGAGAAAAAATTAATTTCTTATGTTAATAAAACATTGCTATTATAAAAATGTAAAGCCTGTAAAACTATGGCGAAGCTGGACAAACATTACGGCAAATCGCTTAGAATGGTGTATTAATGAGTTCAGATGTAGCCGAACGAGCACAAGCGATGCAGACCGTTCCGGATGTCCCGTCGAGGCAACCACTTCCGAAATTATGAAAAAAATCCACGACATGGTGCTGAACATCGGAGACTGAAGGTGCGGGAAATTTCTGAAGCTGTGGGTATTTTTGAAAAACGATGCTTAATATATTGCGAATGAGAACGCTTTTGTCGAGGTGGGTGCCGCTTTTGCTAACTATTAAGAAAAGAGAAGGAATTGCCACTTTCGCACAGAATTTGGAACAGTTTAAAAAAAAATTAAAGAGAATTTTGGAGACGATATGTAACAGTGGACAATACGTGGATGCCGGAAACGGAAGAGCTCGAGACAGTGATTAGAAACCGGAAAAAGAACTCCGAAGGAGGCAAGAAGAGATTCCCCCCTACAAGAACGATGATGGCAAACTTGTTTTGGGATTGCCGCAGTTTCATTTTAATTGCTATTTTAGAAAAGGCAAAAGCATAACCAATGAACATTGCAGTTTGGTACTGGAGCAATTAAATGACGCTCTCAAGAAGAGGCGTGCTCATTTGATGAAGAAAAACGTTCTGTTCCAACACAATAATGCGCAAGAGCACAAGTCTGCGATTGTGACATCAAAATTATTGCGCTTAAGGAATGAAATTCTTATTTTCCCCTGCTCTCTGGATTTTGTTCTCTCCAATTACTTACTGTATCTCAGCATGAAGAAATAACTATGAGGATAGAAATGGGTAGGTCACCGCCGAAACAAATGCGTAATTTACTTACTTGCAGGTCTGAAGAAATCGCAATTTATGAATGGAATAAACCAATTAGAAAACCACTTGAATTTTTCTTTGTTTTTACACGACCTTGTTATAATATATGTAACTAAATGCAAAAGTTACCACATCTAAAAAGTACGTTATTTGAAAATAAATTATTGTATTGCTACTGGGTACTGCTAGGTTTAATTATACGTTATAGCCGTAGAGCTGGTTTCCAATACCGGTTAAGTTTTTTTGAGTTTTAGTATTGTTTATTTATAATATTATTACTGCAGTTTTTAAAATATGTTGAATTTATTTTGTAATTTAAATTGAATTGGTAAATGTAAAAGAGGAATAAATAAATAAAAATTAATCTCGCGCATTATGTGTGAACATAATGTGTTTCAGACACAGTTAAAGTCAATTGAAAACATTGGAGAACTATAATAATCCGAATAAATAGGAGAAATAATAAACAAATGACTATAGGCAAAAAGGGGGAGGGAATAAACGCTGAAGAAATACATTAAAGACAGTGAAAAGAATCTCACATAAAGCAACATTGGAAAAGAAGTTGCTAATCTTAATCCATTAACCACAATAGAAGGCAAATTCCTGAGTGAAAGCTCGGGCCAGACAGCTCTACACGCGAAAAGAGAAGAGCGCACAAGAACGGATGGTGTTCCGTTTGAATTGCGCTTAATATGCTACTCAAGCGCCAAGAGGTCCGGTGCCCTACATAACCTCACTTTCTTTGGTTTGCGATTCGGGGGCAATCCGATTACATTCGAAATTAGTGGAACGTTTTGCATACCTTGATCCATGACCTCAATGAAGGGGATATAATGTTCTAATAACTCTGATTCTAGTAGAACTGTATGGCAAGCTCGCTTTCTTCCCACTCGTAACAAGGCAGTACCTGTCTACTATACGAGAATTATCATGTGAGCTTAAAATATAATCATTGAAATGGGATAAGTACTTAACTACACATTTATTGAGCTTTTACATACTTTTTGCAGCATTTGATAAAATCTGATTATCTGTAACATAATTTTAACATCGGTTAATTCAAAATTCTTATTTACTTTGGGAGATATGGTAAATATCATGCAGAGTTTAAAATATGAGTTTAAATTTAAATATGAATATTTAGAATTTACATCTTTGATTTAATCATCATACATTATTTAATATTTTTGGCATAAATTAGGCTTTCGTTTTAAGGGAAACTGGAAGGGAATTTTCAAAGTTCCACGTTTTTAATGGATTTTTCTGAAACTTTTATTATGATTGTTTTACTCCTAAGTTAATATGTATACCAAATTACATTCAAATTGTATGAATACTTTAAGAGCTATAAATTATTTCATAAATTTTATTAAGTAAATTTGTCCCATAATCAAAGTGTTCCACGCGGCTCATGAGTTGAAAAAAATTGATTGGCATTTTTGATTTGGAGCTTTGAACCACAAACAAAAGTTGTGTACAAATACATTTTAAATAAATTTTATGAGTGAAATATGATAATTTTTAAATTTAATAAGAAATGTTTGTTATCTAAAATTAATAATTTTTTCATAGAAAATATTTTTAATTGTTGTTGGTATTTGCATGTATTTTGTTCTATAGAATATTACAATGGATGCTTCTGCACATTCTGGAAAATTTTGATTGAACTTAAACAGAAACTGTTACGCGCGGGACATTTTAAATGTGTGAAAATGAAGTTTTTCAAGTGGAGCTCTTTTATTGGCTGTAAAGCCAATGTTGTATCTCTGTGGAAACCCAAAAGTTTAATGAGCCATTTACAGGAAATAAATATATAAATAAAATTTTTAAAAATAAGAAAAGAAAAGGTTTTACATCTTTCACTGCATTTGGCAAAAACATCGCTCCCAGTGTCCTTGAACGCGCTACAGTCTGAATGACAAATTTAATTTAAACCAAACAACACGTCATATTAATTTATTAACGATAAATTTAAAAGCAACGTTAGTAAAGTTTTAGGTTTCATTCCCTCGTCCCCAGCCATCATTTGAAATTTCAAATGACATCCCTGCACTTTGATGTTTAAATTTTAATGAGAATTTTAAATTCTTATTGCATCCTTTGTCTGTTGTTATTTTATTTTTACATTTTCCACTATCATTGTCTTTAGTGTTTGAATTTGAACAGATTTATTTATGGACGCTCTGTAACATCTCAGGTCATCAGCTGGAATTTGGACTGAATAATACTATAAAAATTACTGAGCATTTAATGTTATAATTGTGTTTTGGTATTGAATTGTTTCAGAATAATGTACAACGTATAAGAAATAAACAAACAGAATGTAAACATATTAGTAAAAATTTCGGAAATAGGCTGTATTACTATAATATTAAGCATTGTAATCGTACTTAAAATAAATTGCTTTTTCATTCTGCAATTGGTTTATATTTATTCTATCTAATTTTAAAATAATATAAGCAGCCCAGATTGTCAGGCAACGATAGAAAACAAAAGATACAATAACAATTATAACATTATTTTAAAATGAAACATAAAATGTAAAGGTGTCATTAGATATTTCAAATTTGGGATGCAAGGGATGAAACCTAAAATTTAATCAACGTTAGTTTCAAATTTTCTCCTAAATATATAAATTGACATGTTTTTGTTAAATTATATTTATATTAATTAAATATTTATTCAGACTAAAAGCTTTTAAAAGAAATCCTTCTAAAAATATGTTTTATATTATATTATAAAATCACTTAATACCAAGGATGCATAATTTTTATCCCATTTCATATATATATATATATATATATTTCATTTCTTAAGAAAATATTTATTTTCCTGGTTATGAGTTATAAAAATGTTTTGCACCGTAAAACCCAAGATCGCGGGTTCAATCCCCGCCAGGCTCGATGGATTTTTCGGGAGTAAAAATCCTAAGTATGGCTTCCTTACGAAAGGAAGTAAAGCCATGGGTCCCATGTCGTACATTTATGAACATGTAAAAGAATCTCAAGCCTGAAAGAAGAAGTCATTTCATGCCCTGCATTGAATGGGAAGCTGATGTCCTGAGATGTTAAAAAGCGCCCGCAAATATATAAATAAATAAATAAAAAATAAAAGTCTCAATTGGATAGGATTATTAGTTTTGTAATATCGTGTGTATACCTAAATATGACAAAATTAACATCCCCTTGAAGCAAGGAACCACTTTCATATTCGTTTTCATGAAGAGTTTTCTTCATAATACCTGAGAATTGTTCTGCCAACAGAAATTCGTATACCTAGTATAAATCGCTTTATAACTTTTCGTTTTACTTATATCGCAAAATATCACACCCCTTCCCCTCCCGGGAGTTAAAGATAAGTTTTTTCCCCTTTCTTTTTCTTCTTTTTTATTGTAGAATGCCTCTTGATTCATAACAACATTTAATAATGTGGTAAATTTAACCATGTAATTTTTAATAACACTTGACTAAATCAAGGGCATTCCTTTTGAACCCTTAATTCTCTATCCTTTGACCTAGTTTGTTGTTCAGTGACGGCAAGAAACTGAACTTGCTTCCATTTACCAATAGGACAACCGGTTATACACTATTCCGTTACTGCTCATGCGCAAAGTCAAGGAATGCTCTTCCTGTTGTCGCCAGATAAAATACTCATTCACAGATTAGATGCTGTTTTATATATATAATCACTGAAGAGAGAGAAAATTACAGAGAATCATAGGGCGCACTCGGATAATTTACTGATATCAAGGCTTTCGATTTATAAAAATACTGTTTAATGTACAGGTTAGACCAAAAGTCACTACCCATTTATGAAAAAATACAGTACAATGGAATTAACTCTTTATTGAAGCTGCATGATGATTATTATGATTGAAAGTGTTTCTCAAATTGTTTTCCATCTCTATTGATTCATTTCTGCACACATCTAGGACGCTTAGATATACTGGTTCGCACAATCGTGATTATACATCGACTACTTCAAAATTAAGTTAATTTTGAAATAAGTTCTCAAGTGTTTGTGATTTTGTAGCACAGACTTTCTATTTAACGTAGCTCAAAAAGAAAAAAATCCATTGGTGTAAGCTCTGGCGACCATTTTTATTGACCCTCCCCTTCCAATAACGTTACTATAAAAGACTCATAAAATAGTTTCGCACAAGTATGTTTAATGTGGTGGAGCGACATCATGTTGAATGTGCGGTAAATATAAATTATCGTAATGATTTGTAACCCTGAAATGGCATAAGTAACATTGCCAGATATTTCTCTACAGTGACTATGCCATCAAAAACTTTGGCCCAATAACTCCATGACATGAGATTCCAACCCATAAAGGAATACCGGTTGATTCAGCTGCTTCTCAAAAAACAATTCTGTGGTTCTCGGCATACCAATATGTGCAGATGTATCTGTTGACGTGACCTCTTAATTTGAAACATGCCTCATCACTCCATATTATCTTAGAAAACATTTTCGTAAATTGGAGATGTTCATCCGTGTTGAAATGTTTATTCCACTCAAATTATAGTCACCTTTGTAATAGGTTTTTAAAGCAAAAACTCCTTCTGCAATTGTAAACAGCATCACAAATGTAAATCAATAGTGCCAAATGAACATCGGATGTTTGATTGAATACCAATACACTCTACTGGTTATATATGAAACTATCAGATACATACAAAAGATGTGTAGTTTAAATCAGCACAAACAAAAGACACTTAAGACGCGTAATTTAAATCTATGGAAATATCATAACAAAATTTATCAATTTCTGTTCTCAATGGGTGGCCTTTGGCTCATCCTGCATTATAAATGATTTTTTTGGTTCTAAGCTTCTTAATTTTTGTTAAGAAACATATTTCAAAACAATTTCTTTAACATATTATATGAGGTATTCGCTACAAAGATTACAAATAGGACACTGCATGTATCGCTCTAAAATAATAAATATAATTTGGTAATATTAGCTAAATTAACAAAATTGAAACAATTTGTAACACATTTTTCTCCTTCAGAGTCATAATTATAACCCAATTACTTCAAAGTTCTTTCGATATTTTGAAAGTCCCCTGGCACTTTTCATAAAACCCGCCCTGGACCTGTCGATCATCCTATCTGACATCTTCAAAACTATCACAATGATCTATGGAGATCCTGCGGTTTCTTTACAGAGCTCGGAAGAAAATTGCTGAAATGTTCCGCATGTAATTTTGTGATTGCTTTTCTTTATTTTGTCCTTCATTGGTTTATTAATCGCTGTAAATACATCCAGAAGTATATCAAATATCAATTTTTTTATCCGCTGGTATGTGTTGTTATAACAACGCGAAAGCCACGAGAAGTTAAAAAAAAGTCATAAGAAAGGACCTTCCCAAGATAAGCTCTTGTTTCTTATTCTAAGCTTTCATGAATGTTTTTTCTCCGGCAATTATAAAACAATGTATATATTTACCATGTTTGCATCAAAGAACACAACAAAATGAACTCCTTTTGACAACAAAAATAGAACGATTTTTTACGAGTGAACAGAAATAATGCAACCCAATAAGTTCTCAAAAAAGGCGTTTTTTGTCAACACCTGAATGCGCCAAAGACATCCGTTCTATTCGACATATACGGTCATGTATGTGGTAGTTTCAAAACTAAAAGAAGTTTTACTGTAATAGTTTCGTTACAGAAACAAGGGAAACTGTCTCGAAGTTACTGAGTTTACCTTAGGTCTCGTATGACAATGTTGATTGTCAGAATGATAATAGAGAAAAGCGAAAAACGGATTTGGGACTATTTCATTAATAGAATAATGCGCCGTTAAACTGTACTCATCGTGAATAAAATAAGAATGAAATTAATATATGTTTTCAATTCGCACACAGGTTATTAACAACTGTACAAAATGTTATACTTATGAATACCTATCTACTCAGAAACCGTGAGAATGAAATAGACGAAAATGGACTATTACAGTCGCTACCGTTGGATTTACTAATACCAACTGAAAAAACAAAACAGAACCATTCTGAACAACGTGTTTATTAAGATTTTTGATTGCTTAGGCAGATATTGTTACGTAATTTATAAATGATATCAGGCTGTTTGACCGAACACGCAAAAACAATTGCTTGAGTGAATACACACGAAGTTAGTTAAATATACAATTACTGAAAACACAGAAAAGTGATCAATGATGCTGCTCAGGAATTATTTAGTTTAGATATAGAGTTGGCTACATTGACCACATGACCAATGCATATCGCATGATAAAACGGATTTGATAATTCTTTTTCTATAATTTCATTCCGTAATCTGGGTGTGATTGGTCAAAATTCAAAATTTTTGATCGTTTCATTGGTGGATTTAAGATGACGTCACATTCTGATATTAAACAATTATTTAACAGTCAGCTCTTGGGTCTTTGAAACATTCACACATGCTCTAAACGCTGTAAAGGAAAGTTATCCATTATTTTTTTATATTCTGCCCACGTGCAAGATATTAAAAACTCGTGCATAGAAATAGAGAACCCCTTGTGTCCGATTAAGTGACATTTTTGCACATACACAAAGAGAAAGAAATTAAATATTTTATGTATTATATATGTATGTATAACTGCTCTATTTTTAGATCAGGACTTTGAAACTGAAACTAAAATATCTCAAACTCTTTAGGAGCAAAACCGTAGCTGGGCTGTTTTCGCATTTGGAAATTCATATCTACTGGGGGTTGAATACCTACATGTTTTACACAGTCTCATTTTAGTATTTTAAATCGATTTTACTATCGTAAAAAAGAATTCCATGTTCTGAAAAAGAAAGGTAGTAAAAAGCGTGCAGTTACCATAGTTGAAGAGGTTGGACGGGTGCGTTTACTTTATAGTCCTTTCGTAAGCTCCACACATAACTTGAAAGTTTAACACTCTAACATTGTTAATTCTCATAAATTTTCATAACTTACATCTCGTTCTAAATAATGGAGTGTGGCAGTGAACACGTTTGTTTTAATTTACTTCTAACGTCAGTATAAAGGGCAGTTCCCTCAGACCTACCTACCCCTAATAAATGTGTCTAGTGTTTCTGCGGCGTTTATTCGGGTAAAGCTAAATTATATTTGAAAAACTATTATTAAAATAAAGCCTTTAAAATTATAATACGTCTCGCCAGAGGTCCCAAATTATTGCCTATAAAATGTTATACTATTTAGACAATGGATTGCAAATTTACAAACACAGCGGTGCAAAAAAGTCATTTAATAACTCGTCTAGTGACCTTAATTTGTATATGTTCCGCGTCACCGCATCTCGGAATTTGTGGCTTGACTGTCTCGTGATTAACAATGTACACAATCACACACATTCCTCGTTCGTAAATAATGGCAAACAGATAATTTAAAGCATGCTAGTAATTCGAATTGAATTAGTGAAAAACTTCCTGTTCAGAAACTGGCTAAAAAGCTAGAGATAACAGGAAGTGTTCCTACCTAACATTTTACATTTGACGTGGTTTCATTTGAGCGGATACGTAAAATCTCATACGCGCATATGAGCAACAGTGGCTGCAAGAAGAATCATTGCATACACACAAAATCTGAATGTGGTGTGACGTGTCTCGTAGACGAATGGAAGGAGAACATTTTCAGCATAGATTATGAATAGTTACGGTTTTGCATCTTTAAGTTATGAGAATATAAATTTTCAAGCCATTAACTAAATTAGATAATCTTATTGACAATTTAGGGCCTCTAGCAAGAGAATCATCCTGTATACGTAATGCGCGGAATTCAAAACGTCAATCAGTATGATTGGATAATGAACTGATAAAGTGAATTGGACTGTTTGCAAAATACCGTTTGGAGGAATGGATTCTCCATGTGAATCATTAGTAATGATGGAACCTTTGCTACCATGGACGTGAAGTTGCCTTAATATCAACCATACAGTGAAGCTGATCCTGAACACTGCCTAGCGTTGCAAGCAGATTTCTGCATTGCAGCCACAAACTCTAATCCTCTCCCTTTGACGCCACGTACCCTAACTGGCGTCAGGCTTATGCTATCTTGCTAGCGAAGGAATTGTTTGTTCCATTTCAGTTTATTACAAATGCCTACCATCGCGTGGCATTTGTTCCCACGACCGACAGAAGCATGTTCGCAGAATATTAAATAAGTAAGATGCGCCAGTTATCAGTCTAGTAGTAGAAGACTACCGTGAAAGAGCCAGTAATTTGGAAAAGTATGTGTTTAGATTAACACAAGTATACATAGACCGCCTCCATGATATGGTGATAGCATTTGCGACTGGAGGTTCTGGGTTCGATACTTGGTCAGTTCAAGCTTAGAAATATTATTAGAGAGAATTAGAATGATTATTCCTAATATTATTAATATTTTATTAGAGGTGTAGTGATGTCAAAGGATAGTTTAGAATAAAATATTAGCTTTGGAAATTAAAGATAAGGTTTAGTTTATATATTTTCTTTAAAGTTTTAAAATGTTTATTATAATTGATATACAAGACCAATGTTTTGTTTAAACTATTAAAACATGCCTTAATATTTTATTTTTGTATGGCTTATGAATGTTTGTTTTTGGAAGAAAACATTTGTTGGTGATTTTTTTTTGAGTTTAGAGTATATTGTTTTAGTATTGTTTATTATTTTATATATCTATATTTTAAAGTTGAATTGGTTTTGGCTATGTATATTGCAGCGGGAATTAAAAATGGTATTGTTGTTAATTAATGAGTTGGGGAAGGAGAAGTTTTGATTAATTAATGAATTTGATAATTTAAGTTGTGACGGTTTCGATTCTCGGGGATGATGATTTTTCTCTTTTCTTGCCCTCCTGACGATTTCCCGCTGACTTACATCGGTCCTGGTGGTGTAGTGGTAACCATACTTGCCTCCTAAACCCGAGATAGCGGGTTCGATCTCGGTCAGGACCGATGGATTTTTTCGGGCGTAAAAATCCTAAGTATGGCTTCCTTCGGAAGGGAAATAACGTCATGGGTCCCCTTACGGCACGATCAAGAACTTCAAGTCCTAAAAAATGAGGCCTCTGAGCAAAATTTGTCGACCGTTTCACGCCTTGGATTAAATGGGACGCTGATGACCTGAGATGTTAAAGCGCATCCGCAAATAAACCAAATCAAGCCGCAAGTTGCGCCGAGTAGATCTTCTGTTTTGCTGGACTTTTTGTGTTACGGAAACCACAGGGGAAGCAGTCAAGGAGCTTAATAAGGGGATTAACAAATTTTATCGTATTAAGAGATGAACAGTGATTTAATGTCAAAGTTTATTCCACTTAAATGGACCACCGTTATTCCTTGGAGAATATCCTGTGCTATTAAAGACACTTTTGCAATACTACAAGAATTAGTTCACCAACCACATTTCACATGCGACGATTTTTTATACTCAAAACTAGTCTCCAACGACTATTAATGAACACTATTGACAATGATAGCGAGATGCTAATGTCCTTGCACATAACTATCTTAGTAAAACTCATCCAATGACTCATTACTCTCCTGATAGAACTGATACCTCCGACACTGCCTACCGTTAATTCTATTAAACTGTTACAACTGACGCAACGCTACCCTGGATGAATGACGAGAGATCGCTGACTTAGAACCCCTTATGAAAACTGAGAGCTGAAAATAGGCCGCAAAATTACAAGTTTAAATAAAACTTGAAGTCAGTCAGTCTCCCGAAGCTATCTTTTCTTTCAAAATATAACTTTAGAAGAATCTAAAATATATTTCCACATTTAGGAATTTCTATTGGATACTGGACTCACACAATGTCCTCCTCATCTTTCTTATTGTCCATCATGACTGTCAATAGCCAGTGACACAGTTAACTCGTGCCCCGAAAGGCTATCGGCCTCGTCTCTTCACCGCCGTATCTGGCAACGTTTTTATATCGTCCCTTATCTAATATAATAAAAGCAAAACTCTCAGACTGTATACAAAAGAAAAAACTTCTACTAGGGTCCTGTTTTACAATTCTCCAAGTAATAGCGACCCGTTTCCCGGTTACATGGTATCATCTACACAAATATTGTTAAAATTTAATTCCTCGAAGATCTTCCTTGAGTGTTGAGAAGGGGATATAGTCACTAGGAGCTAGATCTGGGCTGTAGGATAATCTATCTCCTTGAAGCCACATTTCTTCACAGCTTCCTTTTCAACAAGAGCTATGTGCACAGGCGCGTTGTCGTGAAGAAGGCGCACACCATCTCTCAGTTTTCCTCGCCTTTTCTCTTTGATGGAAGCACGTAGTCTGTGCAGTAGACCAGCATTTACTCCCCATTTACTGTGGTGTTCCTCTCCTTGAAGTCAATGAAGAGTATTCCTTCACTGTCCCAAAAAGCTTTTAGAGGCGGTGCTTCGTCAAGTTTACGCCTGCCATTTCATTGATTCTCTTTTGGACAAGGGATCATAGTAGAGGACCATAGTTTCATCTCCTTAACAGTGGTTTTCAGAACTTCTTTCTCGTTGCCACGGCAGAGCTCCGAAAGTGACAACAGATGATCCGTTGTTGCTTTTGGACCGAGGAAAGAAGTCCAGGCGCCCATCTTGCACTAACCTTATTCATGTTTAAATGTTCATGGATAATTCGAACGATTGTTGTTTTAGAAAGTCCCAACCTTCCACAAGAGCGATGTTTTCAGGATTGAGCACCTCCAAGGGCCCACCTGCACGCTTGACCCATTCGAAAAAGTTTTCCCCGTTCTTTTACGGTAGAATATGAAGGGGATGCTTCCCCGTATACACGTAAATAGCTATTAATTTCATTTGGAATAAGTACCTCTTTTGTGAAGAACTTAATACCAACTCGAAACTCCATTTTGAACATGTCACAATCTTCTACATATAGTCTTCTTAATGGAATTATATCTGAACAACTGAACACAGCAGAGCGCAAGTTACAGATGCAAGCATTTACTTATCAGATAAGGTTTGACACCAGATAAGGTTTTTGTGAAGGCGATAATCCTTATCGACGAGGCCGGAAATTTATGGACTTACCCTCGTATTCCGTATCTTTACTAACTTTCTCAAGTCTGTCGATTGCTAATCGTTAACTCCGCCCGCAGCAGTGAAACACTCTGTATAAATACATCACAACCTTGCTAACTGCCTCATCATGGCCTCTTTTATTGTTTGATGCAGCAATCAAACGCAAAGGCTGGAGCCAAAGAGATGCAACATGTGGGTGTAGGTTTATTTCTTCTTGTCTTGCGGATGGCAAAGGGCGCCAAAAGGGCTAGACATTCCGCACTGTTGTAACGATTAGACGCGGAGACAACTGCCTTCAGGCAAAACTGAACTATTGCTAGTGTATTGAATTGCATTCCCAAGTAGCTAATTTCCGGCAAAACGTTCGCTTAACCTCTCGAGATATTCGTGGAATGCATTCTCTGTAATTAATGAAAGCTTTTTATGACGTCCATTTTTTCCCCCTCTGTAGTTTTGAGGCAGAATGCTGTTGATGTCAGCCAGTAATTAAAACTGAGAGAGTTTAGGCCAGATTCCTGCTAGGCTGGAACAACTTGATAATTTTGGAAATCTGGCTGACTGGGAAATACAATTAATGACAAAAGATAAATAAGTAAAATCAAGGTTCCTAAATATATTTACATATTTAATACATTTAATTTTGGGGAAACAATTTATATATACTTATAGTTTGAGTTATTAAAAATTAAACCGTTCTCTTTTCAAAAAGGCCCTATTGAGGTTAAGATTGTGGGAATGGGGTAAAATGCCAATGTCAGATTTTAGTTACCGAAATATATAATGTGGAAATGAAATCTTAGAATATTAACACATAGAATAATGATTATAATAGTAATTAATTACATAATATTGTTTATAATTTAAAAATAAGGTTAAAATTATGGTAATAAATAATATGAATATAATTGAAATATTATTTACGTTATAAATGCCACTTTTTTGTACTTTATTTGGTCAGCTTAAATAAACATCGTCACGTCTCTGCTACCATATAATTACCATTAATTTAACGCCTTTCCGTTGTAAGAAGTGTGCTGGAAGGAAAAAAGTCAGGATATGACCGGAGAAAGCTAACTTTACAGTACAGAAGAAGAAGAAATTAAAAATATAACATAATATATAATAAGAAATATAATTCACATGTAAAATCTTATTTACTTTAGAAAATGACGCTGGTGTGGAGATATCACTTCAAAAGCATATAGCCCTGAAACAAAGTAATAATTGACATATATGAATATTTTAAACTTTGAGAAACAATTAACAGGGCTCAAAAACTTTAAAAACTCACGCTTAAACAATAAATAAACACTCGCCTTCGAATTGCAGCAATTTCTAGAACATGGTTTACGTTAGAAATTCCCGTTAATTTAGTCATTTACAAAAGAAAACTAGAATATCTTCTTAGTCTATTTGTACTACTGATCCGGAGGTTCTGGGTTCTCATCTCGGTCAGGCCAATATGGGGAAGGTTTTTTCGGTGTTTTTCCTCCTAACTCTGAGAGAAGATGAATGCCAGATATCTTTAGGGCGCCGAGTTCAATTGCCCCATCAGTAATTAATTTTATTTCATTCATTCCTACAGACTGAACCCTATAGTATTCAGTCCACAATCTACAGACCAATGCAGTCAAATCGACAATAAATAAAACATTTAAAAATGAAAGAAAAAAGTTTAATTTAATTGTTTTATTGTGTTACTTATTGTCGCTTTGACTGCATTAGTCTTCTCGAAACGTCTGTAGATTGCACATGAACACTGTGGGTGTAAGTCTGTAGTTACGAATGGAATGGAATGAAATGAAATTAATTAATGATGCGCAAATGAGCTCGTAGTCCTTGCTGCCTTAAAGATATATGATATACACCTTCATAAGGTAAGGAAAAACTCCTTGAAAATTAGCTCAGGCAGCTTAACCTGATCGGGAATCAAACCCAGAATCTCCGTATTAGTAGTCGCAAACGCTGCCACAAGACAACGGAGCGGTCCAAAGCAATGTTAAACATGCTTTAATAGCACAATAATAAATATTACCAACCTCATAATACCTGGGCCACTGGGTCTAACTATTGCAGGATGCTTCGGGCCTAATAATTTAGAATGTAAGGCCGAAATATATCTGTTCACAAAACTCCGAAGTGATCTGCATGGTTTGAAAACGGAGGCAGGAGCCAAGCAAGTCAAAAAGATTGCATTATAAGCTTCTAGAATCTTCACTACCCATTTCAGCCAACAGAAAACAAAGCCAGTGAGGGAATCTTCTCGGTGAGAACAAGTATGGAGAGGATGAGTATGAGTAAGGAAGGCATTGGGCACCAAGAAAACATGCAATAACGTCACAGTGAAGACCGTTGCTATTGGTGCTATGCTGTGTAAAACGGTTTTAAGTGAAGCATTAAGTTGAAGCTTTCCAATGTTAAGCAATTGAGAGGTTCATCAAAGAAACCATTCATTCGTGATTTAATGCTACACTAATGTTAATTATGTGGTCAGAACTTGAGGTAAACATAATATTTTTGCAAAAAATGAAGTATTTATTTATTCACTGCTCAACAAATCAGCACGAAGTTTTGGTATTGGTAATTGGAAATTAAAGTGGAATGTGGGGACTCTGTTCAGTGGTCATTCTTTCACCTAGTGTTTGCTGTTAGCAGTTTTGTCAGTTGTGTGAAACATGAGTGAAGCGAATGCATATATTAGTGTTAAACAAGGCGAATTTTAATTTTAATCAAGTCACTGACGAAAGGGTGTTGTAAAGAGTTAGCTGAAGTTCTGTTGATGGTTGAAGAGAGGGAGTATATGATGAAAATACACATATACATGTCAGTGTCTATAAGTGAAGCAGTGAGTATAAAAATGTAATAAATTTTATAACGAATCACCTACATAAACATCGACATCGAACGAGAACCTCTCCTTAAGGAGAATTACAATGTTTGAGAATTGTCTGCTGAATATTGCTCGACATTTCTCGAAGGCCCAGTAAAGACGGTCATCAATAAGGAGACACAAAGGGAAATAATCTTGTAAAGTTAACCCCGGTTGGTTGCGCCGATCCTGGTGGTGTAGTGGTAACCATACACAGGATCGAAGGCTTTTTTCGGGCGTAAAAATCCTAAGTATGGTTTCTTTTGGATGGGAAGTAAAGCCATGGGTCCCGTGTCGTAAATTTACGGCATTTAAAGAACCTCAAGCCTGAAAGAAGAGACCTCTGAGCAAAATTTACCGGTCTTTTCACGCCCTGGATAGAATGGGATGCTGATGACCTGAGGTGTTAAAGAGCGTCCGTAAATAAATCAAATCAACTACGAGCACCATAAAAGCCATCCAGGAATTGAGATGATGCATATTGTCTAATTCTCGATGCAATCCGGACCTTGCTCTCTCAGATTGTAATCTTTTCGTTCCTCTAAAGGAATGTCTGGTCGTGAAAATGTCTGTACTAAGAATGAAGATCATGAGAGAACATGTTTTTAAATGGATTTTGGGGAAAGAGATATATGCATAATTAAAATGGAAATTTGGGGTTCATAGTAAGACAATAGAGAGTAACATTAGAGCTGTAAAACATGCGAATTATTCAGGGAGATAAATCTTTAATTACAGCAATCTGCTTCGAAAAACCGCTTTGATGGGAGGAAATAAGACATGGGCCTCCAAAGTGAGAAGGAGTTTGAAAACTATCTGATTGGGCAATATTTGGACAGCAGGTCAAGGAAACAGGAGAACTGCATGGAGGAAGGTCAGGAACCACCTGAAGGATATAGACAGGTGGCATACAATCGGCTAATGTGGGGAGTACAGAGTTGAAAGAACAAACGGGTTAAATCTGGGTGGAAGATCGAGCGTTACATCAAAACAGGAGCTCGAGTGGTTTAGACCTGGAACATGGCGGCAGATCAGGATCTCTGAGGATAGTGGTTTGACAATTTGCCTTTTATGTGGAGAGGAAGAACCGTGGTCACATATCCTGGCGAACTATAGCAGCACTGAGGCGTTGAGGAAGAATTACCTGCAGCCTTGACTCTTAAACAGAAAGCAACCGAGATGCTGGGGTCTGCTGGCAAGCAAGGACGAGGAGCAGGTAAGCAAATTCCTATCGAAAGAGAGGCAGCTCAGGTCTGAAATGACTGAAAATTGAGGTGTGGGGAAGGATGGGAAGTAAACTGAATTTAAAAAGTAATGCATAATTATCATACTTGTTCACATATTCTATTGGCATAAGGGATTCCATGTTCTGAATGTTAATGCAGGTATGAAGCTAATATTGGAATTATTATTATTATTATTATTATTATTATTATTAGTAGTAGTAGTAGTAGTAGTAGTAGTAGTAGTATTTAATAATAATAATAATAATAATAATAATCATTATGATTTAACTACATTAAGATTGAAAGTGATATTTATTAATTTAATAATTGTATCTTTTGGTGTATTATGCAAAGCATGGGCGAAGGTTGTAAAAATATCATACATGCTAGTTTGAATAAATAGTAGCATTCATTCATTCATTCATTTATTCATACAATGCAACTTTAAGCCCTTAGTGTATTTCTTGAACACTGCATAGCACTACTGTTTAAAGTTGATAATTTGCTGATTTTCAACATTTTTACGTCAAAGAATAACTGCCTTTTCTTTGCAATTTTATCGTCTCGTCGTATTGCTGTGGCGAGTAAATGTGATCTTGAGACGAACTACTCATTTCATAACTGCAAAGTCTGGCTGCATGGAACGGAGCTGTGACCGCTAATTATGAAGTATTGGTGTTTAAAGTCAGTCAGTCATGCATACGCTCATTAAAATTTTCCCCAATGTATGATTGCGATTTTGTCCGGCACATGAATCGCTGAAAACACAGAGCTCTTTGATCTTAGGTGGCATGCAGGTTAATCATTAAAAAAGAGCATTCCTCATCAGAATCCTTTTTTGCAACTCCTTCATGGTATGCATAAAAGTAGCTTTATTATCATATTAACTTGTGCATACAAAATACAGAATAGCAAAGATTCTGTAAATAAAACATTTCCTGCATCGTATACAAAGTAAAGGTTAATTCTGTAGGCCACCAAATACAGAGCCCTCGTTTGTACGCGTGGCCGGTTTAACGAGGATTTGCTTTGCACCGGGAAGCACGCTGTTTGCCGGTGGAGTCGGAAATCATTACAGAAATGTGTTCCTTTTTCCCCTCCTCAATAGAACTTTGTGTTGGCTATTACAATGTGGTAAAAAGGGAAATGTTTTCTTTCGTTATATCAAAAGATGCGCTGAACTAGAAGGACAAAATGGCCATGGCCGCCTATATGGTCTAGTAGTACGTTTACGTGTATTAATCAGGAGGTCCTGAGTTCGAAACCCGGTCAGGTCAAGCTGGCTAAGGAAGTTTTTTTTTTTCGGAGTTTTCCTTATCCTATGAAGGTGAGTGCCAGATAGGCTTAAGGCGCCAGTAGTACGTTTACGTCTATTGATCAGGAGGTCCTGGGTTCGAAACCCGGTCAGGTCCAGCTGGCTAAGGAAGGTTTTTTTTTTCCGGAGTTTTCCTTATCCTATGAAGGTGAGTGCCAGATAGGTTTAAGGCGCCAAGGAATCTGAGCTCATTTGCGCCATCATTAATTCATTTCATTTCATTCATCGGTACATACTTCAACCTATAGTATTCGCACAGATGTCGCGAGAACACCAATGCAATTAAAGCGGCAATAAATGCACATTTTTAAATAACTGCTATCTCAGTTTGTATTGGCCAAAATATGGAATATTTACGGTCTTTCTTTCACTCATTCAATTGTTTTACGTTCTTTCGTCTTTCTGGCTGTCATTCACGTGCAGTTAATTCCACACTGATGCTTCTGAATACACAGTCACTTGCTTTCTAACAATGCTAAAATCGTTTTTCTTTCATTTTCGGTAATGAGGCTAAAGATGTGCCCATCCTGTCCATGGCATGCCCATTTAACAAACTTAGGCAGTTATAAGAAGCAGCAACATTAAAAGATTAATATTTCTACATATTTATGAAAAGTACTTAAATGAACATTTCTAATGAAAAGCCTAATTTCTAATTAGACTTTATGACAACATGAACATAACAAAACACATTATATTGATTCCTATTTTTTTAGATTCTAAATGGCGATTTTTAATTTCTGCTTAACCAGGCGTTGCATAGTCTTAGTTTTCTTAGAAGCTTCTTCTTCCCTTTTTAGCATATAAAGTCTTGCACGTAATGCAGATTTTCACAAATATTACTCAAATATTTACTAAATATGTAAAAATGAAGTATATCAACCGCTCTAAATTTCGCTTTTTCTTAAATAAACTGTTTTTGGAACATTAATTATTAATGTTACTATGAAATGATTATGAATTATCAAAGGAAAGATAAAAAATCATTATAATAAAATGTGTAATAAGGTTAAACATTTGGGTATTGAATGGTTTATATTAATATAAAGTGCATTCACAACAAAAGTTTATTATAAAATAGCCAATTTTTCATTGCAAGCACAGTTAAAAGTAGTTTAGTATTTACTAGTACAAGGATCAATGAACTACACCGTAATAATTTCAGACCATTTAAGGGGTCTCAAACAGTTTTTTGAGATATGGAATCTACGATTCGTTTGTTTAGATTTCTATGTAATAAAGCTAATATTAAGTTTCTAAAGGACTAATGAAGCTTCCATCCAAAATGATGCCACTTAATAAACAAGATCGACTACATGTACTAAACCACAATATAGAAAAAAATGGCGGCCGAAGACACCCAACTACTGGAAATAGCAAACGCGAAACTTTTACGCAGCATTACGTTTACAAAATTACATTTATGATTTGAAAATATTCTGATGGTTTTTAAGTATCTGAAATTGGTTACAAACAATATTTCTCATATGTAAACGAAATATATAATAATATGCACTTTACAGTATTCCACAGTTTAGGCACAAATATTTTTAATATACATTCCATGCTATAGCTTCATCCTTAATTTCAAATTTTGCATGGTATATGCTGCTTATCCACTCCTCTTTTAATTACTCCTATTTAGGAAATGTAAAGGTAATATTTTGCGGTGCACTGAATATAAGAGCAATCCATGTTGCACCAAATACCTTCTATTACGTAAGTTCCATGGTTGATTTCACTAAACCAATATTAACTTAATAATAAAACTAAGAAACTATCACGCTAATGCTGATTTATTTCGTACTATAAACCGATCTATTTACTATTGCAACAAACCAAATAAACAAATTCATATGTTAATAGCACCAACATGACAGACCCTACGGGTGCTGTCTTTGTATAACCTCACTTGCAAACGAGTCGAAACTTGTTATAATATCAGGTTCACACCATTTATGGAAAATATCACGACTCAAAACCCACTTCATATGTTCTTTCCGATCTTTTCTTTCATTACTAACCCTCACTGTTACATATGATGATAGATTGGGGAAAATTGCACGAGGAAAATGTCCTCCCTAACCGCAAATTTTGGTACGGAATGCTCAATACACACTACAGTTTCATCATTAACTAAAATTAGCATGGTGTATACTCTCTATCCACTCCTGCTTTAATTTCTGCTATTTAGGAAATGTAAATATGGTAGTATGCAGTGCATTGCCATAATTAAGACATACAAGAGCTACCTGTGTTGTAAAAACACGTTCTATTACACAAGCTGGTGTGATTTCACTAAATCACTTAATAAAAAAAAAACAAAAAAATAACACGCTGTTGTTATAAAACACTGTACTATGGAATTGCAACGAATAAAATTAACTAAGCCATGTAATTAACAACACGGACACATTTTTCGCCATTTTGTCTACTATCGATATCTACATGGAGGTTGTGTGCTAAATGTAGTCGGTCTTGATAATAACAGACGGAAGTTGTGGAGCATATCGCTTTGGAGTAGTCAGCATGACACTGGCGTCAAGTAAAAGCGGGCCATGTTATCGAGTTCGAGTATCCTTGATTAGTTTATTATTATTATTATTATTATTATTATTATTATTATTATTATTATTATTATTATTATTATTATTATATCATATGTATAAACATAGCTCATTGTAAAATAATAAATAAATAAATAAATATATCCACTCTCATGATTCGAACCTACAACCCTCGAAACCACAATCTGTCTATTATCCATTAGCCACACAATCAGATGAGTAACTCCCTCTGGACTAAGCTACATAACACTGTAAGTCTGTTAACGTTATTCAGTGCTGTGCTGTTATATTAATTCGGTTTTTAGAGACTGTTAGTACTAAATATTGACAAGGTGATGATGAGCTGTTGGAAAATCGGAATTTCTTATCTTTCAAAGATATTCTAAGAGAAATGTTTAGCCAATTTTCCTTTAACACTTATACTTATCAGTTCATCTAATTTCAAATTTTAATCGCCATGTAATTCCACAATTTTTTTCATTCCTTATCTCAAATTCCTTGTCTAAAGTTTTTCACAATCTCTGAAGTCATTGCGATGCGTTTCTTTAACACCCGGTATATTTAAAATAAATTAATGTTTTCTAATTGATTAATAATTTATTCACAATTTACATTTATTAACATGTACATTTCTTTAATAGTATGCAAATTTTTAAAACTCGCTTTCACTAGAACAAGGCGATTAATACGACAAATTATTCGTAAAATTTTTACGAGCATGGTGCAAATTTATGTTTTTTATTTAATGACTTTAAATATGCATTTGAATCCATTGATAAGGAAGCACTTTGTGAGACCCTGGGAAGTTTTAAATTCAAACAAAAAAAATGATAAGATTAATAAAATTACAATGGAAAACACTAAAGTTAGCGCTAAAATAATAAATAAACAAAGTCCACTTTTCTATTATAATACTAGAATGAGATAAGGAGACGGGCTCTCGGCGGCAGTTTAATTTAGCCCTACACAGAGTAATAGATGAAATAGATCCCAAAGGAATTACACTCTTCAAGACTCAATATATGCCTACGCAGATTATATAGTCATCGTAGCAAGAGGAAAAAATTTAGTGAAATTCTATAAAAAACTTGAAAGAAAGTCCAAAGAAGTAGGATTAGAAGTAAATGAAAGAAAAACTACATATATGAAGATGACAGCAGATAAAAATAAAAGGAAAATTACAAATCTGATACTTGAAGAAAAAACATTTCAAGAAGTATCACAATTTAAAATTTTAGGGGCACTTGTAAATAACAATAATTATTTAAATGAATGTATAAAAGGAAAAAAAAATAATTCTGGAATGCTTCATGTTTACCTAATCTATAATTTCTAAAAAATAATTGATAGAAGGACAAATGCTAAGATTTATAAAACACTATAAGACCAGTAGTAACATAGACCCTAAAAAACACAGATGAGGAAACACTACGAAGATATGAAAGCAAAATATTGTGAAGAATCTATGAACCTGCAAAAAGTAACGAACAGCCCTCAATTAGAAGAATTAATAGACAAACAAAATATTGTGAGGTTCATAAAGGCACAAAGAATAAGATGGCTAAGACGTATAGAGAGAACGATCTTAGATAGAATTAAAAAAAAAAAAAAAGATAAAAAAGAAGATTGTATTCTTAAAGAAAAAAGAATACCAAAAACAAGAAGATGGTTAGATGATGTAATAGAAGATCTGAGGAAGATGGAAATTAGAGGATTTTAATAGTGTTTAACGCCCGCTTTTACTACTGTGGCATCACAGGCGGTGAACACTGGTGATAGATAAATGAAATAATATATTAGAAAAGGCTTTTTAAGGAAGGAAACGTTCCGGGCCTAATTTTGGTACCTCCCCGGCATTTGCCAGTTATGAGGACTGAGGAAAACCTGGAAAAAACCTCAGTCAGGGCGGACGGTCCTCGTGGGGTTCGAACACCACACCTCGCGCTGACAAGTCCGCGCCTTAACGACCTCGGTCACCTGTGGCGGTAAATGAGGATTTTTTTTGATTGATTTATTTATGGACGCTCTTTAACACCTCAGGTCATCAGCATCCCATTCAACTCAGGGCGTGAAACGGCCGACAAATTTTGCTTTGCTCAGAGGCCTCTCTTTCAGGCTTGAGGTTCTTTTTCGTGCCGTAAATGTACGACACAGGACCCACGGCTTTACTTCCCTTCCGAAGGAAGCCATACTTAGGATTTTTACGCCCCGAAAAAATCCATCGGTCCTAGCCGGGTTCGAACCCGCGATCTTGGGTGTAGGAGGCAAGCTGGTAACCACTACACCACCAGGACCGACAAATTAGAGGATGGGAAAGTAAAGTGCAAGATAGTTGTGCAGGAGGCCAAAGCTCACTTAGGGCTTTAGAGGCAGAAGAGAAGCCGATAGAGAAATGCATTTTTTACTTTGTAACTGATAGTCATTCTATCTTGTAATCCTATTGTTTAAAATAGTCTTTAAGCTTTTTCATTTTAAATAGTTTTCTTGTAAGTCGCATTGCATGTTCAACATAATTATTGCTGAAACTTTTCGTATATACTGCGGCAAGTGAGCTCAATAGTAATATAATGAGGCTTACCAAGATTTGAACTTTTGATGGTATACCGACGTTGACAATATAGGTCACGCCGAGCTAGAGAAAGCTGACGACATATTAAAATCGATTTTGCTAATTACGGTTTAATTTAGCGTACAGCCTGAAGCATTCAGCGTTGAGAGGAGCGAGAAATTCTTCCATCTTCCAGCGCGAGGTAAGAAAGAGTCTGCGCAATCGAGCGAAGTGGTAAATGTATGTGAGCTGAGAAAACATCCTTCGTTGCCCTGTATTTGTACAGAGGCATACGGACGTGCGGAGATACACTTTATCCTCTTTGCAGGGAGCTTATAAAAAGTTGGAATGATATACGGTTTCCAATCTCTGTAAGCCTGAAAGCCAACGTCTGTAGACCGCAGGTAGTAACATCAGCGCCACTCTGCGTTCGATATTGGAAGCGCATGCATGGCGCGTTTATAAGTAATTGCGTTAGCGTTGCAGAACACCTTTATACAGCGTGACACATCTGCAGGGATAACGGAGCCTGTAAATGATTTATTTGAACATTAATACTTGCGATTATACCTTTGTATGCGAACTTTTAAATGTACAGTGTGCCAGGGACGAAAACCACTAACAAGAAACTATTGTTGCTGCTGTTAAGCCCGAATGTCCCTAAGAAGGGCAAATGACTCCCACAAGAGGGTAGCTTTTATTCGTTAATGCGATGAACAAATTCGCAGTACAGTAATATTATTCTGTATGCTGTACTTTGTTACCCTTTTGTTAATCAGACTTCATTCCTTTCAAAGATGAAGTTTGATGGTTTTCCATTCATTCCTGCTTCTTGCTATTCTGGACCATTGGCGACCTTCCTGTGCCACGTAGAATCTTCCCATCTCCATATTCGCGGAGATTTGCCTAAGCGCGTATTCCACATGTGATCTCATACGTTCATCTGTCGTCCTGCATCCTGGCTATATGACTTTCCTGTTTCCACTTCAGTTTAGCGGCTCTTACTGCGATATCTGTTAATGTTATTTGGGCTAACGTTGGATCTTTTGTCTCTTATTTTTAATCCTAACATCTTGCGTTCCATTTTCCTTTGGCTTATTTGCAGTGCATTCAACTGTCTATTTGTAGCCCCGACCACATCTGACACACGTATAGCATTACTTGGTATATGCAGGTTTCTAGTGCTTTAAATTTAATTTTTCCCCTATCGGAGAGTACAAACTGAAGGGACCAGAAATAAACTAATATATTTTATTTAAATTTTATTTAAGACGGGAACTTGACAAGTTTTTATGTCATCTACACCACATAGTGTAAATGACATTTAAAGGAATGATTCTGAGCCTAAAGCCTAATTCGGTCTTCAGCTAAATTTGTTCATCATCTCCATTGTGATAATTTTACAAATGCCGATTAACCATCTGAAGCAAATTAACCAAAGCTACTACACCAGTCTGTAGATATTGTTCTTTTTGCATCCTCAAGGGGAAAAAATCTCCATAGATTAGATCTGGGAACTTAGAAGTCACCCTATTGGTTCGCCGGGTGCAGGGAAACAGCACTCAAGCGATTCTTCGTGTATGTAGCTGCTCTTCTAAAAACGCAACGCCCTAGCACCCAACCCAACCACCAATTTCACGGGGCTACACCCCGCACCGGAAGTAAAAGCCCAAGCGGTGATGATCAGGGCTTCAATCGAGGCCCTGAAAGCTGCCGTCGAAAGCCTTGCCTACATGACCAATCAGCTCTCCGAGACGGCTGGAGTCATCACCGACAGCTAGAGTCTGGCATCGTCACAGAAAGTCTGAACAGCACCCCAACATCATTGCCGCCAGTAAAAACCTGCTCGTGAAGGTCCTTGTGCCCAAATCAGCCGGTTTCGAAATCGCTTGATCCTACAGCCTTTCCAAATAGGAGGAACTCCTCATCTCATGTGGAGCAACTCCTGTGCTCCCACACCGATCGCATCCTCAACCTCATCAAACAACTACAAGCCCTCGTATCTTCCCCCCCTACGCCGCCCTAATCCAAAGTCGAGGAAGGGAAAGTACTTTACATACCCATGAATTCTCTCTCCCCACTGACAATAGCCATTTTTTTTCATTTTACGTTTCCCTCTCATCCTATTCCATACTCACCTGCGGAAGATGCGACGGCACTGTCCTTTGGTGAATTCTAAGGTTAGATAGGAGACTGGATGGGTGGTGGCAAGACCATCCTGAGTAACATTTACATTCATCAACGCTTGAAGTGGTTACCTATCAGAAGATAAACCTTAGCTTGGGGCCTGGTGAGCACCTTTCCCACTCAACTGGAATAAAATTCTCTACATTTCAAATCGCACTTTACGTCTAAATTTAAAACAGTAGTACGGACATGATGACAACCGCAATCAGGTTATCAAGGACATAAGGTCCCAGAAGGTCAGATTCGCTCGTTACACTAATGGACAAGACTACAGGGCGGTTGTTAGGTTCACTAAGACATACAAGCCGAAATTTGGGAGTGGGAGAACACGGAAGAACTGAATTAGGTATAAACATAGTTTCAGAAAGTTTTGCTACAGTAGGGAGGGGTAGAGCAAGTTGTGTGGTTCTTAAAGCGTTCTGTATCTATAACGAAAGTGAAGTTTAAATATAAGAACAATTAAATACTGGTTAAGAATAATGCGGGGGGATCAAGCACTTCTTCCAGCATTTTGTCTGAGGTAGTAAATAAGGGAAGGTGGAATATGCGTTAGCATCAAAAATAAGGAAAGACTTAGACAAAATTAGACTAGGGTATATTTGGTTAAGGGTAGAAGACGTTACGTGCAATAGCTGAATAATAGTTAACAAACGTTTGCGAGATACAGATAGGTAAAATGCAGAGACTCAATGAGCAGAAAAAGTATCGTTTAACCTGCAGACTCAAATAGAATGTGTGGAGGAATTTCTGAATTCTAACAGAAGTTTGAACATCTGCCAGGAAGTGTTGGTGCACAAGAGATACAACGCACAAAATTGGGGATATTTCTAGCGAGGATCCGAAAAAGAAGACTAATGGCTATGGAGAAGAGAGGGGAGTTGGGGAGGAGGGTGAGTAAATGAAAGGGGACTCAGGCGTAAGGTTTATGTTCATGTTTGTGTACATGTATATAAAAATTACTCGTAAAAACGTGTGACATATATATATATATATATATATATATATATATATATATATATATATTGATTGTTAAAAGGACGGTATTACCATGTACGGCCGTAAGATCCATGGAACAGTTATACTTACTTGGATATACTTTAACACTGCTACAATAAAAGCTCATTACTACTACTACTGCTGCTGCTGCTGCTTTTGCTGAAGACCAGTACTAGCCCCGTCCATTTTCTCCTTCTAATACACAAACTTCCTAATACCATCATCTGTTATAGCGGTTAAACCCTAACATGGGTAGTTACGCAGCGGCAGTACACAGACTGATTACAAACCAGCCTGCCAATAAGTTTGACTTTGGCTTTGGTGAGCTCCTGGAAGACTTCGCCAATCTAATCAATTATGAAATAGCCACAAGCTCTATAGTTATATTGGATCACTAATGTCACTAATGTTACTCGGAACATGCCCATATTGCCTAGAAACCGGGCAATGTGCACGGAGCAGTCCCAGCACTACCTCCCCTCCTCTCCCTTCCTCTCCCATCCTCTAATGCTCAAAAATTCATCATGCATCCTTTATCTATATTTCGGATAAGGCCGACATACCGGTAGGAACTTAAAAAAACGCACACAGGATGATCATTAATCCAACCTACCACTTGACTTTGACTTTTCACTTTGAGCTCCACCTCTTTTGAAGAAGATATCCATTTGGTTTCTGCGAAATGACATAATTCTCCGGCATTTTCAAATAAACTTTTTCATTGAGGAAAAACGGAACGGTCACTTGTTGCACCATGAGATCACGCCTAACTTTATTTTAGAGCTGTGTAATTTTTTGTTTTGTTATTTTCTTTTATTTACGGACGCTCTTTAACATCTCAGGTCATCAGCATCCCATTCAACTCAGGGCGTGAAACGGCCCACAAATTTTGCTCAGAGGCCTCTCTTTCAGGCTTGAGGTTCTTTATGGTGCCGTAAATGTACGACACGGGACCCACGGCTTTACTTCCCTTCTGAAAGAAGCCATACTTAGGATTTTACGCCCGAAAAAATCCATCGATTCTGACCGTAATTGAACCCGCGATCTTGGGTTTAGAAGGCAAGTATGGTAACCACTACACCACCAGGACCGAAAACCGTGTAGTTCAATTTCCTTCTCTGCAATGCAATTGCAATTACAACGTTGCACTTTTTGCCGCACTATGAGCGCCATTTTGACTAAACAAACATTATCAACACGGAAATGTAGGCGACAATAATTGGAATAAATGTCATTACCATGATGCTTGCCAATATCAAATAACTGAACATCTAGTAGAACATTACCTGATGAGTATCTTTGTATTTTGTGCCAAACAGTATTTAAATAAATGTGTTAATTCCTGAGCTCTCGTTGGTAGTTTTCGTCCCAAACACTGTGAATAAAAATGCAACCCTTATAAATGAGATTAAGGGATGTTAAGGGTTAAGATAGAATAATTTGCAATACAAAATTTGCGAACATGCTTAAAATTGCTCACCTTTTAAATATTTACTACTGCTGCGAGATAGCTTTATAACATCTATAGGCATTTTGGTTCACACGTTGTAATTCTAACATAATTGATAATGTTTGATGAGCACACATGTGGAACAACATCTAAATCATTAAATGTTAAACTGTCGTATTATTGCATAAGCAGAACATAAGTTAAAATTTTATAATAGAGATATAAAAGAAACATACAGAGATAAACTTGATAAATAGCTGTTAACATTGCTCTTTATATGCATTTTTAGGGAACTTCGAGGGAATGTAGTAGCTATTGTGGTTGTACCATGTAAAACATTTTGAAAAGTTTCTTCAAATTTACATCGATCCTACCAATTAGGTTATGAAAATAACAAATACATAATTATGTGTGTGTGTGTTAACGCTCTAGCGATCGCAATTTTTGTTTTTCTCAACGAAACTCTGCAAAGAATTAACAAACGATTCGTAGAATTCATTAACCAGCACAATTGGACATTGGGCGTGGGGGTTATCTTAAACGGAAAATTTAAAAGAAAGTTTATAAATTGCTCTAACGGTTACAATTTTTGTATTTTCTCAATGAAACTCGGCAGATGTGATTAAAATAAATTAATAAAAATAGTTTCTAGAAATCAGAGAAGTGGATTGGAGATATACCTAAAAACCTTAATTTAAAGAGTGTGGTTAAAGCTAAACTTAAAAATCGCTCTAGCGGCCGGAATTTTAATTTTTCTTAGGAAACTCGGTGTATGCCATTGAAGTAAAATAAGAAGAATAGTTTCTGAGAATCAGTGAAATCAGATTATTAGGAGGGGGGTTTACCTGAAACACCAAAATTTAAAAATCGCTCTAACGGCATTAATATTTTTTCGTTACGAAACTCCGTATAAACTATTTAAATAAAATAATCAAAATAGTTCCTGAAAAGCAGGGAAATAAAGCAATTAGGAGTGGGGGCTACCTGAAACCCAAAATTTAAAAATCGCCATTAATGGCACAATATTTGTTTTTTTCACAACAGAGCTCGTCATATACCATTTAAATAAAATAAAATAGTTTCTGAATATCAGGGAATCTAGATCAGTAGGAATATACATGAAAACCGAAATTTAAAAACCGCTCTTGCGTTTAGTTTACTCTATATTGTTTTAAAATAAAAAGATATATTAATTCTGCATATAAAATGTATTTATAACGATGCATGTATTTTATATTTAACAAAATCATCGTCGTGAAGATAGCTAGTGTGAAATATTAATCTAGTATGTGTTTCAGAATTGCATTTGTATGTAAGAGCGATC
Organism: Metallyticus violacea; assembly: GCA_030762175.1. Classification (NCBI taxonomy): domain Eukaryota; kingdom Metazoa; phylum Arthropoda; class Insecta; order Mantodea; family Metallyticidae; genus Metallyticus; species Metallyticus violacea. The sequence goes on along the minus strand of CM060833.1, from coordinate 49,701,615 downwards.
TATAATAACATTCAGAAAACGTTGCCATTACATGCTTTTACTACAATTACTTTAAATTAAATTTCAAAGCCAATGAATAAAATGGAACGTGCGATTGTTTGTTGTTGATTGTGTATATTTGCTTAGTACATTGTAATTATTTTTAAATAGTAACATGTTTTTGCTTTGTTGAAAGATATGTACATCTTTTTAAATACACAAGATAAATCGAAACTTTCTGTTAATCTCTCTCTCTCTCTCTCTCTGTTTTAGTGAATGTAAAGATAATATCAAGAATTCTGTTCACAAACATGGTTACATTTAAAAAGTTTTAAAATATCCACACAATATAGTTTAGTCTATCAGTGGTCAAATGTTTCATTGAATTAAAATATACCATTAATTTTTGTAACTTATTCTCAGTGATAATGATGATGATGATGATAATTCTAAAAATGCGATTTCTCTTTTGTAATACTAATAGATAGGAAGAGTTCCAGTTTATGCCCTAATACCACTGCCATAACTCGTTTCATTAATTAATAAGCCCTAATTTCGATTTTATATTCATTTTGAAAGCTATTCAACTTGGTGAGGAATTCGCTTAGTTTACGCAGATACTGCGTGACGGAGTTTTGTTTGTAGATAAAACTAATATTATATTTTTATAAAATTTTGTTCAAAAATACAGGGAAATAAAGCTTGCTACAAAGAATGTTACATGTAGTTTTAAAGTAACAAAAAGATACAATTTTACAGTAGATTTCAAAATATAATATTCTGAATATGTTAAAAAAATTAGGAAGAGAATTTATTAGAAAAATTCCTGTGTCATTTGTATAAACTGCAAATAGTTTAACCTGTGGGCCATTTATTCATAGTCGCAGAGGTTTTCATAGTTGATTTTGTATACAACATTAAACTTACGCTTATTTTTCTTGCATAGATGGAAACAAAAGCTCTTACATTTTTCCCGTACAGCCTGCCAACTTTCGCGGTCACGGTTCTGTTTCACGAAAGAACTAGTCCATTAGTTTACTAGTTACTAGTCGTAATTCCGTCAGTTCTATTAAACCCGGTTTTTGAACATTTATTCCACAATGTAGAATTGTTAACTTTTGTCATTAGTCACTTGTCAAAGTTACTAATGTAGCGACTGTATCCGAGCGTCGAGAAGGCTGTTCCGGGGATATTTATTACTCCGTGAACTGTTTGTTGATGCGTTTTTGTTTACGCGGCATGTATTGTAAATCGTATATTCAAGCAAAGAAAATGTATTAATTCTACCACATCGAAAAGAATTTCTAGTATTAAAAACAAAGTAACAGTGGTACGTTTAATTAATGAGCATAAAGAAATACTGTTTGGGCAATTCTCCGACAAAATTACGAAGAAAGACAAAGCCAAAATGAATAACGCAAATTGTGAAAGCGTTAGGGTTAATTACATCGTAGAAAGATTACGCATATGTGAAGGACAAGTTTTGGCCAAACATGAAGAAAGCTACAATGGTAAGTGCTTTTACTTTATATTCATATTTGCCGTTCATATTATATCCACAACCTTTGGGGAAAGTAGTTCAGTTTCTATGTTATTTTTTCAGGTGAAAATCGATAATTCAAAAAGTACGGGAATGGGTGATGGGTTTGAGACCACACATTGTATAAATAACCCTGTTATTAAAATGCGTCGAACTTAATTGATAGAATCAGTATCTAACCTAAAATATGTACATTAGTATGTAAATTCACAATTCGAGATTCCCGGGTAGAACTCCACCAGTGGGCAATATGCATTATTATAAGACCAAATGTTTCGGGAAACAGAACACAAACAAAATCTCACCACACTAGTAACTATAGTTTACGCTCATAAGTTGTAGAAACATAACACTTTTAAAACAAACAAGCAATACTATTGGGTGAGCAATACTTGATGCAACCGTGGGACCGGCGACAGCGCTATGTCGGCGGCGGGGAGTATATTTCCCCTCAGCTGCGCAGGGCTTCAGTGTGAGTTGAAATTTGAGCAAGCAGCACACCGCCGACATAGCAGTCATCCTTGCCGGCCGGCCACACGCCTTGAAACCGGTTGCATGAAGGATCGTTCATCCTGTAGAATAGAGAATAGCTTTACTAGATCCCGATATTCTCGAAACAAGGCACAGGTGTCACCTTTTGCAACGGTGAGAACAGTCACCAGCGCCACTTTCGCATGAAAATTTTAGAAACCTCCACCTTCCGACAATTTCATTCGCTAATGGTATGCTAATTCGTGAATACGGGTTCTTGTATAAGAAAAAAAAAAAAGATAATCTGTGGAGATATATCAGAATATCTAAAAGTTAGCTGATAAGCTGTGGCTTGTGTGGGAAGAAATACACGATCGTCTGCAGAGTGACAAAATACCTCAAATTGAATATTCATAAGGCAGGTAACAATACTTTCAGAACTTTGAAATACAGAAAATAAAACTCGTATTGCTACCTCAACTGTATTAGTCCAACAATTATTTGAACAACGCATATTTCGTAACGTGTGTGTACGTTCATATTATATTCTGCTTGTGATGTATTTAAAACGGCCCATGTGAATATAAAGTGATTACGAAACCATGCTAAAGGTCTCGGTTAATTTAATGTGTATTTTTCTTAGAGAGAGATCGAATTAGTATGACAGACTTTTGTATGGTCATATGCACGCTGTACATTTTGTTCTTTGTTTACACAAAAACGATAAAACATTCTACCATACAATTCGTAGGCATATGCAAGGAATGATTAACTTTTTGACGGAATTTCTGCCTGCCTCATTCTTTTTACGGAACACTCTCGGCTTTAGACGGCCCTCAAGTTACATAGCTACATTGAGTGGCACGCTGGCGCCATAGTGATCCCTAAGTGCAGGGAAAATAAAACAGGAAAACCAATTTACGCCTAGAATTTCTTTAAATCGCTTTTTTCCTCGTGCTTTTAGAACCTTAAAGAGAGAGATGCAGGCAGGGGGCGAGAATGAGAGGAAGAGAAAGGAGAGGAAATGCCAGATCTTACCTTCCGTCTTATTCTCTGCGGTAATTCTCAGTCCTGCTTTGTTGTGATATCCAGAAATAAGAAAGTTAATTGTTTCTTCTGCAGAAGTGCGCAGTGCGTATATACAGTGCGTTCACTAGAGAAGTCGGCCAACAAGCCCCTGGCTGCGGTGGGTCTTCGGTACTCCGAGATCAGTAGAATAGGATGTATGCACCCGCACACCTTAAGCCCATGGCTGCAGTTTAAGAGCGCATTATAATATAACAGTATGGAAATCATACATTTTCTCTGAATTAACTTCATGAAAAAACTGCTGTTAATGTGACAAACATTGGGTGACGTGCATTTAAAATTGCATAAAATACAGTGTTAAATAGCGACTATAATTGAATCGGGGTTTTTAAAATAGAAAACAAGCCCATATTTTTGCAAAAAAAAAAAAAAAAAAATGTTTTTTGTTTCTTAGTCTTTAGATTTTTTTTTTTTTTTTTTAATTTTATTTTATGGATGCTCTCAGGTCATCAGCACCCATTCAATTGAGGATGTGAAAAAGCATACAAATTTTTCTCAAAGGCCTCTTTTTTCAGGCTTGAGGTTCTTTTACGTGCTGTACATGTACGACACGGAACCAACGACTTTACTTCCCTTCTGAAGCAAGTACTTAGGATTTTTAAACCCGAAAAAAATCCATCGATCCTGGCAGGGATTGAACCCACGATCTTACATTTAGGAGGCAAGTATGGCTACCACTACACCACAGGACCTACATTGTTTGATGTAACGAAGAAATTTGTCTTTAAAAAGTATAATTTCCATAGCTACGACTACTTTCCCTCAAAAAACCATAATTTGTTTTGCATGCATAACATTAAGAAAGATAATGCACACTTTTATGTTTATCATGAGCTGCTAATGAGGTTGTGTCTTTTTGCAGCACCACCTTCATTAGTTTTCGCAGATTGTTCAGACATTGTATGTATTAAGCGATACTTGTGCTGGACAAAACAGGAACCACACAGTAGGGCTATTTTTATTGCCAGTAACAATGACTTTGTCTTATAAATCATATCTTATACCGCACTTATACTGCATGTGCAATGCGCATATTTTTATATCATAGACTAGTATGCAATAAAATATTTTTATGGCAATACAAATGAACATAGAAGAAATGGACTTCAATACCTGATGGCAAAAGTTCTTTAAGAAAACGACCAAAGCTATTGCACTTCCTGACAGTTCTTTCTGCGAGTCGGATACTGTTTCCAAATGCAGAGAAATTTTTGCGATCTGTGATAACAAGTTTGGAAGTTCTTCGAATTTGGCAGTATGGGCAATACGTAGCGTGCCTGTCCTATAAAATTGTGCCCATAATGGGACAATATTTGGAAAGGCATACTACCGCCCTTTCCGATGCAATATATCTTATCAAGCAATATAACAGATGTAGTTTCACGATGTATGGGTAAACAAAAAAAGTAAAAGCAGAATGGAATGTATTCCAGAGGGCTGGTAACAGAAAAATCCACTAGCAGTCACCAGCCTACTCCCAATAAAATTCAAAAGATCAAGATCCTTGTCTCTGGCCTGAATCCAGCAGTACAGAAAGCCATTTCATTTAAATTGCTGATGAACTCCATTATCAACCAGGATTTGAACCTAGAAAAATTGTCTGGTTACATCAGGATAAAACTCCAAGCCACGCATCTGCTTTGGCCGGTTATTTTTGGAGGATAAGAAAGAAGAGTGCATTCCTTTCCTTACAGTGACATCCCTACTAGATCAGCTGATGCCTGATGCATCATCAATGGACTTCTGTGCAGTTGAATTGTTGAAATGGGTCCGTCCTTGGAAACATGACTACGGACGGTCTCTGTAAAGCCTGCCAGAAGTAGTGAAATAAAATGGAAATCACTGTACTTCACACCAGCTTGTTGCAGTGGAAATTGCGATGCAGAGAGATAGCTAACGTTTGAAGTTACCACATAGAATGTCACTGCTGATAGATACATGGTTTTAGAACTATCTGAATATTTACCATAAATTGCAAACAACCGTTTAAGCAGCAAGCCAATGAAAAACAACATAGTGGTTCTGTAGAAGCACTTGAAGATAATGATGATATCTTTCAGCATTCTTTCTAGTCGATAAAAATCTCAAAATCTCGATAAAGCCTATAGTATAGTTATTCTCTCACTCAACAATAGGAAGTAAGCAGACATTAGAAGTATAATAAGGCATATTTTTCATGAGCATCCACTTGTACCAATAACTAATTGACTAACAACTGATGTTGAATGTGATATTTTTATAACAAGTCCTAAAAGTAAAAAAGTAAGTTTTATCTTGCGCCACACCCTCTTCGGCTGGCCATTTTCCTTAGTTACTATTGTTGCATTAGATGGGGTTGCATATTACCAATACTAACGACTGCACTTGAAGGTGTCCCATAATCCTAGAAGCTTTGTTTATTGCATACAAAGTAATTAAAGGGCGCGTTGAAGAAATTACACCAATATAACAAGATTTATTAGCCTTCCGGGACTCATTGCATTGTACCGCCCAACAATAGGTGAATGTTTTAAAATCAAGTGGTTTTGACATTCAAAACTTACTACAAAAGCCAAGATGTACTTGAATAAAAATAGCTAGAAATGCTCTCCTTATTAAGAACGGCGCTAGATATGCACCGAGGTAAAATGTGTCCACCCATCCTAAGCTAAAACAATCCATATATCACATACATTTCAAACAAAATTGCAGTAGGATTCCTCTAAATTTATCACTTGTTTCTGTTGAACGAAAGTGAGTAAAAGTTTGGTACCAAAACGAGAGCTAGAATTTGACTTGGGATAGGTTACCTCACATCCAGCAAACCAGAACGAGGTTGCAGAGCAACAACCGCTCCCGAGGCCAGGCAGCAGACGTCTCTCGTGTTGCTGCGGTGACAGAAATCACGTAACTACAAGGAAAGATCATTACAATCAACCCCTTCTAGGTGGTGATAGATATTACTGTTAGCTGGCATTTAAGATGAAATTATAAACAATTAATATTGCCCTGTTTTGAAGATTTGATAATCGCATTTTAATATTTTGTGCAGCTATTATGTAAATTAATTTTATGAGAAAGCTATTAAGACCTTATTTCATTTAGTTATTAAAATTAAAATAATACAATATATTGTTTTGTATCACATATTGAAAATCAATTATATATAGGAAACAAGCCCTGGGCTTGTGTTCTGTTGTGAATCACAGAAAGAAAATTTGAAACTCTTGAACCTGAATAGCCCAAATAATACATAATGATGTGCATTCTTTTTCTGGAACATGCCGAGGTTACTTTTGATGTTAAAAAGTTATATTTTTTTTTTCAAAATTGGTAAACAAAGACATTTAATTTTTCAAAAACCACTGATTCAATTGCTTAAAAATTATGTATAATTTAACATATTAACTAATGTGTATTTTCTGTGAAACTGTGCAACTAAATTACATTAAATTTTTGTGATCAATTTTATATGCATTAAACGATTTTAAATTGATAAATGTTTTAATATTAATACACTATGTTAAAAACAATCTTGAAAAAATTAATAAAATTATTTAATAGTTAAACTTTTTAAATCTCTAAAGTAGCAGTAATTAATTGATTCCGTTTCTTATATTTGTAATAAATCCGATATACTAAGATGTTTATTCTGAAAAGTACATTGATTAAGACAATGTGTAAAACCAATGAGAACAATTTGTGTGTTAAACTGCAATTTATGATGTATTTTTTTTAAGAAAATACGTTATTGTCATTGTGTTGTTGATAAATGTTAGTTCAATGACGTCTCACAATTTAGATACAAATTGTATATATGAAATAAGATGGTCGCATAGAGCCTACATATAATTTTTTCTCAATGAAATTCAATCGCTTTATGAGCTGTAATAAAATCTTGTTGCAAAATGCAGGATTACGCCATTGCCGAATAATTGAATGGCGCAATGTTTCTCTTGTTATGTCCCTGCATTGATATTTTTCTGTGAAGGACAGGCCCTATTATTCTGTATGCATTTACATTTCAGTATATCCTAGTTTTACCATCATACAATAGAGTGTTGTGTATAAGCTCTGGTTTCACAGTGTTGTTATTATACGGCATATAAATGAAACAAAAAAATTTCCTAGAAGAATATAATACATATCAGTTACATCATCACTAACATTTTGAAGGTACCAATTTTAGGAATTTACTTGATATACAATCACGTAACAGCAAATCCTGTACAAACTACACTATATTCATAAGACTAATTAAAATGAAAACGAGCCAAAATAGCTGTAGATTATATATAACATATGTTATATATAACATATTGTATGTATATATGTATGTATGTATATTGTATTATATACATATAATATATATAATGTTATATATATTATCAATAAGTCTAAATTGGATGATCTTCTCGCAGCAATGGTTATCCTTCACGCTAAACATAATATAGCATCCCAAAGGTATTTGTACTTCGAAAATACTGTGAGTTTATATGAGTTATAGGCCGGCAGAGCGCGGCTTTGTACTGGGTAAAGCCAGTCGTATAGTGCAGGTAGCAGCTTATTAGTTTACTTTATCAGCTAGTGGTTTTACATTGCTCTGTTACTCTGTGCACTCGTTATGTGTAAATTTTAGGTTATGTCACTATATAAAAATAGTCTTGATGAACGGGTTTTTTATGCATGATGCATGTATGAAAACGGGTCGTTGCAAAGAAGTATTTGGACAATTCGGAAGAAAATTTCCTGGCAATCGTGTTTCAGGTAGAGAAGCTGTTCGCCAACTTGTTAAAAAGTTTATAAGAGAGAGGATCTCTCAATCGCAAAAAACGTGTTCTGAACTTCGCGTTCTTCCAGGGGAAAAGTTAGATGAAGTACAAGAATTTCTTACGCAAAAGTTGGCAATGTAGTGCCACTGAGGGAATAAGTTTCAGCATCTCTTATAACACAAGATTATTGCTTATTATCATCAGTTTTAAATGCAATATCTGTTTATGCTTGCAGTATAAATAAAAACAATAGTTTTATGCACTGGCACGGCACTGTATCTTTAGTTTTTCTTTGCGGGAGCTGTGCATTCTCACGGAGGAGCAGCGCTCAGGCGGTCCGTAACTGAAATAACCTCATTATAAAACATGCCCAATTTTGCATACATTTTACACACAAAATATTTAAAACTATATACATGACGTTGTACATAGGCAGTATTAATTACATACTGTTATAAGTGACATGTAACCATGAAAGATTTGCCATGTTTTAATGTAAGAAAGTACTATTAAGTACTCGTTAATTGGATTGGATAGTTTTAATTATATATAATTATATATTAAATATTAATATATGCAGTACCCCGTCAAAGTATATGCAATGTACTTTGCAAAATATTATTCGTAATATACTATCAAAGAAAAAGATCATTGTTTATTTATAATTTTTCTAAAAGTAATACATAGGTCTTGTTACATAGGTATTCTTTAATACCAGATTTGTAATTTTGTTCATAACCGAATAGTAATAAGATTTGAAATTTCTGAAAAACTATTGAATATTCTTAGGCATTCATAATGGACTTCATTTTGATATTAAAGCAATTTGCAGTGTTTTATGAAGATTGTTTTCCAGTTTTGGTATTCTGTATTTACTTAAAGTATTGTTAATTTTAACATAAAACTTATAATGAAAAGTATATATTCTCAAGAAAATTGCAAATTATTCATTTTTGAAATAGACATTTATCTAAAGCTCAGTTGTTACCATTAGAAATAGTTGGAATTTCTCTTTTTTAAAAACTCGTTCGCTTTCCACGGAATTACCTTAAAATGTTGTTTATTGTTTAATAATTTAATAGAAATTAGCTTAATAAAATATTTTAAATATAAATCTGGAGCTTAAATAATAATGATCTGAGAGCATAGAAAACAGTTCTTAATTTTGGGATAATATATTCCACATATATTTTTCAATTTACATATTAATAAACTTGTTCTAATGATTGATGTTAGATTCTTACAACTAAACTAGGGTCTCGAAAGGTGTATTTTATAAATGTTA